>JANJGK010000036.1:4370530-4460530 GCA_039081455.1 Macrobrachium rosenbergii | reverse complement strand
TTTTCTAAACTCTGTCCTCACACATAATCGGCTGTAATCAAAATAATTAAAAAAACTGAGGTATATAAATTCTGTTATGTTTTATTAATGGAACTAACTGTATTTTGGCAACCTTTTCCGTATCTGAGTACGTACAATACTGAATATTTAATATCCAAGTACTCTGTCAGTGTTTAGTAAAATTTCAGTATTTAATAAATTTTGTTTTTTATCTTTCCACAGGTTTTGGACGATAAAAGGAGACTTAATTGACAGAATAACATATTCACAAAGGAAACAGATGTCAGTTACATACATTCTTTAGCGATACGCTTCGGTGACATCTCATTGCATCACCCCCAGTCTCGAAAGAGCGCCTTGAAAACAGGAAATCCAAAGTGCCTGCGCAGTTTGTAAACCTCACATCTACGAATAAATTTTCCTGCAGGGCTTGAAGGCCGTTTCTCCAGAAAGCATTTTTTAAATCAGAGGTTTGTGAAGAGACACCTCGCCTTCTATTTAGCATTTCTCGGGAGAGAAATTGCCGAAGGCAGCAGCAAGTTACCGCAAGGTACGAATTTCCCTCTTCTTGCGTCCATCTTCTTCTTCTTGTTCTTGAATTCGTGAGGAGTCGCCATGAGTAATCGACGTTTCGACAGGGGTAGGTACTACTACTACTACTTACTACTGATACTACTACATACTACTACTACTAATAAATAATAATAATAATAATAATAATAATAATAATAATAATAATAATAATAATAATAATAATAATAATAATAATAACAATAATATAATAATAATAATAATAATGGAACGACTAACATTAGTGAAGAAATCCACAATGATATGAGCGTAAATACACACGCACCACATATATATATATATATATATATATATATATATATATATATATATTATACTATATATATTATATATATACATATATATATATATATATATATATATATATATATATATATATATATATATATATACTGATATTAATGTGGATTTCTCCACCATTTTAATGACTCATGTGATTGTGAGATCATTATAAACTACTAACATTAATAATAAAAATAATAATGTAACCTTCCATTTGGCACAGAAAATATGAAATTACAAAAATCAAAAAATATGCATAAGTAATATAGATTCAATGTCCTCTTAGGTAAGGTCTCCCGGAGTTTGATTTAGCTGTCAATACATTTTCCTCATATATATATAAAGTTAAAAAACGCTTCTATATATTATCATAAACCTTAGATTATCAGTGTGCAATAACTTAGTAATTTTTTCTGTTACTAGATTGAAGGACAAGAGGATAAGAAATAATATTCCTTATTCCTTTGTGTTTAGTTTTGAAACGACAGCTTTAAACTGTGAGTCACTCGTCTTCTTCCGGGAACTGAAAAACAGACGTTATTCCCAAACTTCATGACTCATATCATCTGATTTGTCAAGAAATAATCGCCATGAGTTAGCTTTTTTGACAAGCGTTTCACATGAAATTAGGGACGTGAAAGACTTATGCTTAATGTGCCTCGCTGTCGAACTTCTCAGTTCCAGAGGTCCTTTATCCCTCAGACCGTTGGACTGTGGAACAGTCTCCCTGACGATGTCGTGCAATTGGAACTTCAGAAGTTCAAGCGAAGATGCAGCTCATTACTGCCCCTAAAACAATTCTCCTTGTATTTTAATAATTTTCTTACGGTTTTATCTTTTTATTTATTAATCTGTTGATTTATTTTTTTTTATTTTTATAATGACTGATCTCTTCTTTCTGTAATTCCTATTACCTTCCGTTACTTCTTTCAAATGAACACCGTATTCTGTGGAAGCTTCAATGTCAAGGCAGGCCCCTATGGGTTTGTTCCAAATGAATTGGGTTCATCTTCTCAATAATAATAATAATAATAATAATAATAATAATAATTATTATTATTATTATTATTATTATTATTATTATTATTATTATTATTATTATTATTATTATTATTATTATTAATAACTTGATGGAAATTATTTTCAGTTGAGACAAGTACGTTGCTTGTCAGTTAAATCCAGCTATTTTTTTTTTAATTACGTGGTCCAGTTATATTAAGTGTTTTTAAATCTTAAACAAGTTCACTGAAGTTATAGAAGTCAATTGAACCTTAAACAAGTAAAAAATGCGCCGAAGTTTCTGTACATCGTATAATCAAGGCCACCCGAAAATTGATCTATCTTTCGGTAGTCTCGGCATAATGCTGTATGAGCCGCGGCCCCAGGAACTATAAACACGGCCCGGTGGCGTCCTGGCCTATATGTTGCCAGACGCACACGACTATGGCTAACTTTAACCTTGAATAAAATAAAAACTACTGAGGCTAGAGGGCTGCAATTTGGTATGTTTGATGATTGGAGGGTGGATCTGAGGGCGGACAGAAAAAGTGCGGACGGACAGACAAAGCCGGCACAATAGTTTCCTTTTCAGAAAACTAAAATGTGTCAACTTTCTGTGACATTTTCTCAACTTCCTCTTTCTTATATTCCTTTTCCTTGCCATTGCTATCAACCCAGTCCCCCCCCCCCCCTCTCTCTCTCTCTCTCTCTCTCTCTCTCTCTCTCTCTCTCTCTCCTCTCTCTCTCTCTCTCTCTCTCTCTTCGTCATTAACCACATATCCTAATGACCATCACTATCACCGCCTTCGATACCATTACGATAAAATATCGATCAACATTTTTTGTTCCATTCCATACAAACTGTACCATTTTTTCCCCATCAGTATAAAGTTCAGTTATTTGGTCGCTAATTTATATTAGAAAGAACGTGAACAGAATTGAAAGCCTTTTTATTTTGCCATAAAGAGAATTAGAAAGAACGTGAACATTATTAAAAGCCTTTTTTTAAGAATTTGGTGAAGTTATTAATTGGCAATTCCAAGACACCTTGGTGCCAAAGACATTTGTAGAAAGCGCAGTCAACCAGATGCTGGCGCAACCTTACCTCACTCGGTAATAATTCATCTAACGTTCTCGAGACGGTAAGCGTTAGGATGACGTTATTTTCACCTCCGTAATTGATTGCTTTCGTTGCCACGTCGCATTGACGTCAGATTTACGATTTCTTCACGATTTCGTAATTGCAAGGGAACACAACAATGATTAATTGCAGGGGAACACAACGATGATAACGAAATTCCAAGTTTTTTATGTTTTTGTATGAGGAAATATCTTGACATCTTTCATGAGATATTCAGTGTTTTATTGTTTTGAGATTTTCTCTCTCTCTCTCTCTCTCTCTCTCTCTCTCTCTCTCTCTCTCTCTCTCTCTCTCTTTCTCTCTCTCTCTCTCTCTCTCTCTCTACGATTTTTAAAGTCATCTCCCCCACTCCTCCGACAGCACCCCCAGCAAAAAAAAAAAATAATAATAAATAAATAAATAAATAAAACTGCAAGAAAGCTTTTCCAAGGTAAAACGCAAAGCAAACGCTTTCCCTGAGCAAAGTAGGATGTTGTTTTCTGTCCAACATCCAGCTGAACAAACTTGTTTTTTTTTTTAAAGACAGGTGCTTCGTCACGGTGGTTTTTTTTCCGTGATTTTCTAAAGATTTCTCTGACGGTCGATGCTGCGTTTAACCCAAGGCCGCGGTAGCGGTCGCACTCCCAATGCAATTTTTTTTTTTTTTATTTATTACTATTATTTTCTTTCCCGAGTTATTTTCTTTTTATGATTATTTTTTATTATTTTTTTTATCTTTGACTAACCACCAGATACGCAAATCAAAGGTTAGGCAACAGAAGCGATCTTTTACTCGCTAGGGATTCGAATTCGGGACAGGGCATTTCGCTGGAGAGACGGATGTCTTAAACACTAGACCACGAGCTCATTTCTTTATTCCATTTTCCTTAAGTCTTTCCTGTTATACGTGTATTAATTTGTTCTGTATCCTCTTTAAATATTAAATATTTTACGAAGTGAATAGCAATTGTGGGTGCATATTACCATATATAGTATTATTATTATTATTATTATTATTATTATTATTATTATTATTATTATTATTATTCAGAACATAAACTCAGTTCATATGGAACAAGCCCACGGGGGTCACTGACTTGAAATTCAAGCTTCCGAAGAACAATGGTGTTCATTTGAAAGAAGTAACAGAAAGTCATACGAAATACAGAAAGAGATCAGTTATTAGAAAAGAAAATATAAACTAACAAATCAATGAATAAATAGGTGAAAATGTAAGTAAATTATAAAATACAAGGAGAACTGCTTTAGGGTAGCAATGCGTTGCATCATCACCTGAACTACTGTTGTTGCTGATATAAATTGTTAAAATGTTTCAAATTTTTACGGAATTGCAAAAATAAATAATTCTTCATGCAATGATGACAAGTGAACTCCCTTGACAACTGAATGACTGTGCGTCTCTGAAGTATTAGATTTAATGAGCAAACCCAATTTGAATTTCCACGTCAAATATTATTATAATAAAACCGAGAGACTTTCATATAAAAAAAAACCTTGGTCAGAATCCTATTGAAGATTTTTAGAAATTGACGCGATTTCTCTTAATGCTTGAGGGTAAGGTTTTGTTGGAGAACCATTACAAAAAGATTATTCTCAGTGGATGAGAGTCAATACAAATGAATAGAAATGCGGTTATTTCCAGCCTACTAGGTGACAGCAGTTTCAGGCCATCTGGCGTTTTTTTTATTTCTCTCTCTCTCTCGTGACGAAGCACAGCACCAGCCAGAGGCCTTCATTATCTGGGCTCTTGTTTTTTTTTTAATTGCCTGCAGGGAGTGTTTATCTTCTTACCCTTGCAAAGACATCTTCAGCATTTCCAATGAGTTGCATGTCAACTGGCGGCAGCGGCCACCCCCCCCAACTCTTTCTTTCTCTTTGTATACCCTCAGCGTCATCAGTTCTCCGCCTTCAGGCAGGTCCTATGCGTAAGTGTCTTTCATTCTTTTATCATCTCTCCCAAAGTATTTTCAGTTCTCTTAGCCGAAAAGGCTTCTTCCTTCGTCATCTCTCTCAATGCAGACCTGGGTGACTATTATTCTATGTGACTATTAATCCGTCTCCTTGTGACATATTCCAAGTGACTATTCCAAGTGACTGTTTTATCAGGTGACTGTTATTCCATGTAACTATTATCCTAAGTGACTGTTATTACATGCGACTACCATTCCATGTGACTGTTATTCCATGTGACCAGTATTCCAAGTGACTATTATTCCATGTGACTGTTAATGCAAGTGACACCTATTATTCCATTTGACTATTAGTCCATATAAGTACTATTCCAAGTGACTGTTATTCCAAACGATTGTTATTCAGAGTGACTGTTATTCCATGTGACTATTATTCCATTTTACTCAGTCCATGTGGCACTATTCCATTTGACTCTTAGTCCATGTGACACTATTCCATGTGACTATTATTCCAGTTGACTAATTGTCCAAGTGACTATTATTCCACTTGACTATCATTCCCCTTGACTATCATTCCCCTTGACTATCATTCCCCTTGACTATCATTCCCTTCTCCCGTGTTTTCCTCCGCTAACATTTTTGCAAACTCATGGACCTCTCTGGTCTTCACTCGTCCGTTCACCCTCGTAAGGATGCCAATTTCTTCAGAGCCTCTGGCGCTTTAATTAAGCCGAGTCTTATTTTCCATTTGTGTGTTTTTTGTGAGGTCCTCCATCCTGGAATCGGTCGGCATTTACAGTAGACCTTTTGGTCATCTCGTTCCAAAGGCCTGTCTTTCTTCAAATTCTTAACGGTCATTCTAACTCTCTCTCGCGTCTATCTCCTAATTCTTCGTTTTGTAAGAAATTTTTGTCCCACTGGAGAGAGAGAGAGATTTGACACATATTAATAATATGAAATTAAAAATAATAGCACTTACTATCTATCATATTTTCAAGAGAGAGAGAGAGAGAGAGAGAGAGAGAGAGAGAGAGAGAGAGAGAGAGAGAGAGAGAGAGAGAGAGAGAGATGCATGGCATTAATGTCCACTGATTTCAGTTTAGCAACCGATGTTATCATTCTTAGGCGTATACGCCGAGATTGCGTTTAGAGGTTGTTTACAAATTCAGTGGAGGGTGTGGTTACATCATTTAGTATGCAGGGCAAACTATAACCACCTTACCTTGCCTTACCTAGTCTACCTTTACCTGTTTGGGGCACTGCCTCTTGCCCACGGACAACTAACTGGTTGGTGTGCGCCCAAAAGAGCTTGCACCGCTCATATCTGCAACTCATTCTTAGCTCTTTAAGCGTATTTTCCTCTCGTACGTTATCACATACAACTCAATATTTCTCGTATGTGGTGAAAGACTGACAGGTCTTATTCTCAATCAACTACTACTACTACTACTACTACTACTACTAATAATAATAATAATAATAATAATAATAATAATAATAATAATAATAATAATAATAATATAGCTACTTTTCTTCAAGTTTGTACGGCAACTGACTTGAAATTTTACCATAATCATTAAATTTTATTCTCGTTTTGAAACACACACACACACACACAGAAATCTGTAATACCACCTTGAGCCCTTACTGACCACTGGTTTCGCTTTAGTGGAAGAATAGCTTTTCTATTTTTCTTTAATTAGAAGCAACACCTAGACCCATTCTCTACTGAAGTAGTATGACGTTTCAAAAAATTTTCAAACAAAGTGCCACTTAGAAACCCACCGCGACCCGGGAACAACATGACCTTCTTTGATGAAATAAAAAAAAAATATTAATCGTTTTGGACAGCAGAGCGTCTGTTATTATTTGCGAAGGGCGTGTATCTGTTGCGGCCTCAGGCGAAAGCTCCAAGCAGCCAAGGGCGCTACTTGGGTCTAAAGGAACCAGTTTGCTCCGGTGACTGAAAACCTCAATAAATGAGTCTCTGGAGGAATTATCACGTCACATGCGTCTTATCATGTGCGTGTGAAATTTTTTTTTTTTATGCATACGTGCTCAGCTGCGCATCCGCTCGCTCTCTCTCTCGCAGATCACAGTAGACGTATGCGCCGTGGTTGCTTGACCGACAGCAATCATGATCTTTTCGCAACAACGATCATCATTTGCGGTGACCTGCGAGAGAGCGCGGATGCGCAGCTCAGCACGTAAGCACTGAAAAAAAAAGCTGTTGCAAAAAAATTATTTTATCGTATATTAGCTGATTACTTACTTGGTATTTTGCAACTGGAAACGGCAATATTGAAAGCAGTATTTAAATGGTTCAAATAGCAAAATTTTAACTAAATCAAAACTATAGTAACTATAGCAGACATTGAAGACGTTATTAGCTTTAACCGAAAGTTAAATGACAGCTGTAACGAACTAACGGTAATTAATTATGAGGTGACAGTTTGCAAAGGCGACCGTGATCAAAAGCTAGTAATTAAGGTCATGCCATATTGAAAGATGATTAAATGTCTCTCTCTCTCTCTCTCTCTCTCTCTCTCTCTCTCTCTCTCTCTCTCTCTCTCTCTCTCTCTCTCTCTCTCTCTCTCTCTCTCTCCTTGAAGGTTCACCGATGACTAGATAAAATTGATTTTTTCTTGTACAGCTGTGCCAGTTCCTTGACATGATAACCAGTTACCTGACGTGATAACCAGTTCCTTGACGTGACAACCAGTTCCCTGACATGATAATCAGTTTCTTGACACGATAACCAGTTACCTGACATAATAACCTGTGCCATTACGTGATAACCACTTACTTGAAATGATAACCAGTTACCTGACATGATAACCAGTTCCATCACATGATAACCAGTTACCTGACATGATACCCAGCTCCATGACAAGATACCCAGTTCCCGTCATGATAGCCAGTTCCTTGACATGGTAACCAGTTCCATGACATAATAACCAGTTCCCCTGACATGATAACCATTTCACTGACATAATAACCATTGCCCTGACATAACCAGTCCTTTGACGCGATAACCAGTTCCCCTGACATGATAACAGTTCTCTAACATAATAACCATTGCCCTGACATAACCAGTCCTTTGACGCGATAACCAGTTCCCCAGACATGATAACAGTTCTCTAACATAATAACCATTGCCCTGACATAACCAGTCCTTTGGCGCGATAATCAATTCCCTGGCATGATAACCAGTTCCATAACATAATAACCAGTCTCTCCTGTCTTGTATCTTCCTGCAGCCTCCGTCGTGGGTGGGATATGTAGGCGACATGCGCGTCGTCACCGAATACCTCCTGACGAAGCCCTGGCAGTCTTCCTGGGGCGTGGTGAAAACGGTCAACGCCATCCTCAGGGCCAATGGAACAGTAAGTAAAGATGGAAGGGGCTTCCTGTCTTTATTTGAGATGGTGGAACGGTATTATTTATTTTCCTTTTTCTTTAGCTGGTGGAATGGGAGTAAGATGACACTGCCGTCATGTTCTGTAAGTCAATGGAAAGGCGAGAAAGATGCTATTGTTATTCTCTTTTCTCTGGTGGAACGGTGAGTTAAATGCTGCGGTTTTTTCCCTTCAAGTTTATGGAACGGTAAGTAAGATCCATTTGCTGGAATGGAATGGGATGGAATATAGGATTAAGGCCAGAGACCAAGCACTGGGACCTATGATGAGGTCATTCAGCGCTGAAAGGGGAATTGAGTGTAGAAAGGTTTTGAAGGTGTAAACAGGCGGAAAACCTCTGCCTATACAAAGGTAAGCAACATATTATTATTATTATTATTATTATTATTATTATTATTATTATCTCTTCGTCTTGAAAGCTAATGGAACGGTAAGCTGTGTTCGTTTACATTAATTTTCTTTAGGCTAATGGAACGGTATGCTGTGCTTGTTTATTATAATTTTCTTTAGGCTAATAGAATGGTGAGCAGTCTTTGTTACCATAATCTTTAGGCCAATGGAACGGTAAACTGTCTTTGTTAATTTCATTTTCTTTAGGTTAATGGAACGGTAAACTAAATAACATTGCAATTTCTTCTTAATAAGCTAATGGAACAAGGAAGAAGATGCTTTTGTTATTTTCATTTTGTGGCAATCTGAGGACTAGAGATATGACACCAGTTATGTTAAGACTTGCAATGTTTGCAAGTCCAGACATTGATATAAGACCACTTCTGTTATAATTATCATGATAACCAGTTGCAACACTAATAAATATTAGCAACAGAGACGTACTCGTATTGTTTTTAAGTTAAAGGACTCCGTTTGGACAAAGTAAACGTCAAGGATGTAAGATCACTGCAATAACCAACAACGAATCTTCAGACGCCAGTTGAACCCAACCGAGAGCTACCAAGGACCAAGGTTGTCCTTGACTGATACCCAGATCCTTGTTTTCAGATCTTTATTTTTGTTTTTTTTTTTCGCCCAAGACCAGACCATTAAGTGACAATCGATCGCTAATGACAGTTCGCATTAGCAGTTATAACACACGTACAGACAGACACACACACAGTCAGTCTCTACTTTACTACGCACTACCGGACGTTTTTTGTGGTGTCATTATTTTGCTGTCGAACAGTGACACTAAAAACGTAGTATTACTCTTGAACGAATCACGTCTGGATTACTTGCAATAAAAAAAGGAAAGCTTAGTGTCTACAGCCTTGTCTGAAATAGGTTCGTACCTTTATTGACTGGTGAAATTTCTGATTGGAATTGATCAGGCTGGTTAATCCTATCCTCTCTGGATTGGAGAAATTTCTCATTGGAAATATTAGGCTGGTTAGTCCTGTGCTTTCTGGATTGGTGAAATTTCTGATTGGAAACTATTAGGCTAGTTACTTTTACTAGTGTCCGAGTATTACTTAGTTCTTACGATTTACTTATGAAGTGGACCCTTCGTAATTTTCGTTTGAACATTATTTCTGGGTCAAAAGGTTATTTTCTTTCAGGAAGGTTCTTGTCACCATAGAATTTTTAAGTTTTTTCCACGTAAGCGTTTTACATTTCCTTTAGATTGTAGCTACACAGCACAGTATTCCTTTGCAATTCTTGACAGGCCACGCCCATAACAAATGAAAGAGTCGCCAAATGCTACCAGACGTTACAAGGAAACACTACTGTTCTGTAGTTGACAGTATACTCTAATTAACAGTTGCTGGCAATGTGGCACAGTTCGAGATGTTGTTACTGTTTCCGTTGGGTACAAAGAGCTTGAAAAGTTGCTGAGTAACTGTATCTGAGTGTGACTAGTGAAGCTCCAGCTGAACTCTGCCCTTGAGAAAAATGGTTGCAATAAGGGTTCATTCTAAAGAAAAATGGTTACAAAGAAGGTTTATTCTTAAGAAAACTTGTTACAATGAGGGCTTACTCTAAAGGCAATTGTTACAATGAGAGTTTTAATCTTAGGGCAATTGTTATAACGAAGGCTTGCTGTTTAGGAAACTGTTGCAGTGAGTGCTACTCCTAAGAAGAAAATGTTGCACTGGAGGTTTACTCCAGAAAAATTCTTGTAATGAAGGTTAATATTAAGGAAAATCGTTTCACGGAATGCTTATTCTCAACAAAAATGTTAAAAGGATGGTTTGCTCTGAAGAGAAATATTTTCAGTGATGAATCACTCTTATGAAATACGTTTCAATGAAGATTCAATCTTAAGGAAAATGGTTGCCATGAAGAATGATTTTATCTTAAGAACTGGTCTTAAGGAAAACGGTTGCAATGAAGAATTACTTAATCTTAAGAAAAATGGTTTTCATTGAAGGCTTACTCCTAAGAAAATTGGTGTAATGAAGACACTTCCAAGTAAAAATTATCGCAGTGAAGACTTGCTCTCAAGGAAAACGATGCACTGCAGGCTTAGTCTTAAGACAAATTGTTGCAATGAGGGCACACTTTTAAGAAATAGTTTTGCACGAAGGTGTGCTCTTAGGACAGACTTGTAACTGACGCTCATTCACATATTAATTTATCTTAAATAATTATCCTATTATAAAGATTGTGTGTTATAAAGATACATGAAATTCATTTGATCAGCTCCATTATCTCAACACTTGTGTGCACAATCATTTTAATATATTTTAATAACAGGGCAGTAGCTGTAGTAATGATAGTAACAGATGAAGCAGAATATAAAAAATGACTTTAATAATTACAATCATAGGAACATGACTCAAGGCTCTTCACTTCAAGAGGAATTATAGTGCCTGACAGGGCACTGTATATGATCTGAGTTATACTCCAGGTTGGGATAACGTTTGATTTACTTACAGTTGTCTGTTTCTTTTGTAAGTGATGTGTTAAGTACATGGGACTGAAATTTATTCCTTCTCTCTCTCTCTCTTCACCTGCTTATTTACATAAGCTGTGTGTCCTATAGGCATAATATGTAGATGTATGGATATAAATTATTCTCATTGCTAATAAATAACATTACACTATATGTATGTATATATATATATATATATATATATATATATATATATATATATATATATATATATGCGTGTGTGTGTAGAGAGAGAGAGAGAGAGAGAGAGAGAGAGAGAGAGAGAGAGAGAGAGAGAGAGAGAGAGAGAGAGAGAGAGAGAGAGAGAACAATTAAAGTAGGAATACAGCAGTCACCGTTATGTCACATTTTCTCTGGAAGTCCTCCTCCCTCCCCCCACCCCCAGTTTAAGTAAACAACGACTTAATGTTGAAATAAATAAATAAATAAGGTATATAACTAAATAAAAACATTAATAAGTTTAATATTAACGACTATGATATTATGACGTTTCATTTTGTGACGGTAAAAGTTGTAAAAAAAAAAAAAGGTTAAAATTTTAAAAATTTTTTGCAACTTCACCCGTCGTGGTGTCATCGACCACCGCGTACTTCACTAAAAAAGAAAACAAGTGTCCAGTCAGCTTCTCTTTGGGTCAATAAAAAAGAGAAAAAAGCACATATATATTTTCTCCAGTCAGCTTCTTTTTAGGGTCGCGAACTCGCTGAGAAGTCTGAAGAGTCTGGAGACTCTAGAGTCTAGAAGATGCTACGGTATAGAGCCTTGCATAAACATTCAATACTTCATGTCATTTATTTATCTACTTTCTTGTTGTTCTGTCATTGTTCTTTTTTTATGTTATTTCTCCTTGGATTTTTTTTTTTAGCTTCTGAATATCATTTTAATTTTTCATTTTTGCGTAGAGTGGCATTCCGTATGTCAGTTGAATACAATTTATAAATGTTATCGTTAATGTTACAAAATCTCTATCTTTCTGTCTGTCGCTCTCTTTCTCTCTCTATATATACGATCTGATTCTCGGTCATATGTAGGTTCTACCAGTACAAATGAAACGCGTAAGATATAATTAACACGTGTATTTTCCTTAATAGTTACACAGGGCCCTGTTGCTAATAATACGCTACTTAATTATGCAACTATAGTGGGAAGGTACTCTGAGGTGACGCGCCGATCACTGTCTTACCCTTACTGAATACTGATCATTAACTTTTCAGACTGAACTTGCTTAAGTCATAGACCTCAGCTGATTGGTCTCTTACAATCGAAAGGGACCAATAAGGGTCTTCTATGTATGGCACTCATTTGAATTGCCCGCGCCAACTAGCAGATTTTTTGTTACGTCTCAAACATGAATTTTTACAAAAATCAGTTAATACATATATATATATATATATATATATATATATATATATATATATATATATATATATATATATATATATATATATATATATTATATGTGTGTGCGTGTTTTTGTGTATTCTGTATGTAAATATATATATATATATATATATATATATATATATATATATAGAGAGAGAGAGAGAGAGAGAGAGAGAGAGAGAGAGAGAGAGAGAGAGAGAGAGAGAGAGAGAGTTTCCTTCACTAAGGCCAGAATGACAACGTTATCATATCTAAATAAAAAAAAATAGAAATTGATAAATAATAATATCCGGTGACTTTTTACCTTACGAGGTCAACACTTAATTTTACATTAATTTGGGCTATCACAGCATAAGGAGAAATCTAATTATAATGAGCCGGAAGTAATTTAACTAATTATTACATCTCATTGGTATTTTTCTCTGACCCTGAAGCACTAAAAAGACTGTTCAACTCGAAATGTCAAACTATGGAACTAATTTTCTTTTTCATATTGATATTCGATATGTCATATAAATTTTTCATGTGTCATTATCTTTTACAGGGAAGGATTTTTCAAGACTTGAAGCCATTCTAGACTTAGGATAAAGGTTAAAAATGTTTTTTATTTACACTATCCTATCACTTCTAAAGTCCTTATATGCATGGGTCTAACAATAGATACAGCGCAGTTAAGTGGTTGCGACCTTAGCGTAGCTTTCGCTAGACCGATGTGTGATCGTCAGTCATCAGCAAGTGATTTGCTTTGTGCAAGAATCATTGATGCTATGTGTTATTATTATTATTATTATTATTATTGTTATTATAATGATATCATTACTATTATTGTTATTAACATTGCTGTTGTGTAAGAAGAGACAACGACTACGACTACGACTCCTAGTTCTCGACAAACCCTTGCTTAACGAGAGTGTTCAAATACCACTGGGTCTACCCGTCTCTTTTCTACGGTTGCCTTTCCATGTCTCCCTTTACCACCTTTCGCAACACATCCCCCTTTCCGTTGTGCCTACTAGTTCTGTTTCGTAGTTCTTGTCGCTACGCAACGACATTCCAGGATAAACAAAACCCCATCCACAGGTGTCCTTACTCCCTGCTTAAAATTCCTGCAGTTAAGGACGTTTGGTATGAAGACACATTAATCTATGGCGCGTCCTTTTTGCTATAACGCCTCCTACATAATGCAGGTGATGGTACGTAGTTGCACAACATTACTCTCGTTGCATAGAGAGAAAAAATATCATTACGTAAGTAGGCATTAATGTTTAGCCATTACTGCGCGGACACCACAATAGATACGGCGTAAGAGGCCATATTAATTCGTGCTGTGTTTCGGCAAGTCGCTCTCAGATAGAGAATCTTTGTAGCTCTTCGATCTTATTTTTGGTTTAGCTCCGGTGGTTCAATTTTTCATTAGACCTATGGTGGTTTATGGATAAAACCGGTGCTTCATTCGCCGAAAAATGCATAATTTTATGCCGACAATGTCATTATGCGAATCAAAGTTCTTCTGTGGTAGGTTAAAGAAGGTATAACTGAATTTAATAACAAAAAGAGCCAGGTCCACTCTTGTTCATTGTACATTACGAAGACTTTGGTTACCGACTTAATCCTATTCATGCATTTACGACGAGTTTCATTTGCTCTTTTGTTAAAACAGTCCTTGAGTTTCCGTCTCCGTCTTATTAAAAGGAGGGCAACTATAGCCTGCGTGCATGGAGCTGACAGTAAAAATCCTTAACCAATGTCACTGAAACTAACCACGAATAGCGGAAACTCAAATTCAGCAGCCTCCATCAGTTGCAGCGATATCAGCTGCTGATACTTAACCCCTCATCTCCAAAATAGCTTCGTCCACGGTCTAGAGTAAGGCTCCCTTCTTTAGGTTTTGCTCTAGACCGTGGCCTCGTCCAACCTCGAGAAATCCTCAAGCCAAGTTAAGTTAGAACAGGGTAAGAAGTTCGTTGCTCCGTCCCTGACCACCAGAAGGAGTCGGTGTCCATCACCCGAAATGTTATGCTATTCTTGGTCCCCATGTCCTTGGCGTCTTACATTTCTTTCATTCTGGTCACGTTCTGGGTGTGTGGTTAGGATACGAAGTTATGAGAAAGGACAGGTAGGCTAAGTGCTTATTCCGAGACGAACGGGACATGAAATTCATTTGATAGATGACCAGGAATCGCGTCAATAACTTTAGCCAGACAAAGAATGAATTAGGATGAAAAAAAGGAAGAAAAGTAAACAATCTGTATAAATCTATTAATAATGTGAGTCAGCTTCGACCCGTAAACATGGGACTATTTCATTGGGTAAAACTTCGTTAGGCCAGGAATTCCTTCCAGCAAGGTGAGAAGACAGTAACACCATCAGACCAGGAATCCGTTTAAGAAAACAACGAGGAAGAAAAGTAAACAATCTGTAGTCTCTGCTGTAGTTTTCCACAGGTGTCGGAGGAGGAGATTCGTACTTAATCAGTAGCAGGTGGTGCAGAGGGCCACCTGAATGGGTAAAAGCAGCTACTCTTTGGCATTTTAAATGTCGTGTCACTGTTACGAAAGGACTTGTTGGTAAGGTTTCAGTTGTTGGCAGTCACTCTTTTTGTGGAAACAATTGTTCTAGAGGTGTCGGTAACACTGGCATTGTGTGTATCGAGTCCGGAGAGGCTGTCCAAAACAAGTTTACTCAACTGGAGAAATTTTTTTGTGGGATACCGAAGAAAGTGAAAATTTTCAGTTTGTGAGTGAATGGTAAATGAGGTTGATTAAAATGGTCGACTAACCCTTGCGTTTGTGATCTAACAACAAGAGACTTTATTTTACGTGGGACAAATCTGGTTGGTTCAGTTTTGAATGTATAATAATAATAATAATAATAATAATAATAATAATAATAATAATAATAATAATAATAATAATAATGATTATTATTATTATTATTATTATTATTATTATTATTATTATTATTATTATTATTTAACCAAATGACCGAATCAGCTGTCCAATACGAGTACTTTCACGAGATTAGTAGGCAGGCTTCTTCTCTAGTGGAGAGAGAGAGAGAGAGAGAGAGAGAGAGAGAGAGAGAGAGAGAGAGAGAGAGAGAGAGCTTAGGAGAATCTCTTTGATTCCCTTTTACCCCCGTGGTGAACACACGCACGCAAGAAATACACAAACATCTGTATGGCAGCCGCATTGCATACAAAGTAAGGTTGGTCAAGCTGTGAGGAATGCACGCATCTATGCTGGCATCTGTCCTTAAACTAAAACAGTGGTTTATGTATACCAGATTTTCGTAAATATGTATATAAGTAAAAAATGCGCCGAAGTTTCTTCTGCGCAATCGAGTTTTCTGTACAGCCTCTACAGCGTATAATCAAGGCCACCGAAAATAGATCTATCTTTCGGTGGTCTCTGTATAATACTGTTTGAGCCGCGGCCCATGAAACTCTAACCACGGCCCGGTGGTGGCCTATCCTATATCGTTGCCAGAAGCACGATTATGGCTAACTTTAACCTTGAATAAGATAAAGAATACAGAGGCTAGAGGGCTGCAATTTCTTATGTTTGATGATAGGAGGCTGGATGATCAACATACCAATTTGCAGCCCTCTAGCCTCAGCAGTTTTTAAGATCTGAGGGCGGACAGAATAAAGTGCGGATGGACAGACAAGTTAAGTACTGTATACCTTAGTTTAACCAGACCACTGAGCTGATTAGCAGCTGTCCTAGAGAGGGCTGGCCCGAAGGATTAGATATATTTTACGTGGCTAAGAACCAATTGGTTACCTAGCAACGGGACCTACAGCTTATTGTGGAATCCGAACCACATTATAACGAGAAATTAATTTCTATCACCAGAAATAAATTTCCCTAATTCTTCACTGGCCGGTCGGAGAATCGAACGCGGGCCCAGCAGAGTGCTAGCCGAGAACGATACGGACAGACAAAGCCGGCACAATAGTTTTCTTTTACAGAAAACTAAAAAGTGTCTTTAGGTTACGAAATATGTTATTGTGTGCAATCACATACATAACTTCACTATCAGACTTCCATACCATAGATAAGGCTCTATTGTTTTACGTAGGTTAGACTTTTTGTTCTGGTTGCTGAAAAGTCTTAAAGTTGTTTTCGCTCAGTCTCGCTTTCATAGTCACCAAACTCATTCGGGATTGACAGAAGCTCAATTTACGTTAAATCAGAAGGACATACTTGAATAACACAAGATTTATATATGTATATATATCTATATATAATTACATATCTCGGTATGTATATATATTATATATATATATATATATATATATATATATATATATATATATATATATATATATATATATATATATATATATTTTTCTTCTTTTTTTTGTTGAATGCTAGGAATCGTCAGTCCATTTGAACTCAAATTTGTCCTGTGTATCCCAAGGGCATAAAAATGTCCTAGAAGCGATTTTTGTTGGGATCTAACTTCCTTTCACTGGATTTGTGATGAAATCCAAAATTGATTTAAATGCTTCAGTAATACGTAATGTTAGAAAATATATATCTACACTTTTTTTAGACAAATCATGAAAAACTTTCCAAATTTTAATAAAACTTTGCAAAATCTTCCTCTCAACAAAAAATACATAAATAAATAACATTACAGGGTCAAATTGCAAGATTACACTCTGGTCAAATGTCAGATTATCAGGTATACCCATTTTCCCAGTGAGGTCTCAGCGGGTGACCACCATAGCAGGATGCTCTCTAGTAACATTAAACATCATTATTATTATTATTATTATTATTATTATTATTATTATTATTATTATTATTATTATTATCATTATTATTATTATTATTATTATTATTATTATTATTATTATTATTATTAAAGTCCACATACTCAAATGGAACAAGAAAAAAATGCCATCAGTTTGTAAAGCAATCTTAAATTAATTATTTTTGCCCACATGAGACCACCACTCAGGTCTTTCCCGTACCCCGTAGGGGGTTAACGCCGTCAGTGCACCTCAGGCGGTGCACTGTAGGCATTGCTTAAGGTTCTTTGCACTATCCCTTCGGCCCCCAGCTGTAACCCCTTTCATTCTTTTTGCTGAACCTCCGTTCATAATCTCATTCTCCCATCTTACTTTCCACCCTCTCCTAAGTCTTGCTTCATAGTGCAACTGCGATGTTTTCCTCCTGTTGCACCTTTCAAACCTTTTTGTTCTCATTTTCCGTTTCAGCCCTGAAAGACCTCATCATTTAAAATGTCTGACGGTCAGTCATCACTAATCAGTGACTGTGTATTTAGAAATAAAAAAGAAACGTAATTATGATTAAATTATACCAGTTACACAAAAGACATTGATCCCTTTTTATGGAAAAAGTTATATTTATTTTCACCATTACTTGCCTCTGAAGGCACACGCTAATCATTTTACTTTCACGTTTATAAATTGATTATTTCATTTATTTATTTACTTATAAATCAGTTTATCATCTTATTTATTTATTCATTAAGTTAATTATCAGTTAATTATCTATCTGTATATATTTACATGTAATTATTTATTTACCTATAGATTTGTTACTTATTTATTTATACATTAGTTAATTATTAATTTATTTACTTATAGATTAATTAATTATTTTAGTTATTTACTTATAAATAATTAATTATTTTATTTTATAAATTAATTGTATTTATAAATTAATTACTTTATTCATTTATAAATTAAATATTTTATTTATCTACTTATAAATTAATTAATGGTATTTATTTATTTGAAAATTAATTATTTTAGTTATTTATTTAATTATAAATTAATTAGTTATTTTATTTATTTATACATTAATTAATAATTTATTTACTTAGAAACTAATACATCATTTTATAATTTATAAATTATTTTAGTTGCTTATCAATTAATTATTTTATTTATTCATATATTTATAAATTAATTTTTTTAGGTACTTATAAGTGAATTAACTGATTGATTTATTTATCTGTTCTTGCAGGTAGCGTTCGCCAACAACCCTCTCTCGGGGGCTCTCATCCTCATAGCCATGTTCATCGGGAACCCGAACGTGGGGTTCGCTTGCTTGGTGTCCGGGCTTATAGGAATCATTTTCAGCAAGGTCAGTTTTTTTTTTTGTGGGTATTTATTTTTGGTGAGGATTTGTATTTCACGGTGACTGCTTTTGAGTGTATTTGTTTTTGGGATATTTGTTTTTTGTGGGTATTTTTTTTCTTTTATAGGTATTAGTTTTATTGGTGTGTATTTTTTTTTGTGTGGGGTATTTGTTTCTTTCGTGGGTATTAATATTATTGATATGTATTTAGTTTTTGTAAGTATTTGGTTTTTTTTTGCGGGTTTTAGTTTTATTGGTGTGTGTTTGGTTTTTGTGGGTATTTGTTTTGGGGGTTTTTTCTGTTTGGTAAATATTTGTTTTTTGTGGATATTTGTTTTTGTGGGTATTTTTTGTGGATATTAGTTTTATTGGTGTGTATTTGGTTTTTGTAGGTATTTGTTTTGTGGGCTTTTGTATTACTGGTGAGTATTTGTTTTTTGTGGGTATTTGTTCTTTTGGGGTATTAGTTTTATTGGTGTGTATTTGTTTTTTGTGGATATTTGTTTTTGGGGGTTTTATATTTTTGCTGAGTATTTGTTTATTGAGTAGTCTTTTTTTGTGGGTATTTGGTTTTTGAGGATATTTTTGGTGAGCATTTATTTCTTAGTATTTGTATGTATTTGTTTTTTGTGGGTATTTGTTTTTTGATAGTATGTTTTTTGTGAGTATTTTTTGATAGTATGTTTTTTGGTGAGTATTTGTTTTTTGGTAATAGTTTTTTTGTGGGTGGATATTTGCTTTTTTTGGTGAGCATTTGTGCTTTGTGGGTATGGTGTTCTTGGGAGGGGATATTTCTTGGTGAGTATTTTTTGTCGGTAATTGTTTTTTTTAATTATTTTTTGGGGTATTTGTTCCTGAGAAATATTTCATGTTTGTTATCCTGGTGGTATTTACAGTACAATTGGACTAGGCTTCCTAGTGGACGATTCTAATAGCTTTCGTTAGTGGTATCTTTAAGTTTAAGTTAGTCAGAGTTTTTTCTTTTTAAGGTTATTAGTTTCTAGAGCCCTTTTGTGAAATAAGAAAGCCTTCTATAGTTGGAGTTTACCACTTTTAGTTACTGGTATTTCGCTTTCAGTAGCAAAAGGAAATACTAATGTAACCATATCAAATAACATTCACACTTATTCTTTCCAAATTACACGTTTTCTTTTGCATATACTTTTCGCTTCAATTCGAACGAAAACATCCCTTTCTGAACGATCCATTCCGACCCTCCGCCCAGGTGCTGAAACAGCCAGAAATCCTGATCAGTGACGGTGTGACGCTCTTCAACGGAATTTTAGTCGGTTGCATAGCCGTTGCCGCTTTTCCATCCATATCCGGACATGCCCTGGACGGAGTCTTCTGGAGTTACCTCTGCATGGCCGTTCTAGTGTCGTAAGTAGCAGCAGGGGCTGCCCTTTTCAGTCTTTCATCGTAGCAACTGATTATGCCATTATCCAACCCATCCACAAAGCCGACTCATTTTCAAATCCCGTGGTATAAGCGGTTATATTTTTCTGTATGAATGGGATAGAATAAAGCTAGTCGTCCGGCTGAGTATGGTGAAGACGTTGTTGTGAAAGTAAAGAGCAGTTTAGATTAATTAGAAATTATTTGCACAGTATTTCATATTGATTAGTCCCATAGTAGGCTATCTTCCGTATTTCTGTTCAAATCGAATCGTCAAGTATCCAAGGAAATTCTTCCTAATACATATATCATTCATTCGCCTGTATTATTAATTTTGAATGTTTTTCCTTTGCATGTATTTATGACTATATGCAATTTGTTTGTTTTTTAATGAAATTTGCAATGTTCGGAAGACCTGAAGTGTCTATATAATCTTATATTTATGTTTTTTTGTTGTTATACTTTTTATTAATTTCAATAGTTGGGAAATATGCTTTTTATTTATTTCAACAAAATATGTATAAATGGAGAGATATAGAGAATTTATTATTTAAATGAAGCCTCGATAATCGATTTCCATTTTCAGAGCTTACGTGGACAAAGGCCTGAACGCTCTGATGGCGCCCTCATCATTGCCAGCGTTCTCCATCCCCTTCAACTTGTCCGCAGCCTTCATGTTACTGACCATGCGCAGTGCCGCCGGTCTGGAAGGTCGTATGATATCGGTGGAATCGTTTTTCCCGGAGGAAACGATTGTTAACGAAACTCTCGCCCATAATGGCACTGATCGGATCTCTTGGCCCAGGGTAGGTATAGCTTCCGCTTCTTCTGCGTGAGACTAGGTTCTCGTTAGATTAAGACTGTTGACTCTCCGGGTTATGGTGCGACTTGTTATTACTCGCACAAAACTATTCTTATCTGATTACGGGGTTCTCCAAGAGCAAGAATCCGTGTTGGTATAAGGCCAGCTATCGATGGTTTGACGGGTAACGCTGTGGGGAAAAAAACACGCTTCATAATTTCGGAAGCTGCCTTCCATTCGAGAGAGCATTTTCAGTTGAGTTGATCCCCTACTCATTTTGGATGATGTTTTTTTTAAGATGTTCCTGGCTTTTATCATAACTCATTAACTAAAAATATCAGGAAAGTTGTATGCCACCGAATATGTTTTGAGAAGAGAAGTTCACCATAGTCTGCTTTAGGAATAGACCAATACTGTTTCTCAGTTTCAGTGACATCATTGCCAGTGTGATTACAAATGTAAGATTATATTTACAGTTACCATTATGGCACTATCCGGATTACTACCATTTAAGGTCACATAACATGTGAAAATTTCTCTTTATAATACAACTTACGACTGAAATATATTTATAAACTCATTCCAACCAACCTTATTTTATATCGCGGGTCCGCAAAAGCTTTCAACGTAACGTATTTTGTACCTTGTCAGCGCATGCGTAAGTTAACTAAGCCTTTTTATTTTTCTACTTCAGGTGATGGAAGGAACGCTCTTGGCAGCTGGACAAATCTACGGCGTGGGTACCGTTGATTCATCCATTCTCATCTATCTGGCGTTCTTGCTCTACTCGCCATTACTCACCATCTTCCTCTACATCGGCAGTATAATAGGAACTATTATTGGTGAGTATGATGATAAGACTTCGATTCTAAATGACAGAAACACAGAGCTTTGTAAATTGTAATATATCTCATATATTTTTTTTTTCTTAATGTATTCATACTTCCTCCGACAGGCGCCCTAGTATGCACAGCCCCTTACATGGAGGTCTACGCCGGCCTTTGGGGCTACAACGCCATGCTCACCTCTGGCGCCATTTCTTACTTCTTGGTGCCGACGCCTGGCGTTATTGTCGCCGCTGTCGTAGGCTCAACTATAACGGCTGTTATTCAGGCAGCTACACTTCACATCTTCTCCCCGGTGAGTATAGAATCCTCCGCAGGACTATTAATCTAACCTAATTGCGTTCACTTCGTTTGGCGCCATGCATAGTACTAGGAAGTCTGCGGAAATGTAAATAGCCTAGAGTCTCCTGAGTCTTCAGCTGTCGATGACGGGATAGACAACTGACAGGCGGAATTTTAATGTATAATCTACGATGACAAAACAATAAAAGACAAAAACAAATAGATTATGTCAGAAATTGAAGGAAATCACCAAGTTACACCCGAAGTCTTCTGTTGTCTGTTAAAGAATAGGTTAAGTGATTTAATCCTCGGACACAAACCCTTAGGCCTAAGGCCTGCCTTTCAGTTGTGTATCTCGCTCATATAGATTAGAGTAATTAATGCATCTAGCTTTCATATCTCTTAGCAAAATTATAATGCCTAGCCAACAACAATATGTCATAGCCTGACCAGAATCCGAATATTTGTCTAGGACAAGGAGGTTGGTCTAGACATCCACAAATATTTTGACTCGATAATGAAGCTCTTACATAATGACCAGTTCCTGGTACTGAAGGACTTGAGAGGAAATCCTTAGTCATCACCCGAATTATGAAGGATCTTTGGAGAATCCTTAATAATCATCCGAATTTCATCACTCACTGAATCTTTCCAAGGTTCACCACTTGGCTGTGATCCAGATGATTGATTGATTGGCAGTTATCTGTCGTTACTAATATCTGGGTCATTTTGTCGAAATATTTTTGATCAGTCTGTAAGTTAATAAAGCGATGTATGTGTATAGACATATATAAAATAAAGAAAGTGTAAGGGTAATAGATTAAAAAAAGCATCATGCTGACTATATACTTCATCATAAAAATCAATACTCTCTGGATAAAAAAAAAAACGTACAGTATAAAGAAACTGTATCGTAATTACAGTTAAAAGAAAAGTATATTAAAGAATTAAGAAATATAGGTTAAAGGATAATAGTTTATAACCATCCTTTCAAAAGCTCCAAAAGACAGTGGTAACTTTAAGTTACGTTTTCATAAATTTAAACTCATTTGTAACGAAGAGGCCCCAAAATTCCTCTTTCGCCTCTTCTGCTCATTCTACGCCTTCCATTTCCAGACGACGACGCCAGTGCTGTCGTATCCCTTCAACGTTGCCACGGTGCTGATCTGCGCAATCAGCACTGCGCCGGACTCGCCCTTCACCTGGGTCAAGTTCCGCAGCTTCCCCGAGTGGCATCTTTACAAGCACTACAAGAACCGCAGGGAGGAAATGGTGAGGATGGTGACACATTTGTTTGTTTGCATTAGTTAGTGTCGCTTTGGGTTTCATTGCGCGCGCGTGTTTGGGGGTGCGTGTGCTGTACGTACAGTAGGTATGAATATACTGATCTATGAAAATTTCTTTTTTTTTTTCTAGGAAAAACCTCCTCATGATTTTTAACGATTATGTGTGTAATTTTAATATTTTTGCATGCCTGTGTAGTTTTAAGAACGCTCTCTCTCTCTCTCTCTCTCTCTCTCTCTCTCTCTCTCTCTCTCTCTCTCTCTCTCTCTCTCTCTCTCTCTCTCTCTCTCTGAACCAGTTGTCAGATTGTTGGTCTCTATTTTACTCTAGCAGTTATTGGCTACTCAACAATAGGTATTGCCAACAATAATAATCATCAATACATCATCTCTTAATATATTGACGGCGCTCGAAAATAAGATAATTCAGCATCATTAATAAAGAATTATTTATCAAGGACATCACTTGTCATTATAACTTTGTGCTGTATCACATGAGAGTGTGCTATCCCATTTACATAAATCACTTGATGTCTGTCTCAAACATTTATAGCAAAGCAAGGCACAGCATTTTGTGAGCTTCCCTTTAATTTCATTAGAAAATTATAACCGAAGCTTAATGAATATATTAAAGAATGAATTTTAAAAAGGCTCTGAAGAAGGACGTCTCGTGTTGAAGCTGTTCCATCTCGCGCCTTTTTCCTTCTCTTGGCGCCATTCAAGATACTCACGATACTGACGTCTCTTCTTCTTTCTTTCTCCTCCAGGCCCTGGGCGACAAACATCCTGAAAACGGCATACCCCTTAACAAAAAGGACAGCTTCGTGTACGTTCCAGAGAACGCCTTGAACGGAGACAAAAGTTAAATGCAGCTTTCTGTGGGCCATAACGTTGGATGGCTTCACCAGGTGTTGAGGCTGGTATACAAGATCAGTGATACCATGGAATGTCTCGTGGCATCGAAGTTTTTCGTCTCTTCGTGGAACTGATGGGATACCATTTCGTATCATCTCACACTCATTAATTTGGAATCGAATTCATCATCGTATATCATTTTCAGCATCCTAGTTCGTAAGTTGGTGTAGCTGGCGAATTCTGCATATCATCTGTAGAGGAAGGAACCCTCGCACAAAAAAACAAAACTGAAAGGAAACTTCAAGACTGTCTAAGCAGGGCATTTTGTTTCTTAATTGTATCATAATTGTCCCTGAAGTAAAAAAGAAAGATTGACACTGAAGGACATCCACACTTAACAACAAAGAAGGATTAGACCGAGGAACAGGGTCAACTTGAAGCCCCTTAAAAAACTCCAGCTCTGCCTCTCTTCGCCCTTTGCAGGTTTTCTATCAGTGCATATATCCTGCATTTACTTGCATCTTTACGAATCATTCATCCTTCAACAAGAATTAACTCCAATAACTGGAACCCCTTCACTACAAATATACTGTCTACAAAAGCCTACATTCTGTCTACAAAGGCCTACATTAAGATGATTCTCACTTTCAGGCACCTTTTAAAAGACCAACAGAAGTACTGTAGGATAGGTAGTCTAAGGACGCCTTAAATACAAAGGGTACCTCTATCTACAGTGTTTTACTCTGGAAAGTCGTCTCGGACGTTGCCATGTCCTGGCATAAGACCAGCTTCATCTAAGTCTAGAAAGGCACCCGTGCAGTTTCCCTCTTATCCAGTCTGTTGACGAACTTTACTATGTTCCTGTCAGTTTGCATGGCAGTTTGAAAAAGGAGATTTGGAACTGCCTCGCAGACAAGGGCAAACAGCTACCTACCTCCTGCAATGGCTTTTATTCTTAATAACACGCCAGTAAACAGCATACTATTCGTAAAGCACATCCAGGATAGGTACACTGGGTTCATAACTTCGAATAGTAATTTGTTAATTTGATAACAGAATCTGAAGTATCAAGTTGGCTAAACAAGCTGAACATTGTCTGCAGTGACTTCTTGGACTTGCTCCGTGGCTCTGCAAACAGGAGAATGAACTTAACCCTATGTCTCACGGGAAAGGATCAGTGTAACCAGACTTCCGGCTTTAGGCGTATCACAGTATGAACGAAATGACATCCTCGCTATCACCAATGAAAGGATTCTTTCCTTGTTACCCAGTCGAATAACCAGAGTATTTTATTAAATATAACTTTGTAACTTATCTGTAATTTGGAGGGAATCTTTTTATTCTCCCAAGGATGTCATAAAACTAACCCATAGTCCTGCTACTCTTATGTTGAGAGTAATCACCGAACAGTTGGGTTAGTTAGCAAATATGCGTTGCTGTGATTACTTTACCCGCCTCTGTGTTGTTCAAGGTGCAGCATGCTGATAATCTTTCGCCTGAGATCACAAAGTGTCAGTGACAACTTGAACTGAGTTTACATGGACCTACTACTTGTCATGAATTCAACTAGGCTAGGTTTGTCAATGACGACTGAGTTTCATAGGCCTACTACCTGTCATGAATTCAACTAGGCTAAATGTGTTAGTGACGAATACTGATTTTACATAGGCCTACTGCTTGTCATGCATTCAACTAGGCTTTACATACTTCTAAAATCATCCATTTTATTTCACTGCTTAATCTTTGTAACATATTATTCCCTCATTCACATGTGTATACGCCATATCATGTAAATACAAAACATGTCACAAATATAACTCTCATCGCTAAAATATCTTCATCGTTATCAGTGTCAGAGCTGGAGTCGCAGATTAAGGTTACAAAATACTTTTGCAACAATTCAAGTTTCTGTTTTGTGTGAATCCATAGTGACAGAATACACGGAATTATATATCCGTATTTAAATAAAAGTGTTCCTTGCAGCTACTTTCGTCAGTGTAACTTTTTTGTAACATGAATGTATACGTCAAATAATTTTTACTTTTTTATTGCCTTATGGTACTATTTTCCTTCTTTATTTTCCACTTGGAACAGTCTCCCTGAGGATGTTGTGCAACTGAAACCTCAAAAGTTCAAGGCGAAGATGCAATGCACCACTACCGTACAGCATTTCTCCTTGTATTTTATAATTTACTTACATTTTTATTTATTTATTAACATTTTTATTTATTTATTAACCTGTTAATTTATTTCTTCTTTCCTAATAACTGCTCTCTTCTTTCTGTTTGTCCTGTTACCTTCTGTTACTTCTTTCAAATGAATGCCATATTCTTCGAGAGCTTGAATTTCAAGTCAATGGCCCCGGTGGGCTTGTTCCATATGAATAGGGTTCATCATCGGAATAATAATAAAATAAATACAACGAAGATAATGCCAGGACTTCATCCCTTTATATCAATATTCTGATACTTTGCCTAATTAACTGATGAAGCCAAAGAAAGTATGGAATCACGAGCGATGTGAAAAGATATAAGAAAGAATCGTCACCAACGAACAGTTACCCCATAACACAGAGGAGGTAGACTTCTCTCAGAGTACAGCAAATGCTTACCAGTAGGACAGTAGATTAGCCTAAGCTACACTTCCTCGTGCACTTCGTTAAATTTGAGATAATCGGCGACCATAACCAATTGAGGAGACCTGGTTCATTTTGTTTATGAATGACCGAAGATTATTCAAGGTAATTTTCCGTGATGAGAAATGTCCCCAAGAGGTGTTCTTCGTGGGCATAAATGGATGTCATTTTGAATCATAGGTAAGATTTCTGGGTAGTGAAGTGCATATACTCCCATGTTGTTGGTTTCATAATGACTGAGAATAGTCATTTAACGCTATTTTTGGTAAAATTTTCTTCTTTTTTTTTGTCATCCGTGTTGTGGAAGATTTTGACTAGCCAAAAAAGACACGCATAGGGAACCAAGAACATGAAATTTGTTACAATTTTAATCGTCATGCCAATTGCCTGTGTGCAAGCGTGTAAATCTAGCTTAAGGATTATTCCAATCAGTCACCCCACTGAGTCATCAAGCGTCACCTCAGACTGTTATCATATCAGACAGGTAGCATTTCATAATTTCAGCAAGAGAGCTAGTGAGAATTAGGACACCGGTGATCATGCCCCTATGACAGCAAGCTTAACGAATAATAAATTATGTTGGTGTACTGAAAAACTGTAAAGTGTGGTGAGGAAACATTGCAGATTCAGGTGAAGTTTAGGGAGATACAAATGATTTTCCAATAGTAGACAACGGAACATATACTAAAAGGGACATTCCAGACACCAGGAATACATTCCGAGCCAAAATCCACAGGGTTATTAAGAAGACACTAGATTCCATGTTGGTTAACAGAACTTGAAGTCCTGCATCGTATTACAGGGACCTTATTAAGCAGACTACGGAAAATGTCAGTTATTTATAAACAATGCAGATTCAGTTTTGTAAACAGACGAAAGCACCAAGCAGACAGTATTGGCAGCTTCTGTATCATTTATCAACAACAAAACCCCAGTCTGTAGCTTATGGAAAAAATATAAGATAAATTGCAGGGAAATATACACAAAGTGCTTAAAGTGAATCATTTCCATGAAAGTAATGGCCAAGGAGGTGCGTACGATGAAGGGAACTTAGGAACAGCAAAATCTAGATTTTTCCCTCAAATAGAAATGAAGTTTACAGAGTGCCTTTTACAGAAAGAAAGTTGGAATCTTCTGTAGCTGGTACTGACATCACTGGCACTAGTCCAGATGATATCCTATATGAAATGTTCAAACGTTCCACACATCCTGCATGAAGTGTTTGACCAGATATAGGTCCATGCAATAACTTGCCAGTGTTGTAATATTTCTTAAGCCTGAAGAAGACGCTTAATTAGCAACCAATTCTATTGACGTTGAAAGAAATCATTGTAAAAGATGGCGAATACAACACTGGTATGGTATCTAGCTTGCAATAATATTGAATCACCATCACGATGTGGATTCGAAAACTGATTCTACAATGGAAACCTCTATGTGAACAGTGTCTTTAAAATAGAGAAGGCGTGTGACGGTGCTTACATTTTCTGGAAATGTTGGAGAACTTTGCATAATTGTGGTCTATTAGGGAATTGCCTGTGTTCATCAAGGCAGTTTTATCCCTAGGATATCTCCAGTTCAAAGTTGGTAGCATTTTATTCTATTGAAGGTGCATATAAGAAGGTTTTTCTCAGTGTGATATACTTGGTGTTTCATTATTATTATTATTATTATTATTATTATTACAAGCCAGGTTACATCCATAGTTGGAAAAACAGGTTGCTTCAAGCCCAGTGACTATTAGGGAGAGCAACCCAGTAGGAAGAAGAAATTGAGAAGTTGAAAATAAACTACAGAAGAGAAATCACAAAGAAAAACAAATGATAAAAACAGCAAAGTAAAGTAATAAGTTAAATGAATTGAAGCAACACTCATGTCAGCCTCAAAAATAGTCACATAATTATGGGAAAATGATGCAGGACTAAACCAAATGCCAAGGAAGGGAAAAAATTAAAATAAAGCCGGGAAATGAGGTAAAAAGCCATGTAATTTGGAAAAAATGCCTTGGAATGTATGTAAAAAAATACAGAATGCACTAATGAATAGTTAAATATTTTACAAAATAAATAGTAATCTTAAAAAAAACTGTAAACAAATAGGTATTGAAAATAAAGACAAATGTACTAGTGTACAAAATAAATTTCTGAAATATAAATATACATTTTAGCATTATAGCTGAACTTGTGCAGTATAATTTTAATCTTATGTAGTGTTTCATGACACAGTTGACAGCACCCTTTGAACGTTTTCATTTCCTTAGTAAAATCTATATTTAACGGTGATAAACATCCAGTTTTATTCAGTCCAAGCTTGCTGCACTGACTACATAACAATATATGATCGTTATTTTGTGCTGTAATTTTCATCGCTGTCAAGTTTGGAGTGTCGTCTGCTTTCTGTTTTACCAGACAAGCGTAGGGAAAAAAACATTTAAGACGTCCAATTTTTCAATAAAATATTTAATTATTTGCTATATTTTTTTAAAATAGAAGTTTAAAATAATAATAACTTATTTATTTGATAATTTTTATATTTTTATTTGAATTCTATAAATGTAGACAATAGTTATTGTTTGGGCATGGCCTGTCTAAGAGTTGCTAAGTACTATCTTTTTTTATTTTTCCAATAGTTTTTGTCATCGATATAAATTTAGACTGCAGATAAATTAAAAGATATTATATAAAACATGCTTTTTGATAATTTAATTTGTAAAAATTAGTACAAATTACGTAGAATCGAAGGCAATATCTCCGAGGGTAAACAAATAAGTTGCCAGTTTCTATTTATTATTAGTTTTTTGTTTAATAGTTACTCTAATTGCCAATAGATGTCCACAGCAGCAGTATCACGAATTTCCCAAAATGAACTAGATAGGATAATGAATATATTTGAATTATGAATACTATTTTATTGCTTAATTCAATTAAAATTAAACATTTTAGCATTATTAATTGCAAAAAATCGAATCTTACCTCAAATGACTATTTAGGCTTTCTCATTAAGTTAGTTCCAATTTAGAAATGCCGTTATTTACACATTTTACGAGGAAAAACCCCCGAGAATTTCAGAATTGTCAAATAACCTGACTTTGGTGGAGATGAAAATTTATGAATTTTATTTTGATTCAGTCTAAACCATCAGCATTGTCTTTTTGTGTGTTATTTGTCTCTACTTTTGTTCGCGTGGCATAATGTGTCTGCTAGTTGTTTTACCAAAAGCGGATAACAAAACACCTTTAAGGTTTCTTATTTTTATGTAAGATATAACATTATTATTACCAAATAGTAATATAAAATACTAATTATTATAATTTAAAATTAATTTTTTCATAATAAATCTCTGTTATTATCATTAAAAATATAACACAATAGCTATTTGTTGTGTGTTTTTTAAACTTTAAAAGTTGTCAGCTATTGTTTTCATTTAGATTTTTAAAATAAGTTTTACAATGAAAATTCATTACTTCTGGACAGAAGATACGCGGAAAATTATTCTTAATTCATAGTTTATGTTATATCTCGTGTAAAATTGAGGGTAATGCCGTCAGTATTAACAAAAAGTTACCAGCTTCTATTTTTATTTTTTGTTGGTTTTTATAGTTATTAGGCCTGATAACAGATGTCCAAAGCAGCGGCAGGATGAATTTCCAAAATAAAACTAATTACAAAAATATGACGATAATTTATGCGATTGGAAATCAAATTCAGTTGTATTATGAATAAGATATAAGTAAAATTTTTACTATGATTTGTTCGAATTAGAATATTTTAGAAGTAATAATTTTTATTATGTCGATTTCATTTCAATGAACCGCCTTTTATACTCTGGACAGAATTACAAAGGTCTCAGTAAATTAAAAAGTAATTCACTGATTAGCCACGAATGTAAAAAAGTATCTATTGATTAAATATTCTAATCCTAGATCTCATATCAAAAGAGACTCTTGTGTAGTTAATTTAATCGACACAGTTTTCGTGCATTTAAGCTGCCATTTAGTAGTTATACTTTTTTTAGTTACATCCTTGAATAGCATCATCTCTCCTAAATTACTTGTTATTCATCTACTTGACGGTAATGTCAAGTTATGACAAAAAACGAAAAAAATCTTATGTAGGGAGTACTTTATTTCAGTATTCATCCCCCATATCATATGCAACACAGCATTCTGCTGGACCCAATGTTATACACCCGGTAAGTCTCATTTAGTATATTATTTAGAAATTATGACGATACCATGGACGGCGTTTCTAAATATTCCAAGTCTGATTATCCTGTCTGTTTTATGACCATGGTCAAAATGAATGAAAGTCAACATTAGAATAACTAAAAAGGTGTCAGCAATATGATATATTTGCGGAATATTATTGGAACCAACCGGTTACAATGAAACGTCACTCGTGAACAGGGCTGTAGTTCGTGAGCAGCGGCATCATGGATAATGACAAGCAGTGGGTCATTTCAACTGAGAATCTTCCGTTAATTATGTTTTGTTAGATAATGGCTACGGTAAGGATTTCCTCAATGTGTTAATGTTTTATTTATATGCAGACTATTACTATAAAGGTACCTTTAGTATGAGTTGAGGTCTGTAGTTATTAAAAGGTTTTAGGGCATCTCTCCGGTGTTGCCATAACCCTAGTTATGTTAATCACGTCAAAATATCCGACCTTAGCAGTGTGTGTGTAAGACAGGCTTTTACTTGATTATACCGACTTACTATATAGACTTTAGGCCAAGGGTAGACAGCGAATATGAATGGAGGTACAGTGAAAGGAACGAAAGGGGTTGAAGCTAGGGGCCGAAGACACTGCAAAGAACCTTAAATAATCCCACAGTGCACCGAATGAGGTGCACTGACGGCACTACCCTCCTACGGCGACCTTTACTTGATTTTTAGTATCCTAAAAGGGCCTCTAGGACTGCATGGTAACCTGACTACCCAAATTTTGCCCAGGACACGTCAGTTAGGGTTACCCTGCCTGTTAGTGTAAACCAGTACAAATTTCGCATGTGAATGTAAACTATAGGTTCTCTCATATTTGACATATTGCTTTAGGCGTATTTGAGAGATTTTCCAGAAATTGTTGGCTATCACCATCCTACATAGCCTACCCCCAAATGCTGACACTTGGCTAATGGGTAACGAGACTTGTAAGTTGTTTTGTTTTATTTATAATGTTGGAATAGAGAGGTGTATCATAACTTTAACTTAGGCTATGGTATTGTAGCTTTCGTAACCTTTCTGTACCAATGGTAGGCTCTACAAGGCTACATGGTAAAAGGCTTCCTTTGGTGACCGGGAGTCTATCCTTAGGCTAAATCCCAACCAATCCAGACCTTAAGATTGGCACCTCATTAGTCTGTTGTTATACCTTGGGCCTAATTGTAGGCCTAGCTTAGTTGATTAACTTAACATTTTCCACAGGTGAATGTCATTCAAAACAGAAAAACCCCAGGTATGAACTGTTTGTCTATATACCCCAAAAAGTTGAAATGAAATGAGGATTTCAATATTTATGAAAGGCCACACTCGAATAACTAATTTAGTTCTTTGGACTTAAGCTAATTACAAGATTTGCTATAAAGTTCGCTTTGAATATTTTGATGTTTTAAAAATATTTGCATGATGTAACAAAGTAATAGTTGCTTCATTTACTGAATTACAAAGTTTGCCAGTTATTAGTTTTTTTGTATTGTTACAGGTTAGCCATGCTTGCTAGAGAATGTATTTTATAATCAGTTCTGATAATAGAATACTGTAATAAACTTGTATGTTATGAAAGGTAAAACTGAAGATTATCTGTGGCCTGGTTTCTGGCCAGTCGCCAACCTGAATATTTACTACCTTTATGATTTTGTGTATGGTTATGCCGTCTGTTTGTGCATATGATATTTACTGTCTTTTGTATATGTTCTTACATTCATCCCCTGGGTGCTGGTACTAAACAGGGCTCCCATTTTGTATGTAACTGGTAGTATCAAAATCAAACGAGCGTGGTATTAGTCTTCAATTTTACCTTTAAAAAATTGCAGCTAGTTTTTTCATATGCACGAAAGTTGCAAAATAAGTATAGTATATTCATTTGTTATATAGCCTAATCTATTTGTCAAAATTGGTATGGTATTAATTTACATAGCATTGGAATTATGTGTTCATAAGTCTCAATATGCATAGTACAAAAAACATGAAGTCTATCAGAAATACAGTTACCGAGATGTTAACCAGTGAATGTTGTTACCTACTTAGACTTTTTCCAAGTTTGTTTGATGGTCATGTGAAAAGGTAATTGGAACATCTTTTGTTGTTTTCAAGTGGAATTATTGGGTAATTCTAAGCCCGCTGTCCGCGGTGAGGTAGCCTATGGCAGTTGACGTTTTTCTATAGAACTTTACCTGCTGAACAAGAATTTCAAGTAAAATTTTGTTGGTCAGCTGTAACTAAAGCGTAATTGACACTTGAAGACTGCACACCGGTACCGTGGGTCCCCTGCACTGGTGCATACAGCTCAAGGGTAAATTACAGTGTAGCTGCAGCCGACGGGCAAAATGTTACCCTAAACTCATGCAAAGCAAGCAAAGCAACACTGAAAAACATCAAGTGCCACAGGCTACCTCAACTGCACACTAACCGTTGCTTACGATCAGAGCGAAGAAACGTAAACGGTAAACAAATCCGCCATCTTGGGTTATGTAACCACTAGGGAGCCATATGTTCAGCAGGGGGGGGAGGGGAAGGTGGGGTACTGTATAGAGGGATGAATAAATTTGTTTTTATTTAGCATTTCCCAACGTTTTGTGAGAGAGAGAGAGAGAGAGAGAGAGAGAGAATGTAATTGTCATTAGTGAGTGCTTCGGTTGTTGGAAGAGGGATGAGGTCGTTAGTTTGTTTACGGTGCTGTCTGTCTGTGGAATATATGTGAGGATTTTTCGGTTTTGGCAGTTTTGAGTCAGAGCTAGTGCCGGTCAGTTGTTTTTTTGGTCTTAAACAGTTTGTTTGTGTGCTGATTCAGAGTTGTTGTTTTTCCTTGTTAGTGTGCTGTTCTTGTTGCTGTATGTTCGTGAGTCGTGTGTTTTTCTGTTTTGGTTTGGTTTGTGTGGTTTTGTGTGCTGTGTTGGCGACCGTGGACGCCTTACTCCATCTTCCAGCAACCGAGGACCAGGGTGAGTGTTGTGTACTGTTTTTTTGTGGTTTTGAATTCCGCCACATAATATTTGGCGCCCAACGTGGGGCAGCTGGTGGGGCAGCTGCAATTGAGATTAGTGGCTAGTAGTGTGACTGGAGGGAATGGAAGAGGAACTGGGGAGGTTGAGAGAGGACTTGCGGCTGGCAAGAGAGGAGAATGAGAGGCTGAGGGGTGAGAATGAGGAGTTGAGGAGTCAGTTGGAGGAGATGGGGGGAATGCTAAGGAGTGCGAAAGAAGAAATGAAAGGGGAGATGAAAGAGTCAGAAGAGAGAATGGAAGAGAGGGTGGATAAAAAGTTGGAGGGAATGGTGAAAGGTGTGGAAGAAATGGTGAAAGGTATGTTCAAGGGTGTTTTTGAAGGGGCTGTTGGAGGCAGGTTCTCTGGAACGTGTGAAGGGGCAAGAGAGAAAGAAAAGGAGGAAGAAGTGAATGGAAGCGTGAGTGATGAAAGTGATATGGGAATAGGAAGTAAGAAACGAGGGAATGAGAGGCAGGGTAAGGAAAAGGGGAATGAAAAGCAAGGGAAGGAACAGAGGGAAAGTAAGGATAAGTCAGGGGAAGAAAAAGGGAAGAAGAGAAAGGGAAAGGAAACTGGTAAGAAGGGTAAGGAAGTGGGAAAGGCAGGAAAGAAGGGAGAGGGTGAAGGCAGTAGTGATAGTGAGGTGGATGGAGGTGAGTGGATAAAAGTGGATAAAAAGAGGGGGAAGAAGAGTGTAATGAGTAAGATGAATGTAAGTGCGGAAGTGGACTCTTTGTATTCGGAAGAGGGTATGAAAGGACAGGGTGAAAGTAGCGACAGTGGGAGTGAAAGTGAGAAAGAAGTGAGAAAGGCTATGTATGTGAGGGAGGTACCCCGGTGTGAAAGGTATAATGAGTATGGAAGTAGGGATGTGCATGATTTCTTTAGGGAGTATGAAAGGTTTTGTCAGGATAAGTATGGGGAGAGTAAGAGTGTGGGCACAAGAATTAGGAGAATATTTGACTGGGTTTTTGCTTGATATGTATATGGTTATTATGAGTGTGGGAGATGTTGAGTATGACAAGGTGAAACCTAGACTAGTTGAGCAAGCGAGGCGTATGAAAGCGAGTGTTAAGTATAAGAGGAAGAATGAATTTGATGAGGCAAGAATGAAAGCTGGGGAAACCTTGTCACTGTATGCTTGTAGGCTGGAGACGTTGGCAAGGAAGAAGTTTGGGGATGATGGGATAGATGAATGTAAGGAGTTAGTACGGAAGTTGTTAGGGACAGTGCCAGATGGAGTTAGAGAATTTGTGAACTTGAAGCAGAAGGAGAAGAAAAGATGGACGAATGAAAGGTTGACTTGGGGAGAAATTTTGGAAATTGTAGAAGATTATGAGCTTGACAGGGTTATAAAAGAGAGCAGAAGTGTAAGTGTAAGGGCTGGGGTAGATGAGAGAGTACCAGAGTTTGGAAGCTTTAGGGATGCAGTGTTGAGGGGCCCAATGAGAATGGCCGATAGTGTAATAGATAGGAGTGTAAGAGCAAGTAATGTGGAGGTGCCAGGGAGGATGAATGGTGGGTTTGTAAGGGAACAACGGGTTGGATGGGTTAGGGATAGTAGTGTACAAAGGGGAAGGTCGATGAGTGGAAGTCGACCGAAGTGTTTTAGATGTGGAAAGGAAGGACATACAAAGAATGAGTGTAGGTGGGCTTTAGGAGCGTGTTTCGGGTGTGGGCAACCGGGACATTTGGTAAGGGAGTGTACGAAAGATAGGGGGGTTAAATGCTACAGGTGCGGACAGGTGGGTCATATTGCTAATGGTTGTAGGGGTACCCGAGTGAATGTAATATGTGGCAACTGTGGTAAGAATGGGCATTATGCGAGAATGTGTTCAGAACCGAGAGCGAAGTGTGACGAATGTGGAATGGAAGGGCATGTATCAAGTGTATGTAGACGAAAGAGGGTGACTGTGACAGCGAATTCGGGAAACTGAGTGTGAAGGGGGTTCAAATGGGTGGATCCTCCAGGATGCAAGCGGTGCGTGTGATGCATGTACGTGAGGGGTTGTTGCATGAGGAGGATCAGCAATTGGTTTTGATAGAGTATGGTAGGAAACGTAATAAAGGGAAGAACGTAAGTAAACTGAATGGTCGTAAGTTGTGTGATAGGGGTGTGAATGCCAAAGTGAAAATGAGTGATAAAGCGTGTAATACGGATGAATGGGATGGTATGAATAGAACGTATAGCATATGCGGGTTTGATATAACTGAGTTGACTGAACGTGTAGGGGTAAGTGAATGGTTGGAGGTGAGCGAAAGTGTAAGAGTAAGAGAGCGTAGCAGTAATATACGAGTGATTGAAAGCATGAATGAATCGTTGCAAGAATTGGAAAGGTCAATGAGCGAATGGGATGGGTTAGTTGAAGAATTGGGGGAGGTATTCAGGAACGAGTTAGAGGGTATAGATGAGATTGTGGATGAAATTGAGAGTGGGAATAGTGAAGAAGATAGCGTGAATCTGAGAGAGAATGGAGGAGAAGATGTGGATTTGAATGTTGCTAGAAGAGAGAATGATTGCGTGCCCGCGAACGCTAGAGGACCTGCTAGTGAGCATCCGTGGGTGTTGCGTAAGGCGATTTGAATGCAGTGTGGAAGGTATTGGTTGGGAAATGCTAAAAGGGGGGAGAATTATAGAGGGATGAATAAATTTGTTTTTATTTAGCATTTCCCAACATTTTGTGAGAGAGAGAGAGAGAGAGTAATTGTCGTTAGTGAGTGTTTCGGTTGTTGGAAGAGGGATGAGGCCGTTAGTTTGTTTACGGCGCTGTCTGTCTGTGGAATATATGTGAGGATTTTTCGGTTTTGGCAGTTTTGAGTCAGAGCTAGTGCTGGTCAGTCATTTTTTTGGTCTTAAACAGTTTGTTTGTGTGCTGATTCAGAGTTGTTGTTTTTCCTTGTTAGTGTGCTGTTCTTGTTGCTGTATGTTCGTGAGTCGTGTGTTTTTCTGTTTTGGTTTGGTTTGTGTGGTTTTGTGTGCTGTGTTGGCGACCGTGGACGCCTTACTCCATCTTCCAGCAACCGAGGACCAGGGTGAGTGTTGTGTACTGTTTTTTTGTGGTTTTGAATTCCGCCACAACTGCACAAAAGGTACAAATTGGTAAAGTGACGTAGGACTGTTATGTAGAAACATGGCGGTAAATGACAGTTACCCAAAAAATAATAATGCTCGTACATGAAAAGCACTAAAACCTAATAACACCAAAACACAGGTGACCTAACTACCTAATAATAAAGAAGGATAGTTTAGGAACCTTACCTTAAAGGGGTGGAGGGTACAATTCATCGGCCGCCTTTACGAACGCATGGAGCCTCGTCTTCGGGTCATCAAAGTGGATTTTAAAATAGGCCACTGCCAAGTACCCGACGAAGTTGTACCTCCTACGGCCGTACCTAGGCGTTGTCTCACGAAGTTCCCTCCACCTCCTCTCAATAGTATTTGTATGGGCACCAGTTACTGGGTCCACAAAGTTCATGGAGTGATTGACAGTTAAGTGTACGTAGCCTTCATCCTTCAGGCAGTCATAAGCTCTCCAGCAGTCAGATACAATAGTTGTCCCCGGTACAATGTAGTCCTTATAACTAAGGTAGCAATTGACACAGGTGGCACAGGTAAGTGGCAAATTGCTCTTGGTTACAGGCTCAGAGGAGTGGGAGGTTCCGGGGGTGACATCCGCCATCGTGCTGGGTTGAAGAGTGAGGGAACTGTGCCGGTGAACTGCACCGGAACAGGGTAGGAAGAATGAAGTTGGGGGGGCTAAAAGTGTATTTCTGCTTTCAGTTTTGGGTTGACGGAACGGCGCTGCGCGCCTTATCCACATTTTTTAAAATAATCTGGCAGGCTCATATCCTCTGGCAAGCGGTAATATTGCGCTGTGCGTGCCAACCACTGGGCTTACAAAATATGTAAAAAAAAGGTATTGCAATACACTCCCTGAACACCTGAATTAGCCCTGGTCACCTGACCAGCCCGAACATAACCCCACTCATTTAACTACATTGCTAAAAATTTTTAACTGTCAGCATTACCAACGCTGCCAGTAAACATTGTTTACTGAGTTACCTGCCCACCGATGGCAACCCTGCTTTCTGCACCGGTCGGCAGGAACTCCCCCTCCTTTTCAATTGCTTTTTGTTCGCTCGCCTGACAGGACGCTTCCTGTTGCTTGCGAACTTTATTGGTCTCTCAGCCCGACCCCCCACATAGGTTGTGAGAGTGATTTAATTGACCTTGGCTTTCTTTGGATTACGTTTTGGACTTCTCTTTGGAATTGTTGGATATCCGAGACTGACAATTTCGGCTGTAATTATGGACTCCACTACTAAAGACAAGATTTCCTCCACCAACCTGAAACCATCCCCGGCTTCCTTGCCCCCCAATCAACCCAGAGATGTAGAGAAAAAGCTTCGATCTTGCTCAGCCTGCAAAAGAAGGATGAGTACCCTCAAACATGATGGACATTCTCTATGCGTTAGATGTAGGAAAGTTGTGTAGTGTAGATAAGAGATGTGATGAATGTAGGGACTGGTCGAACGACCAGATGGAAGCTTACGTCAAGCACAGAAACTCGTTAGCTTCTAAGAGTAAACGCAAGTCACCCATTGAACCTAAAGTTGAAGAATCTGAGGATTTGGAGTCAGTACTCTTTAGGAAATTAGAGGATAGGTTGTCATCAAGTATGACTAGTTTGTTTTCAAACTTAATGGAGAAATTGAACAAAAGTAGGGAAATTAGTAATAGGGAACAAAGTACTAATTTTTCTTTTTCAGCTCCCCTGTCTGTTCCTGAACCAGCCCTAACAGGTGCTGGGGGTTATGGAGATTCGCAGGCCAAAAAGGTAGAATCTGCCGGCTCCCCTGGCGTGGAGCAGACAGTGTTAGCAGCAGATTCCCCCCTTTCCCTGAAAAGAGTAAGTGGTGATCAGAATCTAGCTTTAGGAGAGACAAAGACGGTTAGGGATCTCAAAGTAGGGTTACTGGAAGAGAAGTTCCAAGGTAAACTTCCCTCGGGTTCTAATTTCAGCCCCCCTAGGTCTGTTTCCCCCCAGGATCCATCCAAGATTTTGTTCCCTTCCAGTAATTCTTGCCAATTTAAATCAAACAAGTCAGTTATAGGATCGGGAGACAGTAGATTAGAGACGCCCTTGTCGTCCAAGGTTCCTTTTCCGTCGGGATCGAACACTGATCCCCATTCTGGAGGCAGTGCAATGGCTAACACGCCGTTTAATCTGGCAGAGCATAATGCGGATTTCCTTGGTCTTTCTCAAGGGTACAGAGTTCTGGTACGACAATGTTTTCATTTAGGTTTCTCTAACATAAGGGATCATGTCATTAAGAACTTTCCTGAGTTTTCACAAGATTTGTTTTTGGATCACCAAGGTGGTAATAATTCTATCTCTTTTCTTTCGTTGGAAAAGATGTCATCTCATTCTAATGCTTCCTTTTCATTGTTTCCCCCCATTTCGGATACTATCGCTCCTTCCTTGCCTTCTAAACGACCTTCTCATGACTCCTCCTTTCCTCTCCTTCTGAGTCACACTTCGGTACCTCTTTCGATACTACGGCTGTAAGTTCGCAATCTCGAGTTCCAGGAGCCCCCCCTACAGTGTCTCACTTACTCTCACAACACACTTCTCGAGCTTCTGAGCTTCCGCATGCGGATTCGGAAAAAGTAACTATTTCGGAGTTATCTAGACCAACAGGGTCGAGTAACGAGTTTGCGAGTGGGGAGCAAGCGCACTCTAGAATATGGCAAGAAACGCAATTGGTTCCTCAAGTTCCTCTGGGATTATCTTCCTCTTTGTACCCGCAGCTGTTCAACACGGGCGACAGTATTCGCTCGTTTGTTACCGCAATAACCAGCGTTTTATTACCAACGTTAACTACTTCGCTTAGTGTGGGACAGACTGGTGTTTCTGCGACCTGTCCGATTCCCACAATTGTGGGTCCGGTGGTGGTCCTGGGTCAGAGGATTGCAGATACGAAGGGTGGAGTATATGGTGTCGGGTCGGTTTCGGGTCAGGTGCCGGGTCGTCCGGGTTCATTGAATCAATTTTCTTATCCGGCTTCATTCGGTGTTTCCGCAACTGCGGATACTAGTAATTTCATGAAGAAGGTTTCCCCTGTCCAGGGTGGTATTGCAGACCTCCCCCACATAAGGTTGGGGGTTGTACCTCCAGCTGGTTCCAAGTCAGATAGTCGGGCTGCGTTATCCTCCCATTGTTGAATAGGGGTTACCCAACCAGATTTGACGAAAGTAGGTAACTTAGGTGAAGGTATGCACGGTGCGGGTGTGGCGCAGAGTCAAATGACTCGGTCAACTGATATGGGGGTCTCGTCTCTGATAAGGGGGGACGCAGGTTTAGCTCAGCCCTTTGCGACTGGCTCAGGTGTTTCACACACATTGACAGCTAGGGAGAATAAGGTTCCGGAAGAGGTAGGGCATTGGTCTCCAGGTTTGGGTATGCCGGGGTTGGGTTCTCTCTGTCTCTCCGCCCCACATCGATCGGAAGACAAAGAAAATGAGAATTCCGTGGATGACGATTCCCCTCCGTCAGAATCAAGTTTTCAGTATTCTGGAGACAGCGAGTACAAGCGAACGATCGAGTTCATTCACCATTTGTTTCTGCAGTCCAGGATTGTGGTGGAGCCGAACAAGACTTACCAGTCCATGTTCGAGGAGTTATACTCGACCAAGCCGGCGGTGGTAAAGACATCGTATAAACTTCCTTGGTTCGGTAGAGTGGACCAGGCTTTGAGGGAGGCGGATGCGTGGTTGGCTTTGACAGTAGCAGATGGTAGACAGGATTCTACTCTGCTTCCTAAGAGGAAACCACTATACGGTATTGCAGGTAATCCTGCGTCTGGGTCTAGGGTTCAGCAGAATGAATCTGTAGAGGCACTTCTTTCTCAGGTACCTGCAGCTACGAGACAGGTAAGTATTTCCTTGAGGGAATCAGCTATCCTAGAAGATACTTTTAGGGGACAGTTGGAGGCCCTTTCGCATTCTATGTGGATGCTCTCCGGTCTCGTAGGCTTCCTCAAACGAGATGGGTATGTGCCGTCAGACCCGGTGCTGTTTGACAACCTTGTAACGTCTGTGTCTATGGGCTTGGCTCATTAGGCGAACATCGGAGCTGGATGTACTACGTTTGTCGGGAAGAAGAGGAGAGACCTCTACCTGAGTCACCTTCCCCCCCACTTCCCCGAAATTCATAAGAGAATACTTTCGAGAGCGCCCTTTGCGATCGCTAACTCCCTGTTCAGGGAGGAAGACGTTTCAGCGATGGTTAATTTCGTCTCCTTGACGTCTGCAGTTGAATCCCAGCAGGCAATGATCCGTGTGGCAGCACAGGGCATTAAGTCACCTAGAGGTTTGAGGTTTCCCTCACCCGGTAAAAGGTCGGGCTCGAGATCGCCAGTCAGATCTCCTAAGAAGGTGAGGTTTACATCTAGACTGTCGTCAAATTCCCAGGAAACCCCTTCGAATAAGAAGGGTTTTCGAAAGTAGGAAATATTGCCCTCGTTAGCGCCAGTGGGAGGTTGTCTGACCCACTTCGTGAAGAACTGGTATAAGTGGGGTGCAGAGGAATGGTTTTTGAAGGTGTTGAGGGAGGGATACAGAATTCCTTTCTTTTCTCCCCCTCCGGTGTCCAGTTCTCCAATCCAGCTTCCCAGCTATTCTCCTTCATCCATCAGGGGAATAGCCCTAGAGGCAGAGATTCGGTCCTTACTGGACAAGGGAGCAATTGAACCAGCTCCCCCTTCCCAAGGCTATTACAGTTGAATATTCGTGACAACCAAGACAGACGGTACTTGGAGGCCCATCATAGACCTTTTGGGGCTCAGCCATTTCATAGTACCTACAAAGTTTCACATGGAGACCTCACATGCGGTTTTGGGGTCAGTTCGGAGAGAGGATTGGATGGTCTCGGTGGACCTCAAGGACGCATATCTCCAGATTCCCATTCATCGGGAATCTCGGAGATTCCTTCGTTTCTCGGGTCTATCCGGCATTTTCCAGTTCAAGGTCCTCTTGCTTCGGACTGACTACGGCGCCTCAGGTGTTTTCGAGGGTAATGTCTCCGGTTTCAGCGATCATGCATCGCCAGGGCTATCGTATGAGAAGATATCTGGACGACTGGTTGATTCAAGCCTCGTCCGAGGAACTTCCCCTCCATACATGAGAGGCTACATTAGCCACATGGGAGGTATCAGTTCCACCTCCATACGTGAGAGGTATGATATACCACATGGGAGGTTAGATTGACAGGGACGAGACTCAGACTTACGAGACTGACGATGAGATGCTCTCCCCTTCAACATCTCGCCGGATGATCAGACCAGGGTGAGTTATCGGACAAACATATGTAGGTGTAACTGAGTTACCTGCTTTTCCACGAGAGTAGGTCGGGCTGATATTGATTGATCCCAGCACCATGTAAATGTTGTTAATCGGGCTAATTCAGGTGTTCAGGGAGTGTATTGCAATATGAAGTTTTCATAATAAAACTAGTATTGTAATACTTACCTGAACACCTGAATGACTCCCACCCTCCTCCCCTCTTCAATGATTGTGATTAATTAGCGATTGAAAAGGAGGGGGAGTTCCTGCTGACGGTGCAGCGAGCAGGGTTGCCATCGGTGGGCAGGTAACTCAGTAAACAATGTTTACCTGCAGCGTTGGTAACGCTGACAGTTAAAAATTTTTAACAATGTAGTTAAATGAGTGGGGTTATTTTCGGGCTGGTCAGGTGACCAGGGCTAATTCAGGTGTCCAGGTAAGTATTACAATATTACTTTTATTATGAAAACTTCATTTCTGTTAACGTCACTGAGAGAAAGTGGTAGCGAAACGTCCTGCAAGACCCTTCTCTTCCTACCCCATATACATGCTTCAGGTGACTGCCGACAAATGTAAAGTAATTTTGTAAGTTATTTATGGTAAAATCATGTTGCGAAGAGACGTCAATATATTTGTGAACGGAAAAGTACTGGAAGAAGGTTGTAGGCACAAGCTACAACGAATAGGAAACGGTTATAAAACAGTTGAGCAAAAGGAATACATGTAACTGAGTTTATGTATCCCCCAAATTCTTCCCCTGGGTGAAACATAATGTTGGGGTAACGTTGCAACGTGATTGGTTGGGTACAGCCACCCGCCAAAAAACCCACCAACTACTCTCTCAGTTGGAGGCATTGGGTGAACCGAAAGCTCCCATGTACAACCGCGCATGCGTGACATGGCCTGGAATCAGCAGTAGTAGTGATATGTGAAAAGTACCTTTGTAACGGCTCGTGCTATCCATTTATTCCCCCTTATTTTTACGCTTGTTTTTCATGTTCCAAATGATATATATAACTGGAAATACAACAATAAGTTGCCCAAACCTTTTCCCAAGTTATTTACCCCACCCAGGACCCAGATTCCCAACCGGTCCCCCTTACCGTCGGCTACAGTTCTAAGGTAATTTACAGCTTAATTACAACCGACCGACAAAATATTACTTTAAATTCTTGTTCAGCAAGTAAAGTTCTATAGAAAAATGTCAACTGCCATAACCTAGCCCACCGCGGACAGCCGGCTTAGATCTACCAAATATTGGTACGTTAATGGTACTGATAGGTTTGTTTGTTCCAAGTTTCACCAGTTTAGTGGACTCCATAGGAGGGTAGCACCGTTCATGCACCTCACGCAATGCACTGTAGGCATTACTTGAGGTTCTTTGTTGTCCCATCCATTCCTATTACTCCACCTCTGTTCATATTCTCTTTATTCCAGCTTGCTTTCCACCCTCTTCTAGCAATTGTTTCATAGTGTAACTGCAAGGTTTTCCTCCTGTATCACCTTTTACTCTTAATGTCCTTTCAGTGCTGAATGACTCTTGGCCTAGTATTATATTTTCCGTTCCATTCCTGTTTAGTGGAATTTTGGAATTCAGACAGTGCTAAAAAAAATCATTAGGTGTGGTTCCTTTGGTATCAGATGTGTAACTCTTGTTCCTTGGATTGATTCAGCAATTCAAATTTTTTTTTTAGTGTTTTAAAAAATTCATTTGATAATTCTAAGCCAGCTATCTGCGGTGAGCTAGACTATGGCAATTGACGTTTTTCTATGTTATTTTACTTGCTTTACAAGAATTTAATATTTTGTCGGCCGGCTGTAACTAAACTGTAATTGACCTTTGAAGTAATTGACCTTTGAAGACTGCACGACTTGAATTACCTAACACGGGGTAGGTCTAAGCTGGCATTCCGTGGCCAGCCCACCACTCCCCTCCATAGCTAATACGGCAAAATTGTAACCAGTAAACACCCCTACGGTACGTTAGCTTGGTATTTTTAGGGGTGTTTACTGGTTACAATTTTGCCGTATTAGCTATGGAGGGTGGTCGGGGGGCTTACCGCAAAATGCCGGCTTAGATCTACCCTGTCGGTAGTGTAGTCTTCAAAGGTCAATTACAGTTTAGTCACAGCCGGCCGACAAAATATTACTTTAAATTCTTGTAAAGCAAGTAAAATAACATAGAAAAACGTCAATTGCCATAGTCTAGCGCACCGCGGACAGCCGTTTTAGAATTACCATTCATTTTAACAGATATTGGAACTCCTCATATCTTAAAATTACGGGTGGGGACCACAGCGGGAACCAAGGTGGGGGAAAATACTGGATATATTTTAACGTCTCCATGATACTTTTGCAAGTTTTGATTGTGATTAAGGTTAGGTTTATTTAGGTTTTTAAAGTGACACCATTCACTAGGTAATTAAGGATCTTTGAATCTAGTTTGTAAGTTTGGGACCAGGTAAGAAGTGAATAGGTTAGGCCACAATCCTGTAATTTAATATACATTACCATAGGTTAGGTTAGGTGGGAGGGTTCCTATCCCTCACCCATGTGTCCAGTATGTGCTTTAGTGCCATGATTTAAGTTTGGATAGATTAGGCCACAACCCTGTAATTTAATTTGCAGTGCCCCAGATTAGGTTAGGTAAGAGGGTCCCCTCTCCTTGTGTCCAGGTAAGGCCCTGGTGCTGGTTGTGAGGTGGGGAGGGGGTTCAGGTGGGGTGAAGCCTTCCAGCCATATCAGGACCCAGTACCTGAAGTTTGTTTAGGTTAACCTTGGTGCTTTCCCCCACCCTACATAACCCCGCTTTTTGGTTCTTGAAATTGTAGGAAAAAAAGGGGGGGAAGGGGTGGGGGACCAGTACCTGAAAGTACTTGTTGCTAACAAAATGAACTTAGAAACTTTAAACGCACACTTTAAACCAAAGGGAAATTGTAGTGTCAACTCAGGATTGCAATTATGGTTTACAGTTAAAATTTACTGAGAAATTATGCTTGCTGAAAGTCTCTTTGCCTTGAGACTTGAATATCTTTATTCCCAGTCCCCAACTTACCCTGACAGGCCAAGTATGTTAACCTCCATTTCCCTCAGAAATGAATATCATATTCATTAAAATCAGAAAAACCCAAAATGGAGTAGATTTGAGTGTTTTTTGTCTACATATATTTTTTTTGGCAAAATTAGAATAAAAACCATGCCTTTTTTTAGAGGTAGTTTTCTGCATTTTTAAATTTATGTTCGTTTTTAATACTTTATTTAAAACAAATTATGTACATAGCCTTAGTACAAATAAATAATTATTGTTTTGGCTATGTACTGATTACAAAGGCTGCCAGGTATTAATAGATATGTAAGTATTATAACTTATTAGCTATGCTTGCCAGTAAATCTGTATTGTGCAGTCAGTTCTCTATGATAAAGTACTGTAATATACTTTTTTTTTTTAAGACAAGTTTTTTCCCTTGTACATTATAGTGGCCAGTGAAGTAAAATACGGGATATTTGTAAAGTCCCCGCTGAGCGAGTCTTCTATGATGAACGACCCGTTTTCTTCAATACCGCTCCTATAGGAGCGGGTCAAGCAGGATCAGCCATACTGAATCAGCCATGCTTATCTATGTAAATTTGTACCTGTTACTAACTTATTTTTTATCTGTTTCTTTTGCACATGTATTAGAATGTTGTTAGATCTGTCATTGTCCACTTTGTTTTTTACATAACCTGTATTTATCCATTGTAATTATTGTCGAGAGTAATTGACCCAAGGTCACCAAGATTCTCTTGTATTCCTCAGTGTGACGTCAGTCCGCCGCCATACAACGGCCTGCGTCCTGAATAAAGTAGCAGTAACTTTCCTCCTGCTCATTATTTTGCACCTCTTAAAGTGGTAACCCTGAAGTGGTTCCCAGAGCCATTAGTGCCATGAATTACCCCACGGTCCTAACGGACTAAAGACGGCGCTGTAACCAGCGTTCGGGCGTGCTGACTCTCGTCGGCAAAATCACCAGCGTCATTAGCGGACCCACTCGGCGGGCTCCCAAGCGCGTATCCCACTCTAATTAAGAGGGCAATAGTGAGCATGAACGCGGACATTCCCTCCCGTGTACAGTTAACCGCGAACTTTGCGGACTTGGACATCTACTTCCCGTGCCCTCCCCCACGCCAAGAATCACGCGCTCCTCAACGCTGCTGGTCCACCCCTTCACCAAGCAGGGGGACACATGGTCTTCCAGGCAGCAGCGACACCTCACGGTCATCGCGGAGTTCACCTGCTCAATCAAGCACCTCCCCGGCAGGAATAACCCTGTAGCAGACGCCCTCTCCAGAATCGAGCTCAGTGCACTGCAGCTCGGGATCAACTATGAGGACCTCGCCCGGGAGCAGACCTCCGACCCAGAGACTCCAGCTTACCGCACCGCCATCACGTCCTTAAAGTGGAAGGACGTGACCCTTGCCCCAGGGGGACCAAAACTCCTGTGCGACATAAGCACCGGCCAGCCTCGCCCCCTGGTGCCCGCCTCCCGCTGCCGTCTGGTGTTTCACGTCATCCATAGGCTGTCCCACCCCTCCGGCAGGACGACGGCCAAGCTGCTGACAGAGAAGTTCGTCTGGCATGGGATGCGGAAGGACGCGAGGGCCTGGGCGAGACAATGCATCTGGTGCCAAACCAGCAAGATAGAGCGTCACGCCGAGTCTGGGATAGGCGAGTTTCCCCAGCCAGGAAGGCGGTTTGGTCACATACACAGATGTTGTAGCCCTCTTCCCCCGTCAGGCGGGGCCAGATACCTCCTGACGATTGTCGACCGCCCAACCAGGTGGCCTGAAGTGACGCCAATGCAGGAAGCCACCACCACCAGTGTGTGCGCCGAGGCCCTCCTCTCCCGCTGGATCAGCGGTTCGGCGTCCTGGACCACATAACCACCGACAGGAGCCTGGCCTTCCTGTCCGAGATGTGGTCCGCCCTGGCACGCCTGCTGGGGACATCTCACCACACCACCACCACCTACAACCCCGCAGCCAACGGATTGGTGGAGAGATTCCACAGGTCCCTGAAGGCGTCCCTCATGGCCCGCTGCACTGCCTAGGATTGGAAGTACCAGCTGCCTTGGGTCCTCCTCGGGCTGGGAACCGCCCCCAGAGCCAATGGCGACCCGTCCGCAGCGGAGAAAATCTACAGGGAGCCCCTCGTAGTCCTGGCCAAACTAGTCACGGAAGATCGCCACAACCCACCAGTCCAGAGGCTCCGCAACATAGTCGGGAAGTTCCCCCCCAGCCAGCGGACGTATACCAACAGATCAACTGCCTTCATGCCTCCTGGCTTGTCCTTCACCACCCACGTCTTTGTCAGGGGCAATGCTGTCCGCCCCCCACTAACCAGACCCTACAGGGGGCCCTTCCGCATGCTTGAGAGGAACAACAAAGCCTTCCGCCTCGCCCTCCACGGCAAGGACAACTGGGTGCCGATTGACCGCCTCAAGCCCGCCCTCCTGGAGGAAACAGCAGACAGCACCACGCAGCGCCCTCCTCGAGAGCCGTTGCCTTCGCAGCCAGGCCACCTCAAAAGGCGGTCGCGTGGCTGCGCCTGAAAGCAAGCAGCCACACCCACAGCCGGCTGCTCCCACTCACACCGCACCCCTCAGTTGACTTCACGGAGCCACAGCACTCTCCAGTGTCCCAGCAGATACCTAGATTAATCAGACATTACCCACTTTTTGTGGAGGGGGAGAGTATTTGTAAAGTCCCCGCTGAGTGAGTGTTCTATGATGAACGACCTGTTTTCTTCAATACCGCTCCTATAGGAGCAGGTCAAGCAGGATCAGCCATACTGAATCAACCATGCTTATCTATGTAAATTTGTACCTGTTATTAACTTATTTTGTATCTTTCTTTTGCACATGTATTAGAATGTTGTTAGATCTGTCATTGTCCACTTTCTTTTTTTACGTAACTTGTATTTATCCATTGTAATTATTGTCGAGAGAAATTGACCTCAGGTCACCAAGATTCTATTGTATTCCTCTGTGTGATGTCAGTCGGCCGCTATATAGACGGCCTGCGTCCTGAATAAAGTAGCAGTAACTTTAATCCTGCTCATTATTTTGCACCTCTTAAATATTCTCTAGTTACTTAGAGTAAAATCTAGTTCTATGCAATATTGATTGAACTATATATTTCATAAAGGAAATACTTTTGTTTAAATTCTAGCCCCATCATTGTCTTACTGAAATGATGGCAGATTTTCAGTGGAAGTTCCTTGCTGTGTATGCATACATTAAACCATGACTTAGAAATTGACTGATACCAATGAGAGCATTATGAAAATTTTTTGTCCTGTAATCATTCTTTATGACCATGATCAAAATGAGTGAATAAATAAACGGCTAAAATATTTTCCAAATCTTTAAGTAACAAAGAATGCTAAGGAACAAAGACTTGCACTTGAATATTTTATAGGCATCTTACAGATAGCAGCAATTACTTTACAGTAATCCCTCAATTATCCGGACCGCCATTATGTGACATGTGCGGACCAGTGATCAAGTCCCCAAAGAGATATGATACATACAAATTTCAAAAACTGAAAAACTGCCTTGTGTTGGTTAGCAATGCTGGATGGCCTCAAGAGAATGTTGGTAACACTGCCGACGCCCAGACTGACCGGAAAAGGGTTTAAGGGTGAGGCCACACCAGACGCGGCAAGCGTGGAGGTTGCAGGGAAGAGGTTCCCGCGGCCATTTGAAATGTAACGTATCTTAAGTGAGTGGCCACACCGGGCCAGCGGGAAGACTCGACCCTCTGCAGTTACCGCCAAGCGATGTAACATGTTTTAAAATACCGCGGCGGTTCCCGGCGTCTTCGCCCAGGACCACACCATTTTCCATCAGTTGCCGAAGTGTCACGTATTCAGTCGGTCGTGATTGGACATAATGGTGACAGAAGAATTATTTGGGGATGGGTTTCGGAGGAAAGCTTTGTGGAATCCCCGTGATCCACTCCACAAAAATAATATTGTGTTAAAAAAGCATTCGGAAGATATAAGCAATCGACTGCTTACTGATGGAAAGTTAATGGTGTGTGGGCCTTTTTCGTGTGAGTGTGTATATATATATATATATATATATATATATATATATATATATATATATATATATATATATATATATATAATTTCTAGGTAGCATATATATAGGCCCATATACATATACAGTATATGTATTATATATATATATATATATATATATATATATATATATATTATATTATATATAAAGACAGAGGGGGGATTTTTTTCCATGCATGAAGCTGGAAAGATAACCAGACAAAATCTAAAAGATGAAGTAGGGATATTTCAAATGAAAAACTTTCATATTTTTTAACAATATATGTCATGCAAATACTAGTTAATTCTGAAAGTATAAGGGACAATGAATTTTTATGAACTTTAGGTCATATTTGCCGCAATTATATTGCCTGTTAAGGCTAAATCGTTTTGCCATGGAACTCTTCCAACTGCAGTGAAATAATTCGAGAAGGCTTCCCTCCCTCAAGTTGAAAACACTGTTTAGTAGCCGGCCTTCGGGAGAGATGGGTTGCCTATAGTTCGCCGTTTGTTTTGTGAGCCTGACTTCTACAGTAGTATTGCAAGCAAAGAATCAAAAGATCGTTGGGTCATACGTAAATATTCATAAAATTTTTCTTCGTATAAACGAGACGGGCAATATAAATTGTCAAATTCATTTCTTTCCCTTCTCTGTTTATTGAAATCGCGAATCCACACTCTTCTTTATAGTCTATCGTCAAGTTTAGCACTTAGGTTTCCGATTAAAAGCAGTTTCCTACCCAAACGCGATAATGACATGCTTGCACAGAGGGATAGCTTCGACTGACTGCTGAGAGTGATGCAAGGGAGGGTGGCGTTCCTGGTGTGGCCATGTGTCGCTTTGACGCTGCTCTCCCGCCCAAGTCGTGCCTCTACCTCAACGCTTGCCGCGTCCGGTGTGGCCTTACCTTTAGAGTGGGAGAGGAGGCCTCAAGAAGTTTCCGTGGTGGTTGGGGTCAGATGGCTGGCAGCCATGGAGAGGAGAGACAGTTTCTATGGCAGAGGGGGTTGGGGTGGTGATTCATGGTTGGGTGGATGAAGAGGACTAGATAGACCTGACTTGATAGACCTTGATTGGTTTTTTTATGTTTATGATACAGCAATAAACATTATATTAAAGGATATTGACAGTACAATAGCCAAGGGATGTTTGCATCCAAGTGCAGTAACACACACACCTTCACTTTTTTCGTTATGTATTATGCTACAGTATTCTCCTTATATTTTCGCTGTATTTTTGAGAGAGAGAGTCTTATACACAGCTGTAATAGAGAGAGAGAGAGAGAAAATCTTGAATACAGTCATAACAGCCTATTTGACTTTTGTAAATGGATACTATGAGTGTAACACCTGGGCTAGTCTAGGTCTATAGTTCACACACAACCTAAATATTTTTATCTCATTTAAGGTAATGCAGTATGGTAACAACTGATAAGGAAGTTGCTCTATAAAAACACATTATTGGTCAAAAAACCTTGGTAGACTGTGGATAAACACAGGTAGGCTATATTCCTAATGAATTGTGTAATTTACTAGGGAGAGAAAAAACAGGGGTTGTATTTTTTTCGAAGTGTATTTATGCAGTATATTTTGGGATCTTCCTAGATAGTGACCCCAAGGGTTTTTGGAGGTCGTTACTCAGGACTAACATTCCTTGGGGGTCATTATCTTCATGATATTTACAGTCTTTTGTTTGTGTTTTTATGGTAATCTAGGAGAGATCCGACAGTGTCATTAATCAAATGTCGGAGAGCACACGAGTACAGTTAGGTTATGTTGGAAGGTACAAAGATGGCCTTTACTTGCAGTTCTTCCAGCATAAATTCTATATCAAGCACTGTTATTACAAGTATTTCAAATATAATCCAGTACTGCATACTACAGCTGTTACATAGCCCTAAACTTTTTCCTGCTGGCTAATCAAAATGAAGAGCACCTGTGTATTCAACCAAATACTATAACACCTCGGCTTAAGACCTCACCTCATCAAACTTCTGTGTTTAGGAGTTGCAGTATCATGATCAATTTTGCTATGCTGTCATTTTAGATGTCACACGTTTTTCAAATAGAACCCTTTGATAAAATGTAAAGTGTAAAGGGCAAGTTAGCTTTCATTAGGACTACAGTAATCCTTTAGTTATCTGAATTAATAGAGCCAAGGGTCTGTCGGATATAGGTAAAATCCGAATAATTGCTAGTAAAAAAATCTAGGGGTGTTGAAGGGCAACTCTGTACCCTTTCTCACCTTACCTTATCAATATCTGTAAACTCTGTGCTTATAAACAACAACCGTCACACTTTAAACTGAAAACTGTATGCAAAAGGCAATTCATTTATCTACCTTTTTCGCCATATTTGTAAATGTAAAGATAATGATCCATAAGAAATATAAGTCATAGATAACAACCCCCGAAAACCCTTGGGGGCCACTATCTAGGAAAGATCCTTATTGCCTTTAAACAGCATGGTTATATTGGTTTTGTTAATGCATCCATATTAAAAGGTACCGTGGCATATACAGTATGTATTTTTTTTTTTATAGATTATATGTGAGGTTTGCAGCCTTATGCGAATACTATGTACGTAGTTTAGGAACTTTGAACTATTTTATCACATTTATAGGAGACTACTGTACTTTGGTAGGTATGCATAGCTTGTACTTGACTGCTCTACCTTGGTATATTCCCATGAGTGCTCTCTCTCTCTCTCTCTCTTGCTATGCAAGTGTGTATACTCTTGAACCATGATTAAGAGGTTTTGATTAGTACAAGCAACAGGGTTCTGAAAGTTTTTGTCAAGATAGAACTGTCATTATAGCCATGCTTAAATTAATTTGAATTAATAGGCAAATAACTAAGAGTTTCAAACCTTGCAGGATACTGTGGTGGAACCAACCATTGTTACAGGAAAGTCCTCCCTTCTGCTGGCTGCTGAGGTTAAACAGATAGCTTCACCATACCAAAAAAGCAATTGATTTGGCCGACTTGTATTATACCTAAGGTAAGGATCTTGCCGATGTGTTGTTAATTTTAGTTGTATTTAGATTATTTGTGTTTTTTTTTATCTTCAATAGCTTATGCAAAAAGTTTAGGGTTGTTTTACAGCTACTGCACAATGTAATGTGTGGTGAAGTAAGCAAGGCAAATCACCCTCATTACTCTGAGATACGGACCTGTGCCTGGTGGAGTAATTGTAGGCTACTAGGAAAAGTGCCATATTTTAAGTTCTGTTGTGGATAATTTGGGTAACCCAGTTTTAGGGCTTATAAGTGAAAGAACACGCTGGTCTTTCTGTGCGCTTCGGTAGATATGGAAGTTCAACCCATGAAATGAGAGCTAATGCTTCCTTTATTTTGAGTGATTCTTTGCAAGAAAGTGTTTAGGATCATGGGGCATAAAGGGCTGAAAATATTCCAATAACCCGCACAACTCAGTCATTGAAGGAGAGAATCCTGAACAGCACTTCCAGTCAAACAGGACTTTCAGACCACTGAAATACTGTATAGTATGTAACTTAATTAGCTCTCACTTGCCTGAACTGAAGGATTTGTCAGAATGAGTAAGATTTAGCTTTTATTTATTAAATTTCAGGTTTTTTACAGACTGTTAATAGTAGAGATTCGGATAAAGTTTTTGTAATTGATTTGTTTCCAAAACTTTATATTCGTTGTTGAGTTTATTTTGGACATTCACACAAAAAATGCTTAATGTTAGTGTTACAGTACATTCTTTACATATAGATAGGGGTGTGAGGTAGTGTTCATCAAATGTCCATGGATCAAATGAGTGACCAACTATTAAGACGAGTCAGAATAACTTTTTTGTTATTCCTTTGATGTGGTGGCTTCCATATTCCAACATTGGGTTTGATATATTTAATTTGTTGCTATCAGGTTCATTATTTCATACATTCTGCCATTTATTGATTATAATGGTTTTTAGAGATATTATATAATTAATTGGAATACAGTATCTAAAGTTAATCTTGTCATAGTACTGTAGTTACAAATCTGGCTGCTTTCTCGGCATCATTTTCAGTAATGCATACTTGGGTGAATTCAGTTTAAACTATCCAATGTTGTCTGTATATTCAGGTGCTTTTATAACGCAGGGTAAACTTCAAAATTCAAAATTCGCTTTACAAAGATTCAGAAATTGAGTTATTTAAGGTGAAGGGCATTAGTAGTTCTCATGATTCAGTTGTTAAAATCCAGTCAGTAATCTATCGTCTGAAATAACTTGGAAAAGCCCATTGTAGTAATGAACCCGATAAGTAAATATTTCTTGTGTATGGCAGTAAAATCTTTGTTTGGTGATCGGGATTGAGTTTACTTCTCCATTGGGATGAGTGAAAGTCCCATTTAAATATTTTACTTAAAGTAACATAGTACTTTGCATAATCTTTTCAAGAAATTATTTACTGCCTATTTAGATAGAATATTGGGACATTTCATGTCAAATCAATCAAAAAGATTTTTTAATTTTATTTTCAGTGGGTTAAGTATATATTTTTTAATAATCCTTACGCTAAATTAAAGATCTTGGCCTTTTGTTCCTGGAAAATTTGCTTATAAAATTTCCAAAACTAAAAAGGCATTGTGTGTCATGCTGGTATTTTGTTTTATAAGAAAGTTCATTTTACGAGATTTTTATGTTATGGTTTATTTAAAATTGGTACAAAAATTGTAGTTTGCTCATTGTAGAGAAATTCTGTATCCATGCATCAATAAAATAATGAATTTACAGTCAGTAGAAAAGACATGTCAGTTTTAGTTTTTTAAAAAAGCAATTTACTTTCAGATAGTAGCACCTCACATAGCAGACACTTTTGGGGGTCAGGATTTTAAGAAAGTGCGTTAAGCAACCAAGAACCTAAGTTACAGCGTGCACTTGAATATTTTTCTAGATGTGTGACAGTTAATAACAGTCCTAAACTAATCTGTATTTTACACTTAACATTCATTTTGCGATTTATTTAAAATTTATCAGATATAAAACGGTAGCTTCGCAAAACACATTAATGCAGCTTTTAAGTACAGAAGTCGCTGAAGTTGAGGTGTTACTTCAGACTGCTCCCAGTTGGTTACTTTAATTTTAAATAGGCTTATGAGACTTTTCAATGAAAAAATAATTTTTATAAACTTAAGTGGTATATTCCGTAGTGATTAGGAAGGAGTATGAAACCTTTTTTTTACCAATGAAATGTTGAAATACAGTATGCAGTGTAATTTATTGTAGTGGTCTATGTTTATAGCTCATTTCATTGCTTCTTCAAGGTCAACAATGATTGGTTCAGTTAACTAAACCATATAAATGATTTTACTAGTGTATTTTAGGTTGTAGAGTATTCACACAGGTATGAAATGTATGTAGCATTAGAAGTGAGAGCACCTTTATGCGACAAGATGCCTTTAGCATGATGAATGCAATTGCTTTTTCAACAAATTTCTGAAAATTAGGTTAAAAGTTTAAGCTTTTTTATGAAATAGTGTACAGTACTTTCAAATGCTTAATAGTCTGACTGGTTTTAATAACTATAACAGTTGACTAAACAGGCATTTTCAGTTTTACCTGAAATATTTTCCTGGTACCCTCAGACGTTATAGAAGGCATTTACGTGGCTGAGAAGGTAGATAACGGAATATGAACCACAGGTTTACGGGCTTAATATTCAGTCATGCATTTTTCATTTCAGTGGCTATCTGTGATTGGAACAGTGTCTGGGTTTTGTCAGTGTTTATACTGTTTAGTTTATTTTTCAGATTGATTATGAAAGATTCAAGTAAAACTTTCATCATGTAAATAAGCAACAATGTAAGAAAAGTGTAGATGTATTAAACAAGCTCAGCAAGTTCAGCCTAATTTCTGATATGATTATCAATAACCTGATCTCTTGATCATAACAGGCTTGAATAGATTAATAAATCTACAGATACACAAGGTGACTAACTTTATTTTAAGGCATTTATTGATGTACTCTATTTGACACATTTAGATTTAACTGAGTGCATAGAAATTTAGTGTTTTAATTCAACTAATCGTTATTGATTGCCTGCAAAAGTTCTAGACACATCAAAAGTTCATTATGATTTATGATATACCAGCCAGAATATTCATATCCTTTGATAGATTGTAAATTCAACCAACCTCCGTCATTGGAGTGAATTTAATAAAATATATCAGAAATATATTAGGTGTTTAGGGTTAGACCACTAGTATAATGGAGGTCCATGAGAGTAGGAAAATAGTACAATTCTTTGACATTATGAACTTCACTTTCATGATTTTGGAATATATAACCCTTACTACACTGGGAAAATAATTTTTACAGTTCCAGGCTCCACTGGGTTTTGGAAAAGGGCCAGTGGAGCCGAAATGGAATAGTAACCAAAATTATTTCTAATCATTTACCCAGTGGAGTCAGTGTGGATACCATAGTTGCTAACCACTAATAATTATCTGTAGGCAACAATTGTGCAATTACTTTGGCTAATTTCAGATTGTTTTTAATTTCACAAAATCCATAAGTGAGTTAAAAAGAAGTATTTAACCATAGTATCATGTTCACTTACTGGAAATAGTAGTTAACAGTAGAAAGAGCTGCAAAATTCCTAAAACCCATTACAGAATACTAAATGGGCAATTATGTAACTAACTTGCGTAAGAATTACTGGCTACATTTGTTGTAGTTGATCATACCAACGGCGAAGTAATTGTAATATTTTGCCCTTCCTCTTGGGCGTTGTCATTCCATTTGCCCGTCCAGGGGAGGAGTAACTGTAGATTTTTTTGAATTGTACTTAAAAGTAATCCCAGTCACAAAAACTGTTAGTTGGTGAAAAAATTTCATGCTTGTCAGTCAAGGTAAATTTTTCATATTTTGCCTAGTATTGTGAGTAGCAACAAATTTAAGCTGAATTAATTTACTTTTGTGTAAATGTAGCTACATCAATTCAAATGTGTGTGTAAGATGACTGCTTTTTCATGAACATTTTTTTCAACAATGTTATTTACCATGTATAAATTTAATACAGTATATTCATGCCTGTTCTTATAAATATAGAAAAGCTAAGGCTATGTATAACCAAGGCATTTTGCATATTAGCTCATCTTGACATTTTACGATAACATTCCGTTTTCATATTACATACAGTAAATGTCATTTTTAAATATACAGTAAATCCTAATATTTATAAAAACCATAGAAATATGCTTAGATTCATTTAAAATAGCTTGGTAAATTGAACTGAACACTATAGACAGGAAGCAAGCATCGATAGTCACAGATGGGCCTTTTCAATGAAAAATGTTTAGGCCTTAAACTAGTGCTTAATATTCTGTTATCTACCTTTTCAGCCTTTTATCAATGAGTGGTAATAGGAATATTAATGGAAAATTGCAGTTTTATCAAATTTTGTGCCATGTATAATGTAGACGAAAATGGTTCGACTAACAAAGTGCAGTCAGTTTTAATTTAAACTTTTCAGAATTTTTTTTTTTTTTTTTTTTTGGAGAATACCCACTGTGCTATAGGTATCTAGTAGCATAAAGGTGCTTTTGCAGTAGGTATATAGCAAAAGCACTGATGTTAACATAGTTATTCATGGTTTCAAGCAAGTACTAACAAGTATCTTTTTGTTGCAGAGAGCATTGCAGGAAGAAAGGAAACTAGTGACGAGAATGTGAAGAGAATATCACAAGAAAAAATTATGCTGGTAAGCCAGAGCAGCTACATGAAAATTTTCATGCAAGAGACAATTTTGTAATTTTTTTTAGCTTGAAAAGGTATCCAGGCGACAGAAGTGTTAAATACAGTCACACTAGTGTAAGCAGTAAATTCTTGTGTAACAGTTTGATTAAAATTGTATTGTTAAAAGCTATAAGCCACATGTTTCCAAGTTCTTCACCAACCAAAACTTAATGTAAAGAAGGTTACATAATAAATAACCAGACTTTATGATTATGATGTATTTGCCCCCAAAACATTGAGGTTTTTCCGTAACGATTAGCATCGAGACATGCATAAACCAAAGTGTGACTTACATGGGAGACTATTTTACATGTAATAAACATGGGACGGTAACAAATCTGGTCATATACAGTAAGAGGTGGATCAGTCTCACTGACGTCACTGGTATTTCCGATGGATTTGGTTGACGTCAATTGTAATTCATTGGATTTGGGAAGATGTTTCCTACCTTTCTTCTTGCACCTGTAGTCAACTGTTTGTTGTCCTTCCAGTCTCTGAATGGCTCGAGACCTCCGTTTTCTACCCCTGTAGTCAATTGCTGCTGTTATTCCATTCTTTGAATGCCTGGAGACTCCTGTTTACGTTTTCGACCTACCTTCTACCACCTGCAATAAACTGCTTCTGTTGTCCTTCCATTCATTGACTGGATGGAGACATGTTTTTTACCTTTCCTCTACCACCTGCTGTAAACTGCTGCTGCTGTTCTATTCTTTGGATGGCTGGAGACCTCTTATGTTTTCGACCTTTCTGCTACCACCTACAGTAAACTGCTTCTGTTGTCCTTCCATTCTTTGAATGGCTGGTGACCTCTGTTACGTTTTCGACCTTTCCTCTACCACTTGCAGTAAACTGCTCTTGTCCTTCCATTCTTTGAATGGCTGGAGACCTGTGTTATGCTTTCGACCTTTCTTCTACCACCTGCAATAAACTGCTGCTGCTGTTCTTCCATTCTTTGATTGGCTAGACACTTCTGTTATGCTTTTGACCTTTCTTCTACCACCTCCAGTAAACTGCTGCTGCTGCTGCTGTTCTTCCATTCTTCGACTGGCTGGAGACCTCTGTTCTGGAACATTAAAAGTTTAAAGTATATAAACTCACTGACATCAGTATGCTCCACATCACCCTGGAACAGAATGCGCCTTAGTTTGACTTTCACTCTTGCTGTGTGCCTAGTTTGTTCTGCATCAGTGACTTAAGAGAATCCATTACTATTCAAGCCCCAACACACAAGTCTGCTTATAATATCAAGGAACCACACTGAAGGTGTTGAAATAATGTTAACGTACTAACACATGTATGCGATTCATTTAGCAATTTTTTCATAGTATTACTTACCTTTATTGAATACTTGTGTGTAATTGCATTGCCATATATACCACAAAAATTGAAGAAATTTGAGGCATCCCCATTAAAATAGCAAAATAGGGTTATTTTTATATACAAAATGTGGAACAATATTAGACTTGAAGAGGCTGAAGACAAATTTAAAAACACAAGTCAAATAGTTAACCCTCCACGGCCTGACATTAGAACTTATTCGAATACTTATAAGAAATCACTAATAATTCAAATTCAATATTTTAATTTTAAAAAGCAGAAGTCAAATGAACCCCTTTATTCCATGCTAAAGTTAATTTTCATTTGGAAAATAACACTTAACACGGCACACACAAAAATAGTCGCGTACCTTAGTCCAGTTGGCTGAACTGAAGCTGAAGGAGCGAAAACTTTTTGAAATCCCTTAATTACTTCATGTGGAAATTCAAATAGAAATAATGTTCTTTCTTGCGTGTACTTATTTGTGTCTTCATTATTCCATACCTATCGAGAGAAAAAGTAATACAGCCAATGTGACATGCAAGGTCTAAGGTGACATGGTCGCTCCCGTCCACCCCTTTGCGTACAGTTTATCTACAGAGAAAATGTGCAGTAACTCGAACTGCATCTACTGCATTATATATATTAGGCATACTCATAACTTACCGATTACAAATAATTTTGTGTGCTTTTTGGAACTGCATTTAAGATCAACGTGAAGGCGGGAATATTTGTCGACACCAACGCTTAGTGAATTTTTAACAAGCTTCGAAAGAAATGTCTAACGAGGATAGCAAACACCGAAGACAGTGCTGGCTTTGAGCCTTGATGTTACAATTTTCAAGTGTTACATTAAAACTGCTACTGTAAACAGTAACTTCTTTGGCTAACAGCTGAACCAAGCAAGGTTAAGGTGTACAAAACAGCGACATGGGAAAAATAATTTTTTTTTTTTTTAAACACTCGAGGCAAATCCCCCAGCACTATACCATCTTGAGCTTTTACAGACGTAAGTGAATGATACCAATCTCATTTAAAAACTTGTTCCAGGAAATATATATATATATATATATATATATATATATATATATATATATATATATATATATATATATATATATATATATATATATATTATATATATATATATATAATATAAACTGAGCTCTTCGATGAAAAATGGTGATTTTTCTCATAACATTAACCGTCGTTAAGTTAATTTAATAGTATGCAATCATATAAAAGATTTATTGAACACTAGTTCCTCTGTCAAGTATTCTCACTGAAACCATGCTGATTATTAATTTACTTTTTATTAGCAACAAAGACGAAGAATCACTAATTTGCATGCCACCTGTTCATGTTTATCTTCAATATCCAGCCGGTTGCTACTATCAATATTAATCATTCTCGTTAATTGAAAGTGTCTCCACAGACGACGTAGCTAACTTAACGCGTTCCCCGTGCAGCCAGTACGATTTTTTTTATCCACTGGTCACGTTCTTCCCAAATTTTTCGCCTTCACTCACGTGTTGGGATTGTTTCTCCAGCGCTGTTCCTTACCTATCCAGAGAAAGTACGTAATATTAATTGATTGCTAATCCTACTTTATATTAAAACCTTTTCAAGCCAATATGGATAACATATGTACATAGTCAATGACAATGATTTCAGATGATTCCAGTCTTTAGAAGGGAATTTTCAAAAATTCTTTTTGAAAGCTACACCAACCTAGATCTGAAACACTCCTGATGGCATTTCACAAAGCATCCGATTCGCATATTACCTGGGTTGTTTCTGTCCATCTTTAGCTGGACAACAGTAAATATACGTTATATACGTTCCGGAAATATCCAACTATCTAGATAATCGTCGTTAAGAAAAAGACTCGACTCTGCTGCATAATGTGGTTTAGCACCATTACAACAAATTAAATATATTGGGGTACGTGCCATGCTGTTTCCAGATTCCAATCTGTGTCCCCCTAAAAGGAACGACGACGATTGAGGAACATAAAAGGTAAAAAATAGCTAGAACCAACATTCTTACAGTAGCCTGTGTCAATGGGCCAGAATTCCCTGGATTGTTTCAACATGCTCAACTCTCACAAGGTTCGAAAGGCGGACCGAGAATGGTTTCTGGAAATCAATGCTTTTCAACAAACAACATGAAGGTATGGAAGACTTTTGCCCTTAAAAATAAACATAAAAAATGTCTTTCTTGAGAGATCCACGTCAGAATTAAAAACAATCTCCATCATCGCCACAAATTCCACTTATCCGACACTGATGAAAGGTATGAAGCAATTCCGCCTGCACCTATGAGACAGCTTCCTCACAACTTCGATGACCGCAATCATTGCTAAGGGAATCCAATCGATGAATCAATGGGGGCCACAATATAAACAAAAGATGAAGTTGAATTCAAACTTGAAATATTGCTCGTAGTAAAATGCACCCTTTCCTTGACTAGAGCATAAGAAAACACGTTCTGAAATAACTTAGAACACACACTCATCTACCTGCAAACAATTTTTCGGTAATAAAAAAAAACCTTCTCGCCGTTTCACAAGTCTGAAACTCTTGGTGAAATGGAATACGGGACTTTTAGGTGGAGGGGGGGGGGTTTCCTCAAGTACGTGAGTGATATGGCAGTGACAAGTCTATACGCCTTCCCACACTCCGGACCCTCCCCCTTTAAAAATGCAGATAGAGGAACCTTAACAAACAAGCCTTTGGTTAAGAACAATGGAAACAGTTACTATAAACCGGTCAACAACAATAAAACCTTAAGAATAAACAACCCACCACCTATGTATGGATATGAATGTCAGATGAGCATGCACTGAAGAGATCTTGGGTAAACAGGACTGTTGGAACATGAAATTCAGCAAATCGAACAAAATACAAAAATAAGCACAGTATTCCTACTTCCCAAATGAATTTGGAAGTCGGTAGGGGAAATGCGTGTACCTTACTTAGCTTATATTAGTCAAATTACATTCCGGGTAGTATCTAGTCTGAACGAAAAAGGCAGATTTCAAGACCACCTCAAACTGATCATCTCTAATAAAAATTACATCTTGCTGATAACTAGGCCATAGCCATCCAACTCCTTACAGCACAGGGTAAGTATTAATGTCCATTGGATATTCAAGTCCCTGAAAAAGTCTACATACAAGCTACATTACTCATTGCAAACCATAATGCGCCCCATTCTACATACACTATAAATACAAACTGGCAACATTCAATATCTTGCAAAACAATAACAGGTCATAATTTACATAACCTGGCCAACATTCCACCATTATCAGATACTCAAGCAGTACTCATCATATGATCATGTATCGAGATGATCTGCATTACCTGTTTGTTGTACTGCCGCTGAGTTCGTTGGCTCCAGGATAGTGTTAAACCTGTAAGAGCCTAATGCCGTCTCTTCCAAACACGTGTGTGCGTCGTCCATCGGAGTGGACTAGACAAGAGCATCTCTTTTTCTTTCTCTAAAGGAACGCTATTTCAACCATACAATATTTCCGTCTGTTTCTCCCCAGCCATTGTTGTCTTGATGTATGTACAATCACCACTACTTGCATTGCCATGCAATGCATTCTAATCATGTATTCAATGTTCCGACGAATCTTCTGTATCAAACTGTGTGTATGTTTCTGTTTGTGAAGACGCCAAATGTCTCGCCATTTCACATATATTATGCTACTGCATTGTATTCATTAATCTGCCTTGAATCTCAAGCAATTGGCCATATGTAGAATTTCTTGGCCTTTCCATTGATATATGTTTCATCACTGAATGTTAATCATGTCTCTTGATATCGCCATCTGTTTGTCTGCCGACAACACAAGTCTGAATCTTTTATCTCTGTTTTACCAGTCTGTGTGTAGACGCTACATTACCGCTCGCACGCGTCAATAACATCTTCGAAGATTCTGTACATTTATTTACGGGCTGCTCTAGGAGCAAGAGCCCGTGCTGGCACAAGGCCAGCTAAATCTAAAACAACTGTACATTTATCTCAGTAAGGAACTACCAATAAACCTGTTAACACCCAGCCAGTATGTCACTCGTATCACAGTCCTTACAAACCTAGCTAAAAACATGCGCAGCTTTTTCTTGCGTTATAAACTTCAGATTTATGTTCAGACCAATTACTTTTTCATTTTTGTGTGTTACTAAGTACATAGGCCACAAAAGTACTATTATAATGACTCGTCACACGTGCATGCAATTTATCTTGACCTATAACCACACCTGCCAATAAACACCATACAAACAGACTATGTATATATGTACGAAGTGTTTCCTTAAAAGCGAATGTATACCTGTGTGAACACTGTGTACGCAATATATTTGAGTAATTAGAAACAGACTTCTAAAAGGAGAGAGAGAGAGAGAGAGAGAGAAAAAAAGCAATCTTTCAAATACGAGACTCTCACAGGGCTCTTCATGAGATTCCGTTTTCTGTAAAAGTCGACACCACAAAGAAAACTCGACTACATAATTCAATGAGTCACTTTATTAAACTTCTATACCCAATGATGCCAAATAAATCTGTAAATATCTTCATAATCCAGAAGATTTAATCTAAAATTTGCTGCTGTAAGCCATTTGTCAAGACATATTGCAGATTAAAATTTTAAATGCCTCATTTAGACCAAAGTATTAAACTTTTTGACGACGATTTCAAGCCACCGCCCACAGGTTAGGGCCAATGCTATCTAAATTCGATTTGTGTGGCAATTTCTTTCTCATAAGGTTTCTTAACACTTTACCCCTCCATCGTATCCTGGTTTTATTCCACTTTGACAGGTTTTTTTTCTGTGATAACATACAGAACGATCTTGATATCTTATGTTCAACCGTCAGCTATCACATACCTGTTACATCTAATCATCATTAACCTCGAGATTATATATATATATATATATATATATATATAATATATATATATTTATATATATATAATATATATATATTTATATATATATAATATATATATATTTATATATATATAATATATATATATACATATATATATACATACATATATATATATACATACATATATATATACATATATATATACATATATATATATACATATATATATATACATATATATATATATATATACATACATATATATATACATACATATATATATACATATATATATATATATATATATACATATATATATACATATATATATATACATACATATATATATACATACATATATATATACATACATATATATATATATATATATATATATATATATATATATATATATATATATATATATACTCGTATATGTGTGTGTGTGTGTGTGTGTATAATTGATAAGTTCTACAAATCCTGGCCGGCGCTGAAGCACTTAATAATCCCCTTGGCTGTAAGTTATTACGTCAAGTGTGCTGAGCAACTTGGGAGGCCGGAGTTGAATATAAAACTCAGTTTGACTTGGCAGTTACCATTTAGATTCATCGTCGAGTTTTCGAGTCAGCCCTTCTCACCAATTTCAACAGTCTAACCGCTTCAACTGGGTAGTGGCTAGACCCAGGAAACTGCGGAAGCTGTCTACATTTTGTACACATGTCGGAGACATCGAAGACTAACAATGAGGCCAGGAAACCAACTCAGCGAGCCTTGACTGAATGGAACGAATGGTGGTAGTTGGGATTATTCCCAAAACTAGAGAAATCTTGTCTTCTAAGTCGTTTGCGTCCTAGATGTTTATGTGGAATCAGGTAAGATTTCGATACACTGCAATCTAAGTCTAACCTGAGTGCAATTCGTTGAACTGGAGGACCACGGCGGTTTATATTTTCCTTCCTTTCATCATCACCATCATCATCCTGCTATTAAGTACCCGAATTCATATGAAACAAGTCTAGGAGGCAATCTGCTTGTCATTCCTAATTCCACAATAATGTTAATTTATGTAAACGACGTTCAAATTGGCAAGATTTATGGATGCACAAACAGGTTTATCAAGATAAAGGCAATAATAATAATGTACAGAAAATGCTGCGAACAGGCTTAATAGGTAGGTCACAAGGGAATAGTCAAGGGGGAAATGTAAGTCATCTGTTTTTAAAAAACTACAAACACTCCTTTATTTCTAAACACTCGTGGTCTGAGCAGTAACCCTTGACATTCCTGGTAATTACTTTACAGGTAAACACGTGTATGCGACTATGGCTATTTACCAATTAATTATTGAGGAACTTCAAGCTAGGCTCATTAGCTGAAACCAATACCTAATCGCAAGTTTCTCCACAGGGAATTATTGGATCTACATTACAGTTTAAAAATTCAGGGTATGTCTGCATGTAGAGCAATACAGCCAATAGCCTATTGCGCAAGAGTCCATTTACCCCTCTATGTGACAGCTACAAAAAAAAAAAAAAAAAAAAAAAAAAAAAAAAAAAAAAAAAGTGCTCACCTCTTGCACAATTACACACGACATAATCACCCCTGACTCTTGATTCCATCAGTGTTAAAACACTAACGCTATCATGGACTTAAAAAGTGAGACACTTCCATTGTAAAAATGACTCAAATTTTCAAAACAAACACAAACAAGCTCCCCCTGAACCAAAACGCTTTTCTGTTTAAATCTGGGCGGATATGCCAATAAACTCAACACAATTCGGCAAACAAGTCATGATTATCAAATGTGCCCTTGGGTTTGCCCCAATCTCCTCTTCTCCGCATTTTAACTATTAAGACTAATAACTTCAATATTCCTTAGGGCCCATTTTAAAACACTCTTCCTACCCCTGACCTATCTTAGCCTGTTAACTTTAGGGGTCAGCTGTCATGACAGTTGATCTCTTATCCTATTTGTGTTTACTGACGCAATGAACCAGTATTATCAGTTTTGTGGTTCGTAATCAAGAAGCTTTTACTGATCTTTAATACTCGTCTCGTCATATTACGCTTCGAAGTAAATATTCTAGATCTCTACTTCATGGCAATTATTTCCAACTTGACTGCAACGAAAACGACGTAGTTTATCTCAAAATGATTTCCCTATATCAGACCAGCAAGACTTCTATACCTTCAGTGGCGAGTGTATTGGCGTTACCAGCCGAATACAGAAAATGCAAATTATTCTGACACCGATAATGTAAACCGTGAGTCTGACGTCAAAAAGCTAAAATATATCCAGGAATAAAATTAAGACGGACCCGTTGTTAGATGAACTGTAGACACTGCTACATTCCCCACCACTTGCGGCTTGGGCCGTAACCCTAGTCATTCACTCATTCTAGATTGTTACTTTACAAGTAAACCGTCTTTCACTTTGGTTTTATGTACAGCCCTCCACAGGGATAATTCCCTCTCTGGCAGGCCCTTGTACGTTTTCAAAATAAGGTGTGCTTCTTATAATTGTCTTTCAGTGTTTTCTCGCAAGTATTGTAGCTCCTGCAGGATAGGAGTTTTTTATTTGCTTTCTTATTAAATTGCATATTAGGTTATTAGTCAAAGCCATGATCCGTATTACTTTTCACCTTTGGCACATTCTTTATATACTGTGCACTTATTGGCATCATATGTTTTATGTTTAATATCACTATGACCTTTCTTTACACGTTTTACACTTGATGTTGCTAGCACAATCATTTGATTTGTAATTTTCACCACATCTAGGGCAAGCCTGGTCATTTCTACAATCTGCTGCGCTGTGACCAAATTCTTGACATTTATAGCATTGATAGGACATGTAACAGTCGAATACTTTGCAACGGCTATACAGTGTGCACAATTTGTCACCTCTATCATAGATAGCCTTTCGTATTTGCGGTGTGCATGTGATGATACACTGTTTATATTTGTTATCTTTGGCTATCATTTCCTTTATAATTTTCAGGCTGTCATTTTCAGAAATGAGGTTACCTATCCATGGATTTTTCTTTACAATGTTATCGACAGTGTCATCTTCATCCTTCGGGACAAACTACTTTAATTTTTGGTTTAAGTTTGCCCTTCTCATTTACTGATATATTGTAGATATTCTGAATCTCCATTTTCGCCTTTCCTAAGTTTTTCCTGTCTGGAAATCTTACAAATAAGTGTCCATCTCTTGTTTTAACCTGATCAACTGGCGCCGTTATTTTACTCATAAATTGTCGCTTTTCATTAGCTGCTGTGATCTTTTCGTTTGTAGATTTGACCTGAAGCACTTTTTTTGTCTTTAGTGATTCAGCATAAGTTTTGTCCATGTTTGTCATGGTCTTTACATCTTTATAAACATTATCAATTTTGTTTTGGATTTCATCTATGTTGATCATTACGTATCTAGTTTTCTGAGCCGAATCCTGAATCAACTTTAATATCTTGTGTTTTCTTTTATTTCTTCAAGTTCATATTCAATGAATATTTTGTGTTTTCTTTGTTCAGGTCTCTTGCAGTTATTACAGACGTACAATATGTTATCACTGCGAAGTGTGGGTGTGTATCTGACCTCTATGCCCGAGCATTCACAACTTCCCAAGAGCAGTGTCCGCAAGTTGCTGGTAATTCTAAGCCGTAGTTCCGCGGTGAGCTAAAGTATGGCAATTGACGTTTTCCTGTTATTTTACTTGCATTACAAGAATTTAAAGTAATATTTTGTCGGCCGGCTGTAACTAAACTGTAACTGACCTTTGAAGATTACACTACCGACGGGGTAGATCTAAGCCGGCATTCCGCGGCGAGCCTCTAACCAGTAAACACCCCTAGGGTAGGTTAGGTTGGTGTTTTTAGGGGTGTTTACTGGTTAAAATTTTGCCGTATTAGCTATGGACGGTGGTGGCGGAATGCCGGCATAGATCCATCCCGTAGGTAGGCTATCGTGTAGTCTTCAAAGGTCAATTACAGTTTAGTTACAGCCGGCCGACAAAATAGCACAGAAAACCGTCAATTGCCATAGTCTAGCTCACCGCGGAACTACGGCTTAGAATTACCCAAAGTATCACCACGATGCAGCCATTTGGCTAAGTTAACTGTTATTAACTGATTCCAACTTCATCACACCCTGCGCTGGCCATCTGCATAAACATCACCTTAATAAACCACTTATTCAAGTTTCGCTAAAATACCACCACTGCCAAAACCTCCCCGGTAGATTCTAATTGTATAAAGTGGAAACCATAACACATACTTTCCTATTTATCCCTATTAATTAATCTTATCATACCTCACTTACGAAAAGATAAGGCAAATGACATTACCTTTCAACCCATCGTGTCCTTTCACCTTGTTCATAACAAATTGCCAGGTTTCAACACAACCAACACATGCGAACTGAAAGACTTGACTGAAAATTTCCCAGATGTCACCACCCGAAAGACTGGAGCAGTTAACAGCCAATCACGGACGTCCATGTCATTCTCTTTTAAACAGAAAAAAAGATACGACTCCTGAATTTACTAAAAGGCGTGACGTCACGACGATTAGTAATGATATCGCTTGGCATCGTAAAAAAGCCTATAATGAAATTTATGGAATTTGTGAAGAAATATCCGTATTTCGTTGTATGAAATATCGAATTAAGTGTATCTTGTATCGCTTATAATAGATGGATATTCATATAGGGTTGCCATAATCTGAACCCCCACCCCACTTCCCTAGTTAAAAAAAAAAATGCAGTTTGTATGATCTATCACTGGTGTGCATGCGTGTGTATGATAAAATAATTAGAAAAAACCTAACGTAACATAAAAAAAAATACCGAAAATTGTGTGCAATGACCATTTACTCTTCTTTTATTTTGCCAGAACATTGCTAATATGAATAAAGTGTACACTTACAAGTGAGAAAAAAAATTCAGATTGTTTTAGTAACGTTAGCTAACAGTGAGTATAGCTATTGCAGCTGAGTTGGTAATGCTTGACAGATTGTTGCTGTTGCCGTCGTCATTGTTGTTATTTTATTTTATTTAATTATCTTTTTTTTCCTTATTTGTATAAAAGTTGAAATTCCGGACACTTGCAGAAATTTCAAAATTCCCCCCGGACGAGGATTTTGACACCTAAGTGCAGGACATATCCGTTTTCCCGGACGTATGGCAACCCTATATAATTCATTTGAATATTTTTGCATTACTAGATGAAATTTGTCCTGAACCTTGTATCCTGTAGTGGATATGACTGCTAGATTCCATATAACTCAGACTAAAAGCAAAAGGGGGAAAAAAAGCTAAACACATTGTCATAAGATTTGGAGTGATTTTGGATGTTTCATTCTACTACAGTAAAAACGTATTCTGATATGTACTACATATGGGGATTAAGCATATTCTTAACATTCCTAATACGTGTAGCAGGTTAGTCGCTTACCGTTCATTCTGATCAAAGTTCGAATCCTGGAAAGAATGCACACTTCTTCATATTAGTATCCAGAATTTAGATTCAAGGTTTTACTTAAGAATTAAATCCAAAAATATCACGGGAAAAAAGAAGAGTTCTGTGAATGTGGCCAATGTATTCATATGGATCTGAGTATTGACTCGGTGGCCTTAGGCAACATAATAATAATAATCCTTAGGGAATTTGGTTCAATATTCAGTTAATAACAGGAGAGGTACTAGTTGAATTTCTGTTGGGTTAGGAACATTAGGTAAGGTTGTCTCTTCTTGCCCTGTGGACAGCTGTGAAGTTCCTTTAGAGATCTTAATTGTTGGTGGACGTTAGGCCTAAATAACAGATGTTGAAGAAATCACAAGGTCATCTAGTTAGATCATTCCTTTGCACTATTAACTTTTGCTTTCTTAATTATCTATCTGCCTCTTTGAAAGGGATCATGTCATCACCAGTTATTATTATTATTAGCCATTAGTTTAGCCTGACGACGGAGTTAACATTCTCGACTCTCATGGGCCATTTATTCAAGTCTATTAACACTTTTATCTATTAAAGACTTACTTCAACTTGAGTAGACATTCCTATCTTGGTCCCTCCATGATAAAAACAAAAAATGATCAGTGATGAGAAACAAAAATATTTTCATAGGACAGTTTCAACAAGGATTCTGTTAGCATGCATCCAGTGAATAAAGTAAGTGAGGGTTTGTGTTACATAATAAACTAAGGAAATTAGTGCAGTACAAATCTGCTTTTCAATGATACTGACCCTGAAATATGCTTTTGTGATGCAAACACCTTTATATAATTAGCAAAAGTCAGTTACCCTCAGGCTTCCCTTGAACATGCAAGATTTCCAAGATTTACTATATCCTCTATGAATTCAAAATATCTCTTTAAACAGAGCTATTTCTTTTCTATGTAACAAAAAGCTTTCAGAAGACCACAGGGCGTTTAATAAAATAAACACTTTTCCATGGAATTTTTTATTATATTGTATATATAATTTTCTGTACATGTGGAAGTTGGCACAAGGCCACTGGATGCCAGACACTGTCTTTAATCATCAGTTGCCTTTGAGACACACTCTGAAAACCAGGGTAGAGTAAGACTAGGGGTAAGAGGGGGGGGGGGGGAAGGATGAGGCCAAGAAAGGAAAGATAGACAATCTGAGTTTTTTCCTTTAGATTCTGTTACAGTATACAAGCAATATGAGAATAGGTACTGACTGACACACCCGGGGAGGTCGTAAGGGTTAGAGACTAGGAGACCAAACACACAAAGTGAGTCACAGCATTATGTACTAGTAGTTAAGTAAATAGCATGTACTATACGGCATGAATGATTTAAGGGTAGGAGAAGGAGCCAGTTGTCTTGTAAAAAGTAGTCAGTAATTTGCATTATTTTAGGTCATGACCAAAAACCTGAAGTTGGACTAAAAGCTCCTGAGCTTTTTTTAACCTTGGCTTTAGAATTGTAGTACATATCAAGCTTTTCTTGTACAGGAAATGAAGAGGAAGAAAGTAGAGCAGTAGGGAATACCTCAAGTTTCAGGAAAAAAGCTACACATAGAATACAAACAACAAAATATAAGTTTTTTATATACAAACTGTAATTAAAAATATAAATGGGGCAAAATGAAGCAATCAGCAATCGCCACCTTTGGAATACCGACCCTCCTCCTTCTGCTACAGCACAAACTTCTCAAGACTGAAGAAACACACAAACTAGAGCAGTCAGTCTGTTCACCCAACTATATCAAATTAAGAGTACAACTGCCTTTTACATAATAAAAAGATATACTTTAGAAAAATTTATGTTTCAGAATCAAGAGACAGAATATGATCAAAATATTGCCTATAAGTACTTATCTGGAAAAAAAAAAATGAAGGACAGGAATTCATATACATGAAAATATTACTACTTGGGGTTAGCACGGTATAAACATACGAAAAAATAACAATATTCATATTATCGAGATGAAAAATTTCTGGCCATGGAAAGATAATGTAGACTTCAAATGTGCACATCACACATGATCAGAAGTTCAACCACAGGACATAAAACACTAACTTCTACCATGTGTACACAGATTCCAGCAAGTTCACTTTTGTGACAAATGGGGAAATACATGTACAATATTTTTTCGAACTACCTTTTTCTCAAAAGCATGCATGCGATATAACTTTCTGACGTAACAAGTGAAAAGGGGAAATCTTTGCAATTCAAGGACTAAATCACAGCCTTTAGAAGAGTAATATGTCTTATTTACCTATTTCTTTTTAGTCTAGAAATGAATTATGGACTGTTCTTCAATTTCCACACATTTTTCCGCCTTCTACAGAAGCATTTTTTTTTTCAAAGTTTGACTACAAGGCTTATTGCACATGAAGTGTGCTTCTGAGGTAACACACATACAGGCTGCTGGTATCAATCCATTATGATACAGATGAATTTCCAGGTGAGCAAAAATGTTATTAAAAAGCATCATAGTACAATATGCATAAAAATACCATCAGTGAAGCCAAAATGACTTTGTTTATGGCCAGAATTCTAATAAAAATTATGGTAAAATTTTGAAAAAGAGAAATCTGTGGATAAAACCCAATAATATTTTTGGGTAGTACACATCACATATATTGTCAGTTTTCATCTTTGCAGTCTACCCATATACATACAAGGCAAAAGGTGAATGATTACAAACACGATTTGTGGCTTTGTTTCATGCAGAAACCCCAACACAACAGAAGCAGCATTTGACATATGAAATTCTCTGAATAATGGCTTCCAACAAAAATACAGAATGGCCTTACTGTCCATGCATGTAAGGAGTTCCTTTTTGAGCGTTCACTAACAAATTATAAGTCCTCATTAATGGTTCAAAGTGCACATAATTACCACTTCTTTATGCTTTACGTAAAACTCTTATAAAAAAGAAGAGTCTGAATGTCAGAATGTCTTTGGTCACTCCATTGCATTCATACTGGAATTAGGATATCAAAAGCTTGAAAATAAAGTCCTAAGAGATTTGTGGCAATTCAAGAGACTGTCTCTCTTACTGTGAAGTTAAAATTGACCTAACACTGAGAAAACCATTAACATGAATTCTTCGTAATTGCATCCTCTGCAATTGGGACCCAGTGCTGATATACTCCTTCAGTGATACATCAATTCAATCTCAATAATATGAATATTCAAATTACTTTCGTAATTTACTTTTCAGCAATTTTTTTATATAAATGGATGGCTTTATCACTTCTATCTGGCAGTATATATAACCACTTAGGTTAAAATATATATTTATATAAGCATATCATCTGGTCGATTAACTTACACAATCTTAACCCATAATTGCACATGACAGTGAAAGAAATTTAAGAAAATGCCTATGTAGTTTTAACACACTGTTTTCCTTTTTAAACAATAAAAATAAATTGTAAGATTAAAAACAAAAAAAAATGCATTCCCCCATCTTCTAACTAGGGGTCACTTAATATTTTTACAAAAGATACAAAAACACTGAATTTACAATATACACCTTTTACACAGCTTCCAAAGTAACTGGTTAAACAAACGAACATCAGTAACTGCATACCCTCGCAAATAAACAGTTACCAGTCATAAATGTTATGCATTTTTCACAGGTAGATTGGACTGCAGTTGTCAGTAACTTTTGTCAGGGCATTGGAACTATAGCACACTGAACATAGAAAGTACACAGTTTTTTTTTTAAAAAGTCATGAATCTGCAGGTTTTCACCAGCATCCTTGTTTTGTTTCAGCAATATCCTCATGTCTTGGGTGCGGAGGGTTACAATGACACATGCCAGTCATGTTGGCATTTACTAGCTGGCTAAAGTGCTGACTAGCTAAACAAACTCCAAACTAGTTTCATATGTATGCCATACTTTGGTACTAGATCCAAGCCCTTCATCAGCAGCAGCATCAACAGATTTGATCTACCTGGCATGTCATTTGTTTAGTAACCAGCCATGGTTTTAGCACCATTAGAAAAAACCACCCAACAAGCTCACCTTATTGACATATAATAATAATAATTATAATAACAAAAGATTTGTTTATTCTATAAAGGTACTTTACATCAGAGGTAAGAAATACAAATTCACGATCAGTTGGAAATATGTTTGACTTCATAAGTCACGATTATCACCAATTCCAGTTACACTGAAGGTGTCCAATAGAAGCAGTGAGCTCGAGTCGCAAACTCACTTTCATCAGCACCGGCACATCACCACTGCTCTAATGTAACCCTGCTAAAAATAAGGGCACTGGGAGTCATGGTAATAATAATTAAGTAACATTCTTAAATATATATTTATATATATATATTCATCAACACTAAGCCTCCTTTCAGGTGTAAGTGGGATAACATGTGTAACAAGTTAAGTAGCCACTATCAACGCAGTCGTCATTGTCGTGTACTCAACTGAGTTGAGTCTGACCGCTTGGGTGGAGGAGGAGGAGGTTTCTTACGACAAGGTGTGGTTTGTGAGAGCCTGTGAAGGTCTTCAGCATGTGGAGGTGGAGAGGGCTGTAATGTGTAACTACCCATAGGCTGCAATGTTTCTACATTGTCATTACTTGGTTGAGGAGGGGAACCGTGTGGAGAGAGATTTTCATACAGACTACCGTAGTGTTCTTGTATCCAAGCTCCAACATTGCGCTCGGCTTCACTTGGTAAAATTGGGTCTCTAAAACCTAACACTTCGTGTGGCATTTTATCAAAATCTTTACACTTCTGCGCCACTTGCCACTTCTTTTGCATCACACGTTGTAGATTATTGAGGAAAGCACGGGGAGGAGTAAACTTACTACCTGGACTATCCAAGCGACCAGGTGTTGTGAGTCTCGTTGAGTCGGAACGTCGAGGAAGGGGCGGCTTCGCTGTTGGAGAGTCTGGAGTTGGAGGGATATTTTGCACATCGTCAAGGAAAGTTATCCTCTTAACCTTCTTTTGAGGACTCTTCTGTGGTTGTGCATACACAGGCTGTCCTCCAGTAGGGGACTGAGGGGGAGGTGGCAAAGGAGCATCAGGATGCCAACCTCCATTATGACTTGAAGTTGGTGTGGTTGCTTGAGGACTAGACCCATTAAGGGTGCCGTTATGAGCACGTAATTCAGCTAAATATGGTGGAGAAGAGTAAGTTGCAGAATCATTAGAATCCCGACGAGGTTTAGGAGCTACCGCTGGTGGAGTTACAGACTGATATACTGGTGAGCCATACACTGGAGAACCAGGACCTCTTGGTTTTGTCGGCTTTGGTGTTGTTGGTGGTGGCAATGGTAAGCCATGAGGAGGTGGACTTGGAGCACTAGTGGTGTTGCTATTGGTGCTAGCTGACTGGATCACATTGGCATGAGCAGGTAAAGGTGGTGCAGCACTGTTATGTGGAGGACTACAAGGCTTGGGTGGACTAGGTGGAGGTGGTGGTGGTAAGGAAGTAATACTGGCCATCATGAGATCTTCTGGATTGATAGGCGGCAAGGATGCTTCATCAGGTGGAGGAGGAAGAGAATTCAAACTAAGAGTAGAGGCCAGCAATTCTGGAGGTGGTGGAGGTAATAACTCCATTGCACAAGGTTCAGTTAATTCTGGAGGTGGTGGGGGTAATGGCAAACTGTCCATCTCTTCTTCCTGAGGCACTGGGCTAGTCATAGTACTGTTAGCATTATTAGAGGAACTGCTGTTCACACTACTACGGGACTGTGTTACAGAATTTCGTCTACGTAGGGTGTTTACTTCTTCGGTAATTGAGCGACGCACACTTTGCCGCACAGCTGATCCCCTAGCTGGGGAGTCGACAGCATCTTCTCCTTCAACCTCCTTCACCAGAAGCCTTGTTGTTGATGTAAGGGGTAATTTAGGATTACTAGATGGCTTTCTTTTGATAGTCCCCTGTGGAAAGTCAGATTCAAAACCATGCTCTCCAGTGGGAGTTCCAGCTGAAGACCTTTCACTTAGGCAGCCACTCGAACTACTAGATGAGCCACTCTTAAGACTATCCTGGCGCCATACTGGCGTCCGGCCTAAGGTGTTCACTGGAGTATCTTGAGACGAAGACCCTGCTGATGACTGTGCATCATCTCCACCATCATCTCCATCAACAACACTAGGGGTTAAGCTGGGGGCTAAACAAGAGTCCAATGAGCGTGATTCTGAAGATGGTGTAGTAGCCTGCGATGGTCCTTGTGATCCAGTACCCAAGCCACTCTGGCCAGCCATAGATGCAATGCTGAATGATCGTGATGATGCTAACATGTCGATGTCTTCCTGTGCCAGATCTTCAACTAGTGCACGGTAATTCTCCAGAAGTCGCCTTCCACTCTGAAATCAAACAATACATTACTTTAGGGCTAAGTATTACAAATTAATATTTCCAGAAAAGCGTTTTCTCTGTTCATTAACAGAGCTGAATTTAACACTTAATAATGTGCAGTACATTGACATACTGGTTTAGTAATTATAGAGAAAACAAATTCAAGGTTACATTGATATCATGGTAACACAAATCCTGTATTAATTTATAGCATACATTAATCCTGACTTAGTGTAGCATGCAGTGGAACACTACAGTACTGTACTGTTATTAATATTCCAATATAAGATTTGGATTGACTTTGGACAATATGTGACATCAAGCAAACAAATTTAATAAATTATTTTCATTACTAGACACAAGTGGTGTTAGTAAGCTGAACACAACAAAGACAAGCTGGAACTGGATGCTGGTTACCAATGTACTGTATATGAATGAGGGAGATAATACGTACTTAGATGTCAATGAAGAAATAAAAAATGCAATATTAAGGAAAAGTGCTCTTAAATAGAGAATAAAAAAGTGGAAGGGAAAAATTACTGGAAGAGGGCATACAGACAGCAGCATGAGAGTTTTGTGTGATGTTGGAAAGAAACTGGGAGAGATATACAATGGGAAATTGACGAGAAAAAGAACTTCAACCACTGCCAAAAGAAAAACACAAAAGATCAAGATGCATAGAAGAAGAGGTGGCAGTGGCTGAGATTATTTTGGAGGAAGGAATCAGAATCTTGACATGTAAGAGGCAAATGGACAAATTTATGTTGAAAAGACAAATATTGGAAGGATAGAGGGAGTATGATGCGATGGACCAATAGAGAATGTGACATTTGATGATATTAGGATTTAAGAAAGGCTTTGGAAAAATGGAAAGTAGAAGAATAAAAAAATCTGCTATAAGTAGACTGAGAACTAATCATGGATGAACTGGCTATGAAAGAACCTGACACGGTACTGAAAGTAGTAAATATGGAAGGAGCAGGATGAAGGACAGCAAACAAATCCATAAAACAATGATGAAAAAGTGCAAGTAAAGATACAAACCACATAGGAATTCAAGCAGTAACTTCACAAGACAAGAAAATGGAGAGAACCAACTTCATCTAATCTCATGACTGAAATACAATACCTGACTTAATGATATTAATGGTGATGATGCAATGCAACATAGTGTATAGTGTACAATATGTGTAATTGTCTGTGTGGTGACAAGGTGCCAATCAGAATTAGTTACACAAGACTGAAAAAATGGCTCCAACAAACCTTGGCTATCCGAATGCCCATCACCCACTGGGCTAAAGTCCGTGGATCCTCAGCGCATAAATATTTTATGTATTTACTACTTTTAGCTTGAAGATGTGGGTGCTTTATAGCAAAGCACCAATCACTTGGTGCTTTGTATTTCTTCTTCCAGCCAACTCCATAATAAACCTGAAACAAGGTTTCACCAGCAATTAACATTTACTTTTTCAAGCAGTTCATGAACTTCCAACAATTAAGCTTTAGGTATAAAGCTAATAAAAAAATACCTCTTCTGTGCATAAATATAGAAACTAGCACGCTTAGGCAATTAGCTAACAAATAAAAAAATACTGTACTTAGAAAACACTAACTTCTGTTGTGTGTAAATATATTTAGGCACAAAGTTCAAAATTTAACTTTAATTCTTCACTCAATGTTGCAAACATAAAAACTGTCCTAATAATTCCTTTCGTTAAAAGTAAAAAGTTACAAATGATGAGACATTGAATGTTCCACAATCAAATTACTTAATGAGTCCCAGTGCAACTAAAACATATTCCATGACCATTTTTGTACTAATAAAAATGCCATCAGCAGAGTGAATTAAAAGAAGCAAAATCTATGTTTAAGTTTAAACTATGTCTATATTACCAAAGGATGAAAATTCATCTGGTGCTCTGAGCCACTAATGAATAAAAAAAAATTTGTGAAGAAAGGTTTATGTTGAAAAATTTGCTTATAAGGAAACCTATACTATCTTAGATATAGAGAATAATGCAGACTGTCAAAATCTTACACTGAAAATAACAAATACTCTTATTTTTACCCTGAAGGTTGAAATTGCAACTTCCTTGTACACTGGAAGTAATATAAAACATACCTGATTGACCTCCAATGTTGTAAGACAAACTAGATCTTTGGATGATCGGGAAGATTTTCCCTTTGGGCAATAATATAATCCTGATGCCCGCAACACAAAATAGTATTTCTTCCAGACTTTCTTTCCTTCTGATTTGAGAAACAGAGGCCCTTCAACTTCTGGAACACCTACACCCGTACTTGAGAAGAACTCCTGTGAGGAAAAAAAAAATAGGTTAACCAAATAATTTGACATAGCATTTTGTCACTTATGAGGGAAAGACTACTTGCTTCTTGCAAATATATATATATATATTGCATATCTTCAGAGTACAAAGTATTAGAAATTCAATGGATAAAATCTGGTAAAAGTTTAGCTTAGTCTCTGTACCAAGAACTATACTGCTTGTGCATGAAGTTAAATTATGTGTATTCTCATAACTAATAATTCTAATTATCATTATTTTCTTTTAGTATTTCTGACAATAGGAAAACTGCATGCCTGTGTTAGGCCCTATAAAAGTGATAAAGTACCAAAACATTAACCATTAACTAAAATAATTTTCAGTTATGCCTACTTTCCTGAGAACCCTCCACACATACACAATTGACAATTGAAAGTTCATGCTGATTATTATATTAAAATAAAATATTAAGCTATATGTATAAATGAATCATCAAAAAAGTAAGACCCTGTTAGAAGAAAACCCAACCAAAACCTATCTATATCGCCTAAGCTATTTAATAAGTCTTCTTCAGTCCTTATTATATTATTATAAGGACACAAAGCTATAATAAATATATTCATAAATCATTAAATTAATTAAATCATTAATAAAACTGAATAATACTACAGTACCAGGGAAAAAGTTACCTCTATTAGCGTATTTCTTCCTTCATCATCGAGGTCTGAGTTCTTTTGTGAGGAAGAACCTATAAGGATGTACTGCTCAGGTCGTAAAAATAGGTCATATTTATCTGGCCTTTCGAGGAACAATAACTTATTTTTACTATCACGTGTCCAGAGGAGAAGGTTTTCCACCAGCATCTCGTCGTCTTCATATATTCTCTCTGTAACGGATTTAAAATGTACAATAATTAGCATTTTGAATTCCAATTTAATGTATGACCTAAACAAAATTAAAATCTCCATGGAGTCCTCAACATTAGATGAAATACAAAATATACTCATTCTCTACCAAACATTTGGGAATTATGTAGAACTCCTAACAGACTACAGTTAAAATAATATCTAAATATTGCACATTTAAGGTCTTCATCAACAAATATTGTATCCTGTTGAGGTGTTGCAACAGAATTTCATCATTGTACAGTACTCACCCATATAGAGATCTGGGATATGTTCAACAACTGCCCATTTGGGATCCATTCTAACATGATTCTTATCTGCCAACAACCTTGTTACATGGACTACTGTCATCTTTTCATCCACCAAGAGAGATTTTGTAGAGCCATCAGAGGTGAAAGCTTTTATAAACAATTTTTTGACATTGGCCTCTTTGATTTTTTCCAGAGCCATTTTTATCTTCTCTGCCTTCAATTTAGCTGCCTGCTCCGCCTGAGGAATATATGATATTTAATAAATATTAAAATGATTAAATAATCTTATTTGTATTGTACATAACAGAACTGTTAACGTAATAATGAAACCAGGGGTTAATTTTCTGTTAAGTTACACCCCACAGCTTTTAACATTGCTTGTAGTCTTGAATATAATGATCTTTTCCCTCTTACCTGCGCTGCATGTTTTGTAGGGTCATGGCGGGATCCAGCACTACCTGAAGCTCCGCTGGAAGCTGAACTTTCAGAAGATAACATGGATACGTTGTCACTGAATGCAGAGTCATTATCAGGGCTGTCTGTTCTTGCTGGAATAAGAAATCAGCTGTTCAGTGTGCTGCCTTTATAGAGTAACTTCAAGTTCTGACAACATATGTCATTTATTCTAATCAAGCATGTTACACATCATGGCAACATTGCAGGTGAAGTCTATTTCATCTTAACAAACTAAAGGAATCAATTCTGCATCAGTTTTATTTCTTACAGTGTTGACTTAGAGCTACTCAAAATTATCTATTAAAGAACAAGAATTCTTGAAGTCAAGATGAGTAATTGCATTGATTTTGAAGGATGTTTGTTTTCAGGCTTTGGCATGTAGTTAATATAGCATCACAGCTCTCCCTTACCCATGGTTGTATTTGAAACGTCCACATCCACATTCAAAGGTTCAAACTTGGTCCTGTTTCCGGAGTTGGACCTCGAATGACTCTGTCTTTGTTGTTGTGGATGCAGCTGTTGATAATGGCCCTGCTGGGACTGCTGCTGTTGTTGCTGCTGCTGCTGTTTGGGCTGCATTTTGTCTGCAGAAACAAGAAGATTCATGAACATTGCAAAGGAAAATTACTACAGTATACAGTAATGACAGATACAGGACGCTCTTCTAAGAGTAATAAGTAAACACCTTAGGTAACAAAAAATTTATCTCTTTAGGTTGCAGTAGAGCAAGTAACCTCTGGAGTAATAATTCCTTTTGGTAAAACAAAATATATTACTTCTATGGTTAATTTATGTGACCATGTGATAAGACTTCTTTCATGTATACAATAAGTGAGGCTCTTCTTGAGGCAAGGGCAAACTCATTCTAATTTGAAAACAGAAACTTCGATATAAAAGGAAAGGCAAAATCAGACAGTTCAATAAAATAAGACAGTTCAATGGTGAAAGGAACATTGCTTGAAAAACAATAATTACATACAGGCAAGACGATAAAGTTTTGATGAAAAGACTGAAATGCCCGAGTCTTTTATATTGACACTGTTTACATCCGTCAAGCTATGACTATGCTTTTCTGAATTTAGGTCTGTTTAGCCAATGCAAAATTACAGAAGGAAACTAAAATGCTATTTAAAAAAAATGCAATGAAATTACTTGGATACTGAAACGTTCCAAACTAAAAAGTGAATACTTTATACTCTATTTACCAGAAAAGCTAGAGTAACAGGGTCAATATAAAACATTAGGTATAATGTTGAAACTATTTTATTCTACACAAACTTCAAAGCCGCAGTTACCTATTATTTGAACTCCCGGTGTGGTCGACTTAGCAGACGAAGGCGCATTCACACCAGAGGAGGACGAAGAGGCCGGCGGAGTTTTGGAGGAAATCTCAAAATCGAACTGCGTCTCCAAGGCGCACAGCTCTCCCAGGATTGCATCCAATTCAACGTCACCGGAATCTGTCGGGGGAGGAGGGCCATGTAATCTCAACAGTGGAAAAGGTGGATTCCATGGCAACGATGCAAGAAATGCATTCGGTATCCAGTGCCACCTTGCTTGGATGTTCTCTGTGCCAAGGTGTGTAAATAAGCCTGCTTCCATATATGAATGCAGGGGCACAAGTGTCCTCATTATCTCTCAGGAATGGTGCATACTTGACTGGCAAGTGGCTCTCAAGTTTATGAAAACCTTGGCTTACACATTTTACGGCGAATTCTCTTTGCTAAAATCACATTTAAAAAAAATTTCTTGATGAAATAAATGAATTTCTGCAGTTCAAATTATTTACTGAAAACCTAATAAAAATAAGATATAATTCGACCTCCAGATAATGAAAAACTTAGAAGTACATATTGGCATAGAAATGATTCGTGAACATAATGGGTTATTAGAGAGGATAAGAGAATGCCCCAAATGGGAGATAACACTTTTGGAGTCCAATGTACCCGATAAGTTTTGTTCTACGAAGCAAGGATAATACTGCCTATATTAATATGGAGTGACAGTTCACAATAATCAATTGAAGGAAAATGTCAAATGTATAATGGTATTTATATCTTAATCATTGGGCATAGGTCTACACCTAAGCTTAATGTAAGCTTACAAACATTTGCACAAATTTGGTACAGACTATATGATCAAATGCACTGATTTTTTGGGTGCATTCCTGGCTTTGGAAACTCTGTCTTCATTACGGTGTTCTAAAAATATTATATAAAAAATAAAAAGTACGCCCATTCGTTGCATCACTCACCTTCCAAATTCGCTCTGGAAAATCTGTGGGCGTCGATCCTGGGCGGATGTGGTTTTTCCCGCCTCTGTACACTACTTGACACGCCGCCACCCACATTGCCGCCCACTTGCTCCAAACCCTGGTGGGAGAGAAAGTACAGTTAATTGTATTTGTATTAAATCTTAGACCTACTGTATACTCCCAATAAAACGCCGAAAAATGTTTTGAATAAAATCATGGTCTTTTTTTTCACAATATTTAATCATTTATTTTTATATTGTTAACTTAACCCCAATAAGGAGAATGCAAGTCCTTTGCAGTTTCCAACTGAATTGAAGTTATTTTCCCAACATCGAGATTACACGAAGTGCCATCGTGACTCCAAGTTCGTGCTTGCAATTAACCGGAATGAGGTGGTTCGAGGATGGAGGAGATCCGGTAATTGAAATAGAAATCGGTGATCGAATCACTGCAATCTATGTGATAAAGTTGATCTTGAGCATGAAACTGGACTAAAAGTAACAAACAGAGCAAAGGAATCTACATAGCTAACATTTCAAATACCGCAGAACCGGCGCCAAAAATATAACTTCCTTGCAATATATATCAGATGTAAAGAAAAATAACGAAAAGTAACATAAAGGTTGTAACACTGCAAGAGCAAAAAATTCTGCCGGATTTGATATTCTATGATTTATTATCTGTGATAATAGTTCAATACTTTGAACTCCACCAAACAGAACATATACTTCAGCAAAAAACTATCCTATGCTAATTTATTATAAAAAAAAAAAATCAATGGATCTGTCAAAAAATTATCAGAAAAAAGCACCATTTCCAAAGATTCCTACCTTTCCAGTATAACTTACTGAAAAGGTTCGACTCTTGGAAAGCAATGAAGTACACAACCTTCTGGCCGAGTCAGCCAGTTCCATGTTGAAATAACCGACTCCTACTTAATCATGGCACTCATCAACATAGTCATCTAAAACAACCTACACTTTTGCCTGTTGCAAGTAATTACAAGTTGCTGAAGTACTCATGAACCCGGGATATAGAGCGGTTGATGCACCACGCACATCTAATGAGCATCATAAAAGACAAGAGCATTACACAGCCGCAGGACCGTTTGATGCATTACACAGCCATTTCCCCGCATTTCCGCCTCAGTCCAGTTTCGACCGAACGGCCTTAGAAAAAGATAAATACATATCTGCCGAAGAAGCAGGCTGTCGAACCGAACAATAATAGTCTGAATTCGTGCAATGGATGGATTACCTTTATTGGACTTTCTAGACTTAGTATCACTTCTGTACCAGCCTGTTAGACCTACCTGTGTTAAACCTGCTAAACCTATTTTCACATCTGCGTTAACCTCCTAGACTTATCACATCTGTATCAGTCTGCTAGACATATCATATTTGTATCAATCTGCTAGACCTATCACACCTGTAACAATCTCCTAGACCTATCACATCTGTGTCACCCTGCTAGACCTAACATAGGCTATCTGCATCGACAGGGTAGACCTATCATGTCTTTATCGACCTGCTAAGCCTATCGCATCTGTATCAACCTGCTAGACCTATCACCTCTGCATCAACCTTTTAAATCTATTACACCTTTATCAACCTGCTAAACCTATCGTATCTTTATAAATTAGACCTATCACAAGCGTACCAGTCTCCTAGACCTACCACATCTGTATCATCTGCCAAACCTATCACATCAATATCACCCAGCTAGACCTATCATACCTGTATCAGTCTGTTAGACCTATATCACATCTGTATTAACCTTCTAGATTTATCACATCTGTATCAACCAGTTTATCTGGACGAGGGACTCTCTCTCTCTCTCTCTCTCTCTCTCTCTCTCGGTTACTCCACCATCCACCAGGACCATAATGTGGCGGGAAATCCCTCTTATAAAATTTGAAATAGTGTTCGCATTTCAATGATGACCTCTACTTAGTTTAAAGTTATGCATTTATCCAAGTACGAGAGGGCGGGAAGTATATGCAAATCCCTCCTTATAATATCTACACGTAATCCTTTGACGCCGCTGACTATAAGGAAATCCCTAATGGCGTTCTGCAAGGTTGTTTATTGTAACTGCTTCACATCGAACAACGATATTTGGTAAGAAGTTACGTCAGAATTGCAATGATTGTTTTTGCGTATTAACTTGAGAAGTTTAGAATAAATCTTTCTAGTCATATTTCCTAAACTAGGTGATCGGTACTCATAATAATTTTGATTTCTTGCAATCACCAATAAATACTACAGCTTGGCTTACGGTATTTTCTACACCATTGCATCTTATAATATGACACTATGTTTCCACATAACCTCACGGTATAATAAACAAAAATACGACCTTGGTTTAAATTGTAGCGAGCGAGTGTTCTTATAACCAGCTCGAGTGTTTTGTAAGCACGTGTTCATCATAAATAAGAAAGACCTTGTTGATTGGCGGATCTCGGAACATGCTCCTACACCAAGAGTCACTTTGCATAAATGATAGTGACTGTGAATATATGATAATACTTGGTTCTCCCTTGGACTCCTTGCTTTCATATTCAAAACATCTAAATACATAATCTAATGCTTCTTAAAAACTGTATTTTTTATCGTAATATTTTTGCTTTATTCATAGATTATGTGAGTGGCAGATGCTTAGGATGGTTTGGTTTGCCATAGTTGGAACATTATACAGTAGTTCTAACTACCCCTTTCATGGGTTCAACAACAGCTGTTCAAGATTATAAATTTATTTATCTATTATAATTCTCCCATGTTAGTGTACATATGGGCTATGATTTATTTCTTGAAAGCTTATTTACTTTTATAAATGGACGGAAGACAGATTATGCACTCATGCTGAACAATAATACAAGACAGGTACTTATATAACAAAAACCATTATTACTTAGTTTCTGTTCCATCTACTCTTTAACAACGAATGACGAGTTTGTGCAGCACACCCCCTCAGATTAGAGAGAGAGAGAAATTCAACTTCACTGACCACCAAGGTCGCTTCTCCCACTGGGAAACACTTGCGAAAGAACCCGGGTTCCCGAGTCATGCAACTTGGGCATCATACGTGACCAATAGACCGAGGCAGAACAACTTATTCTAGTCTCTCTCTCTCTCTCTCTCTCTCTCTGCAGACCTCCATTTTCTGCCAAGTGGATCGCAGGCTTAATTTCATCTTTCGGGATGCCGTCATCATTTCCATCCCTGATCAATTCATTCCACGTATTTTCCACGGCGAAACACCGAAGAACTGAGAGAGAGAGAGAGAGAGAGAGAGAGAGAGAGAGAGAGAGAGAGAGAGAGAGAGAGAGAGAGAGAGAGAGAGAGAGAGAGAGTCTCAATCTTGCATGTGTAAGAGACAGAATGTTCTCGCGTGCACATTACAGAGATATAGAAAATCGTTCTGTATTTGCCTGAGAGAGAGAGAGAGAGAGAGAGAGAGAGAGAGAGAGAGAGAGAGAGAGAGAGAGAATCACCAGGCGTGTGCATGAGAGCAAGAATCATTCTAGAAGTGCAACTAGGATCAGCCTACGTGTACAACAGCAACTGTATGATTGACACACCCAATATTTACCGTACAACCCAAACCACAGTACGGTCTAACCACAATGGCCATGGGGCCCGGGTCCCTCTTCCAAAACTTGCCTAATAAATAAAGATAAGATCGCAGGCCTAAGGCAGTTAGTTATCGCCCCGTTTGTTTACTACTCAAGAAACGGTAACTTACATCCTGATCTCCTTCGTTGTCGATCTGAAGCTGATTTTCGGCAGTAAAGGCCTGAATTTGAGCCAGCACCGCCTCCAGGCTGGAAAACTGGTCACAGCAGCTGTCAGATGAGTTGTCGCTGTGCACAGCCATATTGCCGTGTGAGAGATTGGGTGTATGTGTGACGTTCAATAAGAATGACGTCTTGTTATTTCACTTCTCAATTGTTCCAAGTCATCTTAGCTGATACTGACTTCGTAATGGCTACAAAATAAGTATGAATATCCACTTGTTGTTAACTATAACGCTGCAGTTTTCCCCTGCCCTCTGTAAGGACGTTACAGATCGCCCCAGATGCCTGTGGCCTTAGAGGGGGCCACTGTTTCCATGCTAAGCGTCAAAACAAACCCCCGTTTGTGAACTGATATCCTTGCGATCAAACACTTTACACAAACACTGCCACCTAGAGGAACCCCCTTTCCTCTCCTTTCTCGGTGAAATCTGACGCAATTTCTAAACACTGGCAAACACTTGGACGGTTTAAAAAGCACAGTCTTTCTTTCTTTCTTAGACGGAAGGGAACAAACACAGTCGTCAGTCAACAGCTCTGCGGAGTTCTAAATGAGGTAATGGTGAGTGCGTGTGAGTGAGTGGAGGAGTAGGAGGAGGAGGGTTGAGTTAAAACCATCTCGCATGTAACTAAGGAGTGGAGAGTGAGTGGGTGAAGTTGGAGATTTGTACCTCCCAACTTCACTGCGATGAAAAAGGACGTATTATGTCACTTAAATGGCTGAATTCACTGAGGAACTGGGGAAGACGCGTGTCTTTGCGACCATGGAGTGCGACCTCCTCACTAGTCCAACTCTAAAAAGTTACTAGAGTTCATTTAGCACTTACAATACTACACACACACATACAAACACACATCTCGTTCTCGTGCACACTGCCTACGTCACTGTTCGCGTGGGTTGCCAAGTATTATAATTGTTTAAATTTGGCTATGACGCTTATATTTGCATAATGCCAAGAATTTTGGCAGATTTAAGAAGAGACTTATTTATTACACACTAACTAGGTTCAGAAATTCAAAATAGAACAGATGACACTGAGAAAGCTGCATCTTGAAATACCTATGACAAATATACCCTACCTGGCAATCAACCCGTGACGTCACTAGCCATTCAGGGGAAGAGTGACTGACGGTCAGTTTACGTCAGCCGTGTGACTCACCAACGAACACACATACACACATGCATACATACACATGTAGTATTTTCACATAATGTATTCATTTTCCACACCTTGCGGCCCATCCGCTTTTATAGCCAAACTTCCTGCTAAGACGATTACGCATCGTTGTGAAGGAAATCTTAAGAGAGCCGCAATGGAGGTCAATTTTGCTTCGACAGAAGACACACACCGGAAACCACATCCAGAGATTTCGCTTCGAATTTGGGGACTTCGGGTATGGGCATCTGTTGAGGACTTGGGCAGGGGAGCATCTCTTTTCTTATTTAGCATCTGACCTAATGGTCACATCCTGGCAGTCCGAGTTTCGTTGTTTTCCTAAAAAAATATATACAAAACAAACAAACGAAATGGGGGCCACCTGTAGATAGTTCATCACGAGAACCAACGTTAGTATAAATAGTATAAGGTATTGTTTACTTTCACTAAACACCTACAGCATAATAAAGCAAAGGGAAAAACAAAAAGAACTCACGCCCACAGGGACTTTTAGAATTTGACAGGTGAATGCTAGACCCTGACACACACGCTCACGTCATATTTTATTTTGAAGACTTGACGAAATGCAATCTTAGGCAGATTTAATTTTCATTTTTTTATTTACTGCCCATTTCATGTGTTTCCTGTTGTTTCATGATGCTTTAGGGATGCTTAAGTATGAGTGTGTACCCAAAAAATAACATACTGTACATGTTCGTGCACAAACACATAAGCGTTTTTTGAGATAAAAGAACTTAGCATGTTTGTAACATAACTTTCTTTCACGATGAATCTTCACAGTCAACTAGCATTTGCAATAACCACGCACAAAAAAAGGACTCTAAACAGAAATCGACATTTTCACAATTTGATTTAAAGTAAAAGGACGATAATTTAGAAAATAATACATTCAGAATAAGTTGCTTTGTCGAATAAGTAATATAGTTTGAAAAACTGGTAAAGTCGACATCTTTGGTTATGAGACCTCCAAAATAAGTTATTTAAAACTTCATGTCTTAGTTTCCCATGTTTTTGCATCTTATTTCATTATTATTGGTATTCTATGCTCTACACGATACAATAAACCAAATTTTGGGCCGCTATCCTTACCTAACTTTACCATACTGGTGCCAAAACTAGTCTGAACAATGACGAAAAACTAGGTATAGATATGAATGCATAATATCACTAAATGAAAACAGCACATCTGCTTAACAACGAACAAGATACCTTTGGCTTAAACTGAAACTGTGACCACGAAATTCGTCACAGTACCCCCACCCCACCCAACCCCCCAGTTCAACCTGATATAAGATATCAAATTGTGACTTCAGTTTCCACGAGGATGTCTCAGGCTTTGGTATCCTGAGTTTACGCTGAGTCCGCGATGTCACGGGAAATGTTATTGTATCCTTTGTCCATACTGAGCATATCTGACGCAGTGTCCCAAGTTGAACTGTTAAACTGTTACAAGTTTAGACTGTAACAAGTTATGGCTGCCACAAGTTTAGATTGTTCCACGTTTTGACTGTTACAAGTATAGATTGTAACACGCTGAACTTACTAGTTACGACTGTAACAAGTTTAGACTGTAACAAGTTATGACTGTATTAAGTTTAGACTACAATAAGTTATGACTGTAATAAGTTATGACTGTAACAAGATTTGACTGTAACAAGTTATGATTGTCACAAGTTACGACTGTAACAAGTTTGGAATGTAACAAGTTATGACTGTGTAACACGTTATGACCGTAACAAGTTTTGACTAACAAGTTATGACTGTCACAAGTTGGACCGTTACAAGTATAGACTGTAACAAGTTTTGACTGTAACAAGTTGGACTGTTACAAGTTTAGACTGTAACAAGTTTAGACTGTAACAAGTTTTGACTATTATAAGTTTAGACTGTAACAAGTTATGCTGTAGGTTTAGACTATAACAAGTTTTGACTGTAACGAGTTTAGATGTTACAAGTACAGAGTCTATCTAGTTGAACTGCTACCAGTTTAGACTGTAATAATTACCGCACAAATGGTACTGTTTCCTCAAATGAAACTTGAGCAAATATCACAATCCAAAGAATAGAGCGACTGTGATATCACAGATATATCACTGTAATTCCACTGTACAGTGAAAGTGGTACAACACAGCAAAATAAATAAATAAATGAATAATGTTTTCAAACGTACACTACGGATTAAATATATCTATCCAACACCGACTTAAGATTTAAAATGACGAGGTCAAAATATGTCTTTTTCATCTATCTAACAAAACCTGAGGAACCTTGCAATCTACGCATCTATACCAGAGAATTTACCCTCAGGTAAGAGAGAGAGAGAGAGAGAGAGAGAGAGAGAGAGAGAGAGAGAGAGAGAGAGAGAGAGAGAGAACGGCGGCACAACAGACACCGGATTATTCCAGTTATTTGATAGTCCTTGTATTCCTTATTAGCTAACAGACTCTCTCTCCCTCTCTCTCTGAAACTTCAGCAGTCGTCACAATGCTATGTTTTGTTACCAATACACGACATCCAAGAAAGCAAATTGCAAACAATTAAGATTACACAGACTGACAGCAGACAAACAGGGAAACTTGATATCTAAACTTCCTACATACTCTTCACATCTTTGGGTAAGAAGCATTTCACACGATAGTAACTACAGCAGTGACGTATCTATGACAATCTAAACCTTTAGAATATGGTAGCCTGTACAATATGCATGAATACGTGTTCGTAAGCATATGTATGCATACGAACATAAATTCCTTACATAATATACGTATGTGTGTATATATACATACATACATATATGTATATAGAATCAAATTACTGTATATGTATATATATATATATATATAATTTAAAATGCACCATTGATCATATATATATGTGTATATATATATATAATATATATATATATATATATATATATATATATATATATATATATATATATATATATATATATATATATATATATATATATATGTAACACATTTTACACTGCAACTTCGGAAGATAAAACCATAACAGAACGTTTTACAAAGACAGTTAAATTACATTAAATGTCTTTTTTGAAAACTTCTTTTAGATTTCGCATAAACATAATTTTTCCACAACAAAATGAACATAAGAACGCCTATATGCAAACTTCAGGTTATAACTGTTTGATCTCTCCCTTACTACTACTACTACTACTACTACTACTACTACTACTACTACTACTACTAATAATAATAATAATAATAATAATAATAATAATAATAAAACTTTACTAGTCTGTCACAGTATTAGGTTATCCCTGAATCCTCTATTTTATTTTCTTACGAACACTAGCTGCTCAAAATCATTACATTTTACAGCATTATTCTGTGGTAAACATACCCTATAAACTGCCCTCTTATCTTTCTTATTTCTTAACAAAACCAATCAACCAATCAGAGGCCGGTTAATCTGGGTTAATTTCCCCCCTTGGTCTATCTTAATCAAAATATAACTTGTATAAATACAGGTATACTGCATGCTTTATAAGTACGTGCGTTTACAATATGGTTCCTATTTAAAAGTCGTCTATATTATCTTTATATTGACAATACTGACATTTACCAATATCATAACTGAAATAAAAAGCATAGC
>JANJGK010000036.1:4363030-4368030 GCA_039081455.1 Macrobrachium rosenbergii | reverse complement strand
ACCGAAAACATGGACTGAATCACGTGCCGCCTCGGCGAAACTGGTCTACTTACAGGATGCGATGAGATATTATGCGCACCAAAACTACGTCGCTCATTCGCAATATGATTTATTCACTGGCAAGTGGTGTGCATTGATTGGCACAAAGGTTGATTGGCACGTGCGCAGCCAATCAATCACCGGGCCAGGCACAAGCGGATTAGGTATACGGTGGACCCGGCCCTTACCCATCCAGGGGGCTGATTTTATCGTTGGGCGGGGTGCTATCAGTGCGGGTCAAGGTCTCCAGGGCCAGAGGGAGAAGCTTGTCGTCCTGTGCCGTGTCATTTGATTGTAGGCACGCAAGCGCGCGCGCACATACACCCACACACACATACACATGCACGCGCGCGTGCAACGTTACAACCTAAGAAAACCTCTCTCTCTCTCTCTTCTATATATATACTGTATATATATATATATATATATATATATATATATGTACACACATACATATATATACATATATATACAGTATATATATATATATATATATATATATATATATATATATATATATATATATATAAATATATACTGTATACATAAACCACTGGTCACTTTTAAACATGCATGTAATTGTGATGACCACAAAGCCCTTTACTCTCTCGAATTAACGGTGTTAAATTTTTACCCGTCTTAAAGAACATACTTTTTTACTATAATAATAATAATAATAATAATAATAATAATAATAATAATAATAATAATAATAATAATAATAATAATCGTAGTATGGGCAAATTACTTCCCCCGCCCCTTCAATCGTATCAAGCAATAACAATGACAAAAGATGGCGATAATAAAGACTAAATAAAGAACCATTGTTCTGACGAATATCAACATCATGTAAAAAAAAAGGTAAGTCACGAGAGAGAGAGAGAGAGAGAGAGAGAGAGAGAGAGAGAGAGAGAGAGAGAGAGAGAGAGAATACACGAGGTTGTATTCCGATCTGTTTTGATAAGCCAGCATTCTATGATGACATCAATACCAATTTTTGACATCAACTTCAGAATACAGAGAGAGAGAGAGAGAGAGAGAGAGAGAGAGAGAGAGAGAGAGAGAGAGAGAGAGAGAATGTCGTAAATATATACAAAAAGAGATAAAAGTTCTATATGAGGAAATATCAAGTATTTGTGAGACAGAATTTGGACCCTCTTAAATAACCTTTTGAAAACACTTAGACGCTTTTCAAGTTAGGTTTATTACAAATGTTAAATACCTGATGTGTGTATGTATGTATTAATGTATGCATGTGTATATATATATATATTTATATATATATGTATGACGACTCACATCGGGATCGAACCCCTGTCTCTCGAATGGAAAGCCAGGCCGCTACCAATTAACCAACACAGGTCAATTAGTAACGCCCTGGACTTTCATTTGAGAGGTCGGGGTTCGATCCCGATGCGAGTCAGAAGTTGATTTCAGTGAAACACGTGCTCGTGTGTTGATTAGTACCGTATGTTTATATGCATACACACATACATATATATATAATATATATGTATGTATGTATATATATATATAAATATATATATATATATAATATATATATATATATATATATATATATATATATATATATATATATATATATATATATATATATATATATATATATATATATATATATATATATATATAGATTCACACACAAATGTCTATATACTGTTATTCCGGAAGCTCCTAATATTTCAATAACGTAAAATTAAGTTTTTAACAAATAAAAAGCATATCTTAACATAAGAATTCTGCAATAATACAATAAACAAATAATACACATTTTAACACTTAAAAATAATTTTTTACTGAAACAAGAAAGGAAAAAACGCTCAAGAACATCGAAGAGAAGGGAGGCAACGGCTAATAACGATGGTAATAAACGTTCATTTGAGAGGATATTGAATCTCCGAAGGAGATTATGAGAGAGAGAGAGAGAGAGAGAGAGAGAGAGAGAGAGAGAGAGAGAGAGAGAGAGAGAGAGAGAGAGAGAGAGAGAGACTCGAAAGGAGATTTATTTGGGGGAAAGACAGGCTAAGAAAGGAAATTGAAGAGGGAAAGAAGTTTCGAAGGAGATTAATGGAGGGGACAAACAGAGAGAGAGAGAGAGAGAGAGAGAGAGAGAGAGAGAGAGAGAGAGAGAGAGAGAGAGAGAGAGAGAGAGAGAGAGAGAGAATGTATGTACTGTATATCGTCACATCAACAACAAGAAAAGCAACGCCGGATATGACAACACCGATTGCACCAATACTGAGAAGCAATTCGAGATGAAAAAAAAAAGTTTACATCAACAACTAATTTGCGAAAACAATGAAGACAAACGAGGAATGGACTCTGTAGCAGTATCTTTCGTGTGAAGAGTAAAAGTTGCAATCTGACGAAAGAATTGGCGAAATAAAAAAGAAGAAAAAATACACGCGAACACAAATGTATTACACAAAGATTTATTCATATAATGTGCTGAAGTTCTGCAACAGTGAGTATAAATTAGTGGTTCTGTATTGTTTGTAAACACACACAAACACAAAACTACACCCACACACACACATTATATATATATATATATATATATATATATATATATATATATATATATATATATATATATATATATGAGAGAGAGAGAGAGAGAGAGAGAGAGAGAGAGAGAGAGAGAGAGAGAGAGAGAGAGAGAGAGAGAGAATGTATTTATGCGTGTGCAATGGAAATTAATGTTTCACATAAATATACAAAGGTGTGTGTGTGTGTCTATGTGTGTGTGTGTGTGTGTGAGAGAGAGAGAGAGAGAGAGAGAGAGAGAGAGAGAGAGAGAGAGAGAGAGAGAGAGATACAAGCGGCGGCGTTGGTGGTGTCGGTGAATTATGCAACGTGGAAGCAAGAGACAATCAATGGCTGCACTGGAAATAGAAACCCGAGCTAGACTCGTCAGCCTCACCTCTCTCTCTCTCTCTCCCTCTCTCCCCGCACCATCAGGCAAAACAAGCAGAGATAAATTCGCCATGCAAAGATTCCTAAGTTCTTGCTTTCTGCTAACCTTTTCAATTACCCTTTGGAAATCATAAATAAGAGAATTTTTTTTTTTTTTTTTTTTAATAGTCTCTTTTATCCTTGATTTTATTCACAGATATTTTCTTTTTTTACTTTCTTTTTATTACCCCTGATTCCGTTCGCAAAATATTTTTTTAGTATCTTGTAAATCAAAAAAGGAAAGCATTTTCTTTCTTTTTTTTAATACTCTCGTTTATCCTTGATTTTATTCAAATATATCTTCTATTTTTAGTACCTTTTTCTATCCTTAATTTCAATCCAAGATATTTTCGTTTTCAGTATCTTCTTCACCCTCAATTTCATTCCAAGGCATTTTCTTTTCCAGTACCTTGTTTATCCTTAATTCTATTCAGAGATGTTTTCCTCGTTTCAGTATCATTTTCACCCTTGATTTTATTCAATGTAGAATGCATTTGCAGTGTTTCGCGTCCCGGAATAAATTCGCATTCAAAGCCGATGATGCTCGATCATTCATTAGCAAAGCTGTGACCTACTTGACGGATGGAAGTTTGGGGGCATGCCTGCTAACGAGAGATGCTTTCTGGGAGATTATATCTGCTAACGAGAGATGCTTTCTGGGAGATTATATCTGCTAACGAGAGATGCTTTCTGGAGAGTATTCCTGCTAAGGAGAGATGCTTTCTGGGAGAGTATTCCTGCTAACGAGAGATGCTTTCTGGGAGATTATAACTGCTAACGAGAGATGCTTTCTGGGCGATTGCTCCTGCTAAGGAGAGATGCTTTTTGGGAAATAATTCCTGCTGACCAGAGATGCTTTTCTGGTAGATTATAACTGCTAACGAGAGAAGCGTTTTGGGAAATAATTCCCGCTAACCAGAGATGCTTTCTGGGAGATTATAACTGCTAACGACAGATGCTTTTGGAAAATTACTCCTGGTAAGAGGAGATGCTTTCCCGGAAATTATTCCTACTAACAATAGATGCTTTCACAGGAAGATTGTACCTGCTAATGGAAGGTTCTTCCATTCAAGGAGGTACCTGTAACCTTAATAAGGGCGATACCTGCTAACGGGGGGTGCTCTCATAGAACAGGCGTTAATGAGCGATGCTTTTCGGGGAACAATACCTGCTATTGAAAGATGCTTTCACAGGGATATCTGTATATAACGGCGAAATCTTAATAAAGTTGACTAAATTTAAACAAAATTGGGACAACGGTAATAATTATACGTTCGTATTACCTTACTCTAAACATTCATCCACCTTGACGAATTTTAGAATACCACTCGTCAGTACTGACAAACACGCGCATGGAATATATACACACATGAATAAATTACATACTTTCGTTATAATCTTATACACAGTGTCATCTGAATGACCTACACCGAGATCTTTCAAACGAAACTGTACTCCATGAAAAATTCGCGGAGGACGAAAGGGTACGAACAGAAATCTCTCTCTCGATCAGCGAGATTTACAGGAAAAACGACTTCCCATTTGCATTTTCCCCGAGATGTAACCGAGTACCGGGACCTTTCCCTGAAAAAAGCGGGATGCCATATCTTAAAAACTAACCACAGAATTCTCTTGAAAATAATCTCAGTATGTTTCCTACACCCAAATTACTTGCTGATCTAACCAAACCTAACCCAATCCAAACCAACCCAACATAGGGGCATGGCAAAAAAAACGGGACTGCACTGGTGCAATACTAGCATACATCTCAGGAATTTTCTTCCCGGAATCAGCTTCGCAGACTTTGTATAGAACGCGTTCTGAATAACTCAGGCCGAAAAGAAAACGGGATTATTCATCAGCACGTCTGCCGTCGGTGGCAATTTCTCGTAACGTGAATGCCAAAGGGTTAAGACTTTAAATGTGACAGGAGGATAACGACAAATAACGATTTTAAAACAAATAAAACTTATTACCGAAATACG
>JANJGK010000036.1:4359829-4362930 GCA_039081455.1 Macrobrachium rosenbergii | reverse complement strand
AAAGTTTGAAATTCATTTCTTCCTGAATGTGATGGGAAGGCAAACTGCTAATATTTTATTTTGTTTTTATTTCTTTTGTAATTGTTACTTCCATGACATTTCAGAGCTCGTTTGCAACGTGAAGGTAAGTTGGTTATAAATGTATATATACTGTATATATATATATATATATATATATATATATATATATATATATACACTGTATATAATTTTTATATATATATATATATATATATATATATATATATATTTATATATACTTATTTATATTTGCTCATTTTCCTGATATTAATTTGAATTCAAGTAGGTGAAGTGACAGTTGGTTTCACAGACTGATTCAGTCTCTGTCTCTCTGTCATCATCATCATCATCATTATCTTCGTATGCAGTGTCAGTGATTGGTGGATAATAATTAGTAATGCTTATATACCACCTTTAGTGCCTGAAGGGAGGCAGGAAGAGTGGGGGGTACTCATGTCTGTCCCCCTGGGGCTGCCTTGTGCCCGTTATCTCTCTCTCTCTCTCTCTCTCTCTCTCTCTCTCTCTCTCTCTCTCTCTCTCTCTCTCTCTCTCTCTGTTGTCCGAGGTGATGCCCGAAGATGTCCTTGTTGTTGCTTGCACTTTGTTCTCTGGTATTTATTTTCCTGGTTTCTCAGTTGTCGTTTATTCTTACTTGTAACGAATTGTCTTTATTTGTTATTTTTTTTTTTTTGTCTCCATATTTATGTCTATCATTTTCCCCGTATGTTGTTGAGTTTATGAACATACTAAGGCCAGTGTAATAGAGTGTTTATTAATAAAATTTATAGGGCGTTTTTTAATAAAATTTGTAGAGGATTCGTTAGTAAAGTTGATAGAGGGTCTGTTAGTAAAGTTGATAAGAGGGTCTGTTAGTAAAGTTGACAGAGGCTTTATTAATAAAATTGACAGAGTATTTTTTAATAAAATTGTCAGAGGGGTTTCTTTAATAAAGTTGGTAGAGGGTTTCTTAGTAAAATATGGCTGAGGGTTTATTAATAGAATTGACAGAGGGTTTATTAATAAAATTGACAGAGGGTGTATTAATAAAATTGATAGATGGTTTGTTAGTAAAGTTGATAGAAGGTTTATTAATAAAGTTGATAGAGGGTTTATTAACAAAATTGACAGAGGGTTTATTAATAAAATTGACAGATAGTTTGTTAATAAAATTGGTAGATGGTTTGTTAGTAAAGTTGATAGAAGGTTTCTTAATAAAGTTGATAGAGGGTTTATTAATGAAATGGCATAGGTTTTATTTTTTAATAGATTTTTAAAAATTCAGAATACAATATCGTTCGTATGTTTGCACTCCTGAATCGTTTGAAAATATCCACTTGTATTTTAAATTCTCAGTCATGCCAATTTGACTCATATCTTTCATCATCACCTTTTTATATACACTTTAATTTCATTTAGTAATCTTGTATGTAACAATTCACTCTACCTCTGAGAGCAAGCGTGCCTGCAGTCTCTCTCTCTCTCTCTCTCTCTCTCTCTCTCTCTCCTCTCTCTCTCTCTCTCTCTCTCTCTCTCTCTCTCTCTCTCTCTCTCTGAATAATTCATCAAGTCGAGCACTCACCGGGGTTAATCTGCTCTTTTCGCCGAACCTTGTAAAGCTGACGGCCTTTCCACCTGTAACCTTTTCCCGGGAGATTAGGCCTTCATTTGGGATACAGTTTGATACAGTTTCGACTCTGGATAATAATTCTGTATGTTTTATATATAATTCATGGAAATATACGTTAAAGCCTTTGTGTATTTAAGGGGCAGTTTTGTTTATTTGTTTATGGAGTCTGTTTGCTGAATGTATGGTTTGAATAATGTACCGAGATTAGTTGTGTAGTTTCAAATAGATAAGTCTGTACATGTGCGTATTTTACACACCCTTTTATATTACTTTAATATTATTATAGTTATATTTACTGTTAAATGTGTGTTCGGAATTGAAGTAAAAAAAAATTTGCGTTGGATCGAATTAAGATACTTTTACGCTAAGATACGGTACTTTTACGCAAAGATATTATGATACCTTATGGGTTAGGTTTTTTTATGAAAGAAACCGAATTTTCGTAAATGATTAAAAAGCCCTTGTTATTTGGATATAGGAACTATTACTTTAATGATTCTGTTGTTAGAGATTGATGTAAATATCTTAATATCTTTTCCACCTCCCATTTACCTAAGAATTAATAAAGGTACATTTAGTCTATCTTATCAATATATTTCATTGCCTTTATAACTTGCCTCAGCGTAATAGGCAAGGATGCTCTCATCTTTAGAGAGAGAGAGAGAGAGAGGAGAGAGAGAGAGAGAGAGAGAGAGAGAGAGAGAGGTTTGTGAATATTTTAGCACTTCGGTCTCTCTCTCTCTCTCTCTCTCTCTCTCTCTCTCTCTCTCTCTCTCTCTCTCTCTCTCTCTCTCTCCAGTGGCAGCTAGTTTTGTGTTATTTTGGTCACCTGGGTGTGTATTGGACTGCATTATAACAACGCACAGCGCATGTGCGGAGATAAATTTGTTAGTGGAGCTTTTGTGAATTACGTAAACGTAATTTGATCATTTCGATTGTAAACTGAAACTGATGAAATTGGGGAGATTAATTTTACGTATGTAGAGACTATTTCGACGTGTGTGGAGACTATTTTGACGTATGTGAAGGCATACCTGACGTATGTGGAGATTATTTTGACATGTGGAGACTATTTTACGTATGTGGAGACTTTGTTGACTTATGTGGAGATTATTTCGACGTATGTGAAGATTATTTTGACTTATGTGGAGACTATTTTGTCGTATGTGGAGACTATTTTGACGTATGTGGAAACTATTTCAGTCGTGGTTATGAGCGACTGGGACTATTTAGTCATAACTGAAGACTATTTTATCATACAAGTAGACAATTTTATCATTTTTGTAAACATTTCGTTACAGGAGAGTCTGTGGTTATTTTTTCTTTCTTTTCCCCATTTCTCGGTCACGAAACTGCAACTGGACTGTGGAACGGTCTCCCCGAGGATGTTGTGCAATTGGAACCTCAAAAGTGCAGGCGATGGTGCAATGCATTACTGCCCTAAAACATTTCT
>JANJGK010000036.1:4319829-4354829 GCA_039081455.1 Macrobrachium rosenbergii | reverse complement strand
CTTTAAATGTTTATGAATCTATTGCTGTTACAATTGACTCTGCGACCTTTGTCGTCCTGCGGTGCATTTGCTGCTGCAAGTTTTTTCTTTTTTTTTCTTTTTTCCTTTTTTGCTTGCGAATGTATTTGTTGCTTGTGCAGGTACGAGCAAGATCTTGGCTTTCTGAAGGTCACATTTCAGAGTAAGATTACGATTTGAATAGTTCACATTGCAAAGTAAGATTACAGGTTTGAGTAGGTCACATTGCAATGTAAGATCATAATTTGAGTAGGCCACATTGCAAAGGAAGATTACAGTTTGAATAGGTCACATTGCAATGTAAGATTACAGTTTGAGTAGGTCACATTGCAATGTAAGATCATAATTTGAGTAGGCCACATTGCAAAGGAAGATTACAGTTTGAATAGGTCACATTGCATTGTAAGATCATGAGTAGGTCACATTGCAAAGTAAGATCATAAGTCGAGTAGGTCACATTGTAGAGTAATATTACAGTTTAAATAGGTCACATTGCAAAGTAAGATCACAATTTGCATAGGGCACATTGCAGAGTAATCTTACAATTTAAATAGGTCACATTCCAATGTAAGATCATGAGTTGAGTAGGTCACATTGCAAAGTAAGATCATAATTTGTATAGGTCACTTTGCAGAGTAATCTTACAATTTAATTTGGTCACATTGCAATGCAAGATCATAATTTGAGTAGGTCACATTGCAAGCTAAGATCACAATTTGCATAGGGCACATTGCAGAGTAATCTTACAATTTAAATAGTTCACATTGCAATGTAAGATCATAATTTGAGTAAGTCACATTGCAAAGTAAGATCACAATTTGAATAGGGCACATTGCAAAGTAAGATTACGATTTAAAGTAGCAATACAAAGTAAGCTCACAATTTGAACAGGTCACATTGCAAAGTAAGATCACAATTTGAATAAGGCACATTGCTAAGTAAGATTGCGATTTGAAGTCACATTACAAAGTAGGCTGACAATTTGAACAGGTCACAGTGCAAAGTAAGGTCTCAATTTGAATAGGTCACATTCCAAAGTAAAATCTCAATTTGAATAGGTCACATTGCAAAGTAAAATCTCAATTTGAATAGGTCACATTGCAAAGTAAAATCTCAATTTGAATAGGTTACATTGCAAAGTAAAATCTCAATTTGAATAGGTCACATTGCAAAGTAAAATTTCAATTTGAATAGGTCACATTGCAAAGTAAAATCTCAATTTGAATAGGTCATATTGCAAAGTAAAATCCTCAATTTGAATAGGTCACATTGCAAAGTAAAATCTCAATTTGAATTGGTCACATTGCAAAGTAAAATCTCAATTTGAATAGGTCACATTGCAAAGTAAAATCTCAATTTGAATAGGTCACATTGTAGAGTAAAATAGCAGTTTGAATAAATGATGTGAGTGTACATATATTTTTTTTTAAATAACGAGTATTTTCATATCCGGATAAAACAGCAGGAACAGTAATCATAATAAAATCGAAGAGGATTCATCTTTTCCTTTTTTTTCTCTCTCTTTTTTTTTTGCCGAATATAAAAGCGTTTGTTTTTGGACAAGACCAAAACACGGGACCTTTATGACGGGGCTTCAGTTTATGGCTCCGTATCGCTCAAACAAAAGTACCGGTTTGCCCCAAACTTCGTGTTAAAGGAGGATTCGAATCATGTTTTCTTGAGGGTATGTTTTTTTTTTCAGTAATTTTTTTTCCTGCAAAGACTGAGGAAGGGAACATGTCCCCGGTATGCCGATTGGCTTGTGGATTTTAAGGCAGATATCAGAACAGGTCTGGTTTGTGTTCGATACGAAGAAACGTGTTTGTTCTGGAGATAAGAGGGGCCTGCAGGAATAGCCTATAAAAAAAAGATAGATAGATAGATGATGATGCAGGTAGATAAAAAAAAAAGATAGGTTTCTTTGATGTAAAAGAGAAGTATATAGATTTTTCGCCAGTGATTGAGGGTAAGATCTTGGGTATTGAAGAGAATCGTCGAGGAAATCTGATAAGAATTGGGGAGAGGTAGAAGATAAGTAAGATTCCTCAGTAAGATCCCTCGGTAAGATTTCCTACCACACGCGATTCGTCTCTTTTGGTGTGTAGGAAAGTCCAGAGGTTCACAACAGACCTCATATACTCTCCAACAACTCATCACATTTGGTCCAATTTAACTTGAACCAATAACCAACCAACCATAAGAGATTTTCGGGATTACTGGAGGTTACTGCTTGAGAAATGAGAAGGAAAATAAAGGTTATAGCAAGCAGACATGTCCTTGGGAAATGAAGGTGGTAAGGTGTTCGAAACTTCTTGGAGAGAAATAGAGTTATTTGGTTATTTTCGTGAATATGATAGAATAGCGTGTAAGAGAATACCATTTCTCTCTCTCTCTCTCTCTCTCTCTCTCTCTTCGAGCATTAGCCAAACTCTCCGCTGTCCCCTGACCACCTTTCTAGGCCGTAACTGTTGTTTCACCTTTGACCTTAACCTTTTTTTTTTTTTAGGTGATCACGTATTACATTTATGGTGGCGTATTTTCTTAGCCACGTCTGATGTTTTTTAGTGTGTTTTTTTTATACATATTTTTTTGTAATTTCCCGCTGTAGGTGACATCTCCTGTATACGAGCGATAATTACACAGTCTGCTGTAAAAAAAAGGGGGAAAAAAAGTATCTAGACGAGAACTCGCAGTTACGTAGGTTTCGTTGCTTGATGACAGTCATTTAATGTCACTCGCAGATGACAGTAGTGGCAACACGGGAGATAGAGACTAATGATAGTTGTTGTCGTGTATTCTAACTTGCTTTTATTTTGCGAATGGAGGTAAAGGTGTCATTTCGGTACTTGCGGACGTCAGTGGGAAAAGGGCGAGACAGACATTTCAGATTTTATGTTTGTGTAGGTCGTTGATTTCTTCTTAATCATCATCATCATCACATTATTATTATTTTATTATTAATATTATTATGCTAAAAAATTCACAAAGTCGAGATTAAATTGTTCTTCATTAAAAATCCAGAGTTATATAAATGAACTTTCTTACTGGTAAAACTTTTGCCAGTATGCAATTTTATATATGTATAATCGTGGATTTTTAATGAATGCTGTTATTTTCTTATTTCTTATTCTTCCGAGTGTTCTTACACGTTTCATTTTTACTCTTATTTATTCATGTTTTTTTTTACTTTATGGTTGAATTGATTGAATCTCACGTCATGTGTTGGCCTTTTCCTCTTGATGCAGATGGTCTTGTTTATATGCATTGTGAAGGTTTTTAGTCTTCCAGTCCTCATCAAGTGTTATTTTGTTGGGGACTGCTAGCCTTATGACCACTACCACTACAGTCGACCAGCTACCGGGTACATAATTCACTGATTAAGGCTACAGAGGTAAACTTTAGTGGCTTATAACGGAATGAGCTAAAATCGTTTCCCACTTCAATGAGTAGTTGCGGAATGAGGTTGCTGACACCATGACCTTGACACCACAGTCGACCAGCTACCTGGTACGTATTTCTCAGGAATAGTTTATAACGGAAAGCGCTGCAAGCATTTCCATTCGCGTATAAATATAACCCTGCGCGGGTACTCATCTCCTGGTGGATACCATTTATTATCATTGTCTCCTTGAAGGGGAATCCCCTGAAGGGGAGTAGTTTTGGCCCTCCGAGTTCTCACGCCCTTTGCTTTATTGAGGAAGATCACGCCCTCCTGCCCTGCCTCCTATCCTCTCCCTCTCTGGGATTTCCTCTGTGAGGAAAAAAAGTGCTCAGAGGTCTTTCAGATCGCAGTGATGGCTGTTGCTGTAGAAGTGTGCTGTCGATCTTGCTTGTCTGTCTGTCTGTCTGACTCTGACTGACTGGCTGTCGGTCTGTCTGTTTAACTGTCACTCATTTGGTAAAACTGTCGGGCTGTTTGCCTATCTGTTTGTCTGGATGTGTGTCTTGTCAGACTGTCTGTCTGTTTGGCAGATTGCTTGTCTGTCTGTCTGGTTGTGTGTCTTGTCAGACTGTCTGTTTGTCAGATTGCTTGTCTGTCTGTTTGTTTGGTTGTGTGTCTTGTCAGACTGTCTGTGTGTTTGTCAGATTGCTTGTCTGTCTGTCTGTTTGTGTGTCTGACTGTGTATCTCCCTAGATTTGTTTATCTGTCTGACCGTGTTTGTCAGACTGTTTGTCTGGTTGTCTGACTCTGTCAGACTCTCTGTTTGTCCGCCTATCTGTCTGCTTGCCTTAGGGGGGTCGCAAGAGTTCGGACGTTGCTAGTGGGGCTCCCCCCCCTCCCCCCCTCCTCCTCCTCCTTCCCCTGAGGCATTTTTCGAAGGAGACGCTGCTTGCCGAAGGCGGTGGAGGAGGAGGAGGGTGAGGAGTTTGTGAGCGCCATGATGATGTTTTCTGTCACGCAATGTGGCCTTCCTGTGTACATTAGCGCTCTCTACGCTTTGAAGTGACAAAATCATTTATTTATTTATTTTGTTTATTTATGTATTTATTGTTGGTCTATTTTGTGGATTAGCAGTGTGATAGTTGTTTATGAATGGTATAAGGGATATACGTTGAAACATGTCACTTTATATATATATATATATATATATATATATATATATATATATATAATATACAGTATATATTTATATATATATATATATATATATATATATATATATATATATATATATATATATATATATATATATATTATATAGAGAGAGAGAGAGAGAGAGAGAGAGAGAGAGAGAGAGAGAGAAGAGAGAGAGAGAGAGAGAGAGAGAGAGAGAGAGAATTGTGGATTTTGATGTTATCCACGAACTGCATCCAAAGATCTTGTCGAAATCATGTCGACTTGAACTAAGTCGACATAGATGTCCAGAAACACTTGCATCTGTGTATGCAAATTACTTTTGATTTATCAAAATCTTATGAAATGATACATCTTTTATTATTACCACATTTTATGCCTTTGCATATTTAAACTATTTTACTCTGCTTCTCTTCCCATTGATTTTTATTATAAATTTCTTTGCCTAGTTATTTGATTACATTAAATTACTCTATTCCCTTCCAAGTTCAGTTGTCTTATCGGCATGCCCCGTGATTTATATATATATATATATATAGTATATATATATATATACTATATATATATATATATATATATATATATATATATATATATAATATATATATATACATATATGTATATGTATATAATAATAATAATAATAATAATAATAATAATAATAATAATAATAATAATAATAATAATAATAATAATAATAATAACATGTCCTGTTAAAAAGAGATGGCTGCATCATGCGAGTTAATTTCATATTGAGTCTTTCCAAATTTTCCTTATAATTCTTTTCTTCTCTATTAATATTGGACAATAACTGCGTTTATGAGGCAGTTTTATTCTCTGTACAAGAGAATACTACTGTTACTACTACTACTACTACTATTACTACTACTACTAATAATAATAATAATACTTTGATAAGTGACGAACACGCATGCGCGTCGTGGCTTCCATATTGCGCCATAGCAGTGCCCCCCCGAACGAGACCGGTTGTTGATATTATGTAAATGACTCCCTTCTTATCTTACTGGCACTCTTTTTGTACCGGAACTAATGCTCTCCTCCCCTTCAGAGATTCATACTATGGTTGCTAATGCTTACTGTTATGCGTCATACACTTTTATTTTCTCCTTTCCTTTCTCCTTTCGGTCTTTCTTTAAATATTCAGCTGAAAACCCTTACGGACAGAGTCAGCAGACTATAATAATCCCAAGAGGACTCCAAAGGGAAACCAGCCTGCACACACACACACACACACACACACACACACACACACACACACACACACACACACACACAGAAAGTTGTGGGAAAAGTAATGAATAAATAGGTATGAGGAAATCAGCCTGCAGAGAGAGACAAGTTTTAGGGAAAGTTGGTGAATAAATAAATGAATAAATAAATAAATACGAGGAAATATAAAATAAAACCGACACACCTGAAATTCAGGAGACGTCAGCAGCAGCAGAGAAGGAATGGATTTGCTTCTCGCTTGGATATTCGGAAATCGGAAGACTCCACAACTGCACCGGGCATACTTTTCTACATTTTAGTTGTAGCCGAAGTAAAACTCCCAGCCAACTGAGTAGCAGCAGTAAACCTTATGTTGAAAACGCGACAAATTGTTATTCGTTTATGTTTCTTAATCTGTGTTTACTGTTTTTACTTGATCGGCTGTTAACATTGCTGCTACTGATGTTGCTTATGTTACTTATGGAGTTGTTACTGAAATTTTTGTGTATTCGTGTGGTAGCAAAGTTACATGCAAACTTGTGAACGGATGTTTACGATTTTCTTGTTTAGATTTTGGCGCAGATTAAAGTCCGGATACGTGCTATTTTCATTGCTCTGTTAGTTGTTAGTGTCGCCAATAAGTATTTAAAAGGAAACGGCAGCTTCCTGCTCTGTGCAAACGAAAACGTAAATGGCGTCGAGTATATGGGTAATTATTGCCAATCACGTACTTGTATGTTTTGAAGGCGATATAAATGTCGTGAACATTTTAGTAAATATGGTAATCTCATTAGCAGAGGTTTGCAATTTCTGAATGTCCTCTTTACTATTTAGACATCAAAGGAGATTTCAATGCACTTACGTACCCATATTGAGTATTCTTTCTTTGTGCTTAACTCAGATGATCAAGATTCAAGGATTTTATATACATTTATAATTTATTATTTTTTCCCAATTTCCTTTTAATTATGCACAATACTGAACACCCTAAAAGTAGTTTGTTTGATTTCGAAATTTACCAAGACTGGAAGTCCGGGTGGCCAACCTCATTGGAAGACGGGCCTAAGATCATATCAAAGATTATTATTATTATTAATATTATTATTATTATTATTATTATTATTATTATTATTATTATTATTATTATTATTATTATTATTATTCAGAGATGAATCCTATTCATATGGGACAAGCCCACAGGTGCCATTGACTTGAAATGTAACCTTTCCAAAGAATATGGTGTTCATTTTAAAAGGAATTACAGAAGATAATAGGAAACAGAGAAGGAAGAGATCAGGTATTAGAAAACAGATAAACTGACATATTAATAAATAAATAGATAAATAGGTAAGAAAAATATTGAACGGGGTGGCAATAGTATTAAAAGGCGCAGACTTTTGGTGTTGTAGTCGCAATAAAATTTCAAGAAGATTAAATGAAGATCCTAAGTCATAAGGTTACGGTATGATGTGATGTTATGTTTGTGCTACAGTACGCATGAGTGTGTTTGTATAATACGTGTACCAAAGATAAAGTATTGAAGATCGTAAGTTTTGATAACGAGTGTCAATACTTCGTCATTATACTGAAGACGAAAGCTCTCATTGCTTATTTGTAAGTATACTAGAAAAACCCTTTTGCTTTTAAATCCTTGGAGTTCCGCAAGGCAGGTACCCTACGAAATAGCATCCTTGGAGTTCCACAAGGCAGGTATCCTACAAAATAGCATCCTTGGAGCTCCACAAGGCAGGTATCCTACAAAATAGCATCCACGGAGTTCCACAAGGCAGGTATCCTGCAAGAAAGCAGGATTCATCTGAACGCCGAGCAGGATCAGTAACATCGTACGTAACGGAGTTTATATAATGACTGACAAGCGGAAGTTTGTAATCTGGCGATGAGAAAAGAGCGACTGGGAAGGGCAAAGTTCTCAGAGTTCCCTGGAAGGCTTATTTTTTTCTCTCTCTTTTTTTTTTGTATTTTATGGAATTATTTAAGAAGTGGCAGGTTTTGCAGGAATTACCACGGTTCGTTTTTTTCTTGTTTTGGGGTACAGTGAATTACAAAAATATATTAATGACATTTGGTTTTAATATATACATATTTTTTAATGAGGTAGCTGTTAACTATTCTCTAGAACTTGGTAATTTCATTTTAAGTTAGTTTGGCATGGTTGGAATCTCTCTCTCTCTCTCTCTCTCTCTCTCTCTCTCTCTCTCTCTCTCTCTCTCTCTCTCTCTCTCTCTGGTTCACATTTTAATCTTATTTTGTGACCTGTCAGTAGTTATTTCTGAACAGAGTATCGCCGATAATCTGTAGCCATTTGACAATGTAAGCGTTTGTTGTTTTGCTACAAATAAAATCAGTTGTTCGTATTTTGAGTTGTATGGTGATGCATAGTGAGTAATGTGGTTTTATACGTATAAGTTATGAATATTATTTACAGTATTTTTCATTTAAGTATACGTGGTATATTCACGAGTGTACTCTGTATTATATAAATATATATATATATATATATATATATATATATATATATATATATATATATATATATGTGTGTGTGTGTGTGTGTGTGTGTGTGTGTGTGTTTGTGTACTGTGTAATATATGTGTTTTTGCACGAATTCTAACAAGCTCTTATTTGCATTCTCCAGCCGTCTCAGAGAATTATGCATGTTTGTTTTGTGTGTGTGTATATATATATATATATATATATATATATATATATATATATATATATATATATATATATATATATATATATATATATATATATATATATATAGGCTTTAACCATAAAGTTATAACCACATCTGCACTTGTGAGGACGAGAGGTACAAAAGTGTATGACCTCCCGTTAACTTTCTGGTCATCGTGTTTTTTTGTTGTGTGTGTGTTTTTTGCGAACAAAACCAGTTGGGAACGTGGCTTCCTTCTCTCTCTCTCTCTCTCTCTCTCTCTCTCTCTCTCTCTCTCTCTCTCTCTCTCTCTCTCTCTCTCTCTCTCAGCTCTTGAAGGTGAATGTTTTTGATGAATGTTACGGATGATCGTAAATTAGAACTTCGCTTTATTTACTCAAACATACATACATACATACATTTTATTTACTCAAACATACATACATACATACATACTTACATACATACATATCTGCATTATTATGAGCAATGGGATGTAGGTTGCAGGTTGGGTGCACTTTTTTACGATTTTAACAGAAGAATTGACAATAATATTTGAAAGTTAGCTTTAGAGTTGCATTGTTATTACATTCTCTCTCTCTCTCTCTCTCTCTCTCTCTCTCTCTCTCTCTCTCTCTCTCTCTCTCTCTCTCTCTCTCTCTTTTCTTCTTCTTCTTCTTCTTCTTCTTCTTCTTCTTCTTCTCCTCCTCCTCCCACTGAATTGTCACGGTACTCATGTTTATAAAATCGAGTCACAAAGCGCAGTTTTTAAGGTTTATGGGATTTATTACTTAAAGAAAAGAGACGAAAATACTACATCATAAACTGTTTATTGATGAAACTTATTAACTAAGTAGTTTTTGCTTATGAAATGCTTTTAATTAGCTTGAAATAGTAGCAGAAAATCGCAGACTATTATTTAAAAATAAAACTAAAACTCAGGTGAACACTCACTCCTACATATGTCATTGTTAACCAATCTCCAGGTTTCACTGCGCCTTATACAGGCCGACGAGACCTATTTGAAACTGGTAAGTTTCATCCAGATTTCGTCAGAAGACAAGATATCCTGTTTAGTTTCTTTTGTCTCCTTCTGGTATGATACAGTTGTAGGAATAATGTGTGGGAAAGGTCATAGGTTTGACCGTGGTCAGAAGATGGTCATAGATTTAATCGTGGCCAGAAAGTGGTCGTAGATTTAATCGGGGCCAGAAAGTGGTCGTAGATTTAATCGTGGCCAGAAAGTGGTCATAGGTTTAATCGTGGCCAGAAAGTGGTCATAGCTTTAATCGTGGCCAGAAAGTGATCACTTTTAATCGTGGTCAGAAAATGGGCATAGATTTAATCGTTTGGTTTCGCTTAAGGTGTGAGACAACGAAGGATGTGTGGTCAGAAAATGGTCACAGGTTTAATCGTATGGTTTCAGGTAAGTAGACATGAGAAAATTTAAAGTATTATTGCATGAAGAAAGTGGGTAAAATATTGAATTATTTTATGATTATATTGGAAACCTTGCTGTTTATAAAAGCACGTTTTACCGCATATTCCACTCAGTATGTGGCAAGCATTAAAGCATATATTTTGCTCAGTATGTAATAGGCATTAAAACACACATTTGACTCAGTATGTGGCAGGCGTTATAGCATATGTTTTGCTCAGTATGTAGTAGTCATTAAAGCACATATTTGACTCAGTATGTTGCAGGCATTAAAGCATAATAGATTTTGCTCAGAGTGTAGTAGGCATTGAAGCACATATTTGACTCAGTATGTGGCAGGCGTTAAAGCATTTTGCTCAGTATGTACTAGGCATTAAAGCACGTATTTGACTCAGTATGTTGCAGGCATTAAAGCATATATTTTGCTCAGAGTGTAGTAGGCATTAAAGCACATATTTGACTCCGTATGTGGCAGGCATTAAAGCATATATTTTGCTCAGAGAGTAGTAGGTATTAAAGCACATATTTGACTCAGTATGTTGCAGGCATTAAAGCATATATTTTGCTCAGAGTGTAGTAGGCATTAAAGCACATATTTGACTCAGTATAAAGCACATATTTTGCTCAGTATGTGGCAAGCATTACCACTTACCGCTTGCGAGTCAGTCAGCTCTGACTACTTCCACACTGGTTGAAATCAGCCTTTTTTTAATTGACATGAGGCATTGCTTGTGACTTGATTTCAAAGTCAACTTTCTATTCTACTGGTGAAAATGACTTTAGGTCATCCCCTTGTCTGTTCTCTGCTCCGTGAAGTTTGCAGTTGTTTTTGTTACTTTTTTATTGTTTTTAACTTTTAATAACTGATATACTTAGGTACAGTTATTTCGGAGTTAACATTTTCGGAATGGTCCACTAATTATTGAGGTCAGGGATGTAAGGAAATGTTTATTGAATATGTTTGTTTTTGTACTTGAAAATGAAAGACATTTTACATTATTTTATGGAAAATATTGATTAAAATATATTCTTTGTTTATATTCATGCTAAGAATTAAATGTCAGTTTATTATGCATTGTGAAAAGAAATATTTTTTAATTATTCATTTTTATCATGTTTATAAACGTGAATGACAGTTTACTCTTTAGTGAAAAATGTTGAATAGCAACCGATGTACCCATGAAAAATGTTGAATAGCAACCGATTGTACCCATATTTTTGGCAAAAATTATGAAGCATAATACACATGCTGAATAAAACAAAATCTCTTATTCTCGAAATAAATAACGACATTAAGAGCTATTACACCTGTTATGAAATATATTGTAAAACAACCGATTGTAACCATATTTTTGGCCATAATTTTGGAAATTGAAAACACACAAGCTGAGTGAAGCACATTCTGTTCTTCATTTTCGAAATAAAAAACAACAAAACCTGTTGTTACGAGTCGGAACGAAGACGGCCGCGCGCGTCATCAACCATCCCAGGGCCTCCTAATCCCGTTCGTGCCTGGTTTTGAAATTCCTGCCTCGAATAACACCTGCGGGAATTCCTCCTGCACCAACACCCCATTGATAAACATCTCCGTCGTGTTTGTGCTGAAACATCTTTCTCCCCGGGATTTAGGGGGACGTGGATGCTCTGTTTGTGTTGTCCTACATTTGGACGCCGCGTCGCCAGTATGGGAAGTTGTCGGTGTTTGTGCGTTTGTTCGTGCTTTTTATTGGTGTTTCTCCTATAAGTGATATTTACCTGTTGGGGTTTTTTTTTAGTGGTGTCTCTCCGTAAGTGATATTTACTTGTTGGTGTTTTTTTAGTGGTGTCTCTCCGTAAGTGATATTTACTTGTTGGTGTTTTTTTAGTGGTGTCTCTCCATAAGTGAAGTTTGTGCTTGTTTGTTCGTGTTTTTTAGTGGTGTCTCTCCACAAGTGAAGTTTGTGCTTGTTTGTTCGTATTGTTTAGTGGTGTCTCTCGGTAAGTGATGTCTATATTTATTCGTGTTTTTTTAGCATTGTCTCTCCACAAACACTATTTTGGATTGGATCCAGGGGTTTGTGTTAGATTTCTGATTCACGTCGGGATCGAATCCAGGCCTCTCAAATGAAAGGCAAACGGCCCTAACAAACTGACCCACACAGGTTACTTTAATGATAGGCCTGGGTTCGATCCCACTGTAAGTCGGAAACTGGTTTCTGTGAAACTCGTGCTCATGTGTTGATTAGTTTCGGGTTGTGTTAGATAAAGGAACAGTAAAATAAACAAAATATTTGTTTACTGAAAATGAAAGTACCTTATGTTTCTAAATTGGCTTTTGCAAACGTTGCATGAGACAGTAAACTACTGTGAATTGTATGTTTTAGCTATGTAGTTACATTGATACTTTTGATGTAGGTTTTTAAATATAAATTAGGTTGTTTCTACAAAAATGATTGGCCCGCTACCTCTATTTACCACGTGCAACCAAACACATACTTGCATCAATTTAGACTTACACACACACACACACACACACACACACACACACGTGTAGATAAGATTTCCCCCATTTCAGGGTTATTTAATACAAACAGTTTTAATATAAAAGTGAAATAATTGTCAAAACAGGTGCCTTAACTGAAAGTACTGAAACACACACACACACGGATAGCTACAGAACCTGTTGCATAGCTTCAGAGAAACAAGATCTTCATACTCTGGAAACACCAATGAAGTTGGGGAGTTTCGGAGCAAATAGTCGTAAGGAGTTTATTATTATTATTATTATTATTATTATTATTATTATTATTATTATTATTATTATTATGTAAAAGTTTGATTTTCCGTCTGTAAGCGCAAATGCTGGTTTAATAAACCAAACCCCCTTTTTTTTTATTGTGAGAGAGCTCCACTGTATAAATAATGCGTTATCAAGGTCTGCACTTTAGTTTTGATAGTGTACTCGCCAGTGTGTGTGTGTGTGTGTGTGTGTGTTTGTACCTATGTGTGATTTTTGTTCGAACAAGTGTTCTGATAGCTGAGAACTTAAGAGGCCGATGAACACCGTGTGTATATGTGTGTGTATGTGTATATATTTATATACTGTATATATACATACATGCATATAAATATATATATGTATATATTATATATACATGTACTGTATATATATATATATATATATATATATATATATATATATATATATATATATATATATATATATATATATATAATATTTATGTATATTTATATATATGAAAGCTATAGACGTAGGATTCAGCAACTTGTGCGGGGATGGTCCCCAATCATCCTCTTAATATATTTTGTATCAATTGAAGTGAACATTATGTGTGTCCCATTGGGTTTGTGATGCGGGCGGGCGTATGAGAGAGAGAGAGAGAGAGAGAGAGAGAGAGAGAGAGAGAGAGAGAGAGAGAGAGAGAGAGAGAGAGAGTGAGTGAGTTCTGTTTCTCCCTCTTTCTTCCTTTTCACAACAAAACTCGCTCCAGATAACCTTTCCTGCTCTTGCTTTTTACCATAATTATTATTACAGGAAGTCTTTTTATTAAGGGCTTTCATTTCTTCTACTCTTCCTTATTCTTAATTCCTTTATTCTTTATTTCTTATCATTCCTTATTCTCCATTCGTTATTCTTCATTCATTGAGTTGTGACGACAATGAAGACCAATTGCAGGCATCGGTTCAGGCGTCCTTGAGTTAACATTGAATATTTGTCATGAGAGAGAGAGAGAGAGAGAGAGAGAGAGAGAGAGAGAGAGAGAGAGAGAGAGAGAGCCAGCCATGGCTTTGGGGAATGCAGGAATATTTGTGGGGAGCTGGCTTAGGGGAATGCTTTTTCATGTGTTTTTTTCTGGGGGGGGGGTGTGGTGGGGATGGGGCTTCTTGTTTGAGCGATAGGAAGGGAGGGGAAGGGAGAGATGAAGGGAGAGGGAGTGTTCGGTGAGTTCTGTCATATCACATGTAGTAAAGTGACGTTGCGTGTTACGGGAGTGGCCCTCAGCCACGCTGGTGGAGTGCTGCGAGGGTGATCTCTGGGTCCTCTTCTGTTTTGGGGTCCCTGCTGCTGCTGCTTGTTGCAAGGCCTTGCGGTGACTAAAGAAGGAGAAGAATAGGAGGAGGAGAGAAGGAAGGGTCTTCTTGCTCCTGCCGAAGAAGTGATAAGAAGTGATAATATTAGGGTCTTGGCAGGGACCTCTCTCTCTCTCTCTCTCTCTCTCTCTCTCTCTCTCTCTCTCTCTCTCTCTCTCTGAAATAGTTGAAGAAAACTGCCTTTTTTTATGTCTAGGTTTTAGCTTGATATACAGTATATTCGTTGGTTTAGAAGATACCTGAGCTTAAATTGATGAGATTGTCCAGTTGTGTGTTTTAGTTATGGTTTTGTAATGGTAGTTTGATTCTTAAATTATTATAGGAATATTAGTTGATTTTATGATTCTATATCAATCAAGTCTTGTGTGACTGATGATCCATCATACTTTTGTATTCCGTTACTGCCCTGCAGTAAACTGATAGGAACACACACACATACACACACACACACACACACACACACATATATATATATATATATATATATATATATATATATATATATATATATATATATATATATATATATATATATATATATATATATAGCCATAAATTGCATACGGTTATTTAGTCCACATAGACCAACTCCCATTAGTTTTTCAGACAAATCCACTTCGAATATAAAGGAGATGAGGCCCTTAGGATTCTTTTAAATGCGAGTATTCTATTTATGAACTCCATAGACCATTCCATACACTGGCTAACCCCGCTCCCTTGATTGAGCGGGGCCTATCTTCTTTTCGTAGAATCAAGGGTCGCGAGATGAGAGGAGAGGAGAAGGCTGGGTATACCTCGCGTGGTATGCAGCTGGTAAACTTGTCGTAATGGGCACCGCCGGCAGAACCACTGGGCAAAGTCGTAATGCTCTTTTTCTTACCCCTCTTCTTCTTCTTCTTCTTCTTCTTCTTCTTCTTCTTCTTCTTCTTCTTCTTTCGTTTTGTCTCGGCGACCTCGAAAATCTATTTCAGCTCCTCGTTCCGCATTTTTGATTTTGCCCGTCGGTGAGGCCGAGTTTTATAGGGCAGCTAATGTGTGCTACTCAAGCTACTACTACTACTACTACTACTACTACTACTACTACTACTACTACTACTGTTGGGGGTGAAATGATGTTATTTTTATCATCATCATGACTTTGTTGTTGTTTTTTGTTCCAGTATGAGAATTAGCATCCCGTATAGTCGCGTAGACTTGTTGAAATTGGTGGGAATATTGAGCTGTGTGATGCAGTCGAGCGGTCGAGGACATAAGATTGAGTTGGGCGGTCAGAAGGAGCGTGTGTGCAAGAGAGGATTATGATGATGATGATGACGATGATGAATCAACCGAAATGAAGACACAGTAGACAGGGCGTCGCGTGGCACGCCACACTCACTCACACACACACACACACACACACACACACACACACACTAAGGATTTCGTTAACTGTGTCTTTCAGGAGACTGAATGAGAAAGAATAACCTGCTGTAAATGTTGATTGGTTTAGATTAAGCCAGCCTTATGCCAGCAAGGGCTCTTGCCACAAGGTGGCCTGTTAGTAAGGGAGACAGGAGACGAGTAGGAGGCCTGGTGTGGACCCCTGGATTCGTGAGGCCTGGTTTGGGCCCCTGGATTCTGACCAACTAATATAGAGATATAAGAAAGAGTTTAGATTAGGGCAGGCTTATGCCAGCAAGGGCTCTTGCCACAAGGTTGCCCGTTAGGACGAGAAGGTAGGAAAAGAGTAGGCGGACTGGTGTGGACTTCTGGACTCATGAGGCCTGGCTTGGGTCCCTGGAGTCTTGTCCAACCAACAGAGACATTTGATAAGTGTTCCGTGGATGTTGCATATGTCGATGGTCATTTTCATGACAGTTCGTCGAGATTCGTATCATATTAGGCACTGAAAATGTGACGCCAGTTTTAGTAATATAAATCAGTCAATCAGACGCTGAAGCCTCACTTGTGATTCTTGGATTCGCTGACAGTTACAGTGACAGTCGAGTCCGTCAGTCGAACAGTTACAGTACCAGTTATGTCTCATTTCGGAGCTTCAGTCAGTAACCTTGGTCGGTTACTGCCACTTTTGTGCCCGTCAGTCAAAAGGGCAAACTTAAACCCAAATAATGATGACGTTCCTGGGACTTCGAGAGTCAGTGCGTCAGTGCCCTAGGGCAGTGGCAGTGCCAGTTAAACCTGTCACTTAATCGGTAATAAAGATTCCCTGCGTCTGTTACTTTAGGAGCTGGGAATTAGTAGCACCAGTTGAGGTTATCAATTGGGAGAGGGTAAGACCCATAAATATTGTACTTATTATTCCCCTCTTTTTTCATGTTGTGCCCCAGTCCCTTGAGTTTGAAGGGCTGTTTGTTTCTTTTTTCTTTCTTCTTTCTCATCTCTTGGTTTTATTTCTGATCGTCAGATATTTTATCAGAGTAGTTTTTTGTCTCTGTTTTCTAAACTTCCTAGTTTTCTTCTTTTAGATAGTGTTCCCATTTATAGGTCAAAATCAGTGTCGTTACTTGTAACTTCACTGTGGTAAAATACACCTAGAGTAATGTAAATTGTTATTTTTTATGTGTATGTTTTGCGCATGTGTGGTACTGCTGATTTCATTTTACTTGAAGCTGTGATTTTTTGGTATTCATGTAAACTTGTTGGCTGAGGTTTGTAGTGCATTCTGCATTGCCAACATTCATGTAATGTTGCGTTTCATGTCACGTTGTTTAGCTACAGAGTTGTGTTATAGTTTATTTGTTGAATTATGTTCTGACACGTTTTAGGTCATTTGTGTTCTGGTTTTGAACTTGTTGCTGTCCCGTCTTGGAAGAACTTCGGATTTTTAAATGTTCGAGAGGAGGTAATCGTCAGAAAATAGCGAGTGATGTTTTAAACACGTTATTGGCACGTTTTGGAGGAATTCAGAATTTTGGAAGGTTACTAAGGAATTGACAGTATGCATTTAAGGAACATTTGTAAAACACCAAAGAAAATCCATGAATTAAAAAGCTAAAAAGATTCTGGAGCCGCGTGCATGAGAAGGCACGTGGTAACCGCGTTCTCCCGAGAACTAACCTTGCATATGAAAAGACGAAGAGGTAAAAAAGGGCATCATGAGAGTGATGGGGCTGTCTTGCAGCTGATGCCCGAGCGGGCTGTCGAAGAACAGCGTCTCCAGGGAGGGCACCAACGTGGCAGATGGCAGAGGTAATAACAAGGTGGGCATCGGCGGCGGGTGGCGATCTGTAGTAGTAGCAAAAGTAGGTAGTAGTAGTAGTAGTAGTAGTATTGGCGGCAGCTGCTGCATCTTTGGAGCGCCGCGATTGGACAAAAGGGCGAGCAGGTGTTGTGTGGACAAAGCTCAACCACGTGCCCGCCGATTTGACTCGAGTATATACCATTTTGTTTACCTGCCGGCAGCACCTGCGTCGCCGGCCACCTGCCGCCGCCACCGCCGCCGCTGTTTGGCGGGCGCAGATTTGTATCGGTCGCTGGGGCGTGCTTGCCCGTGCCCGAAGCCAAGGTTTTTTTTTTTATGTTCCATCTTCATTAATTTTTTTCGTGCAGTTATTGAAGAGATTGATGCCTTTTAAAAAGGGGTTGAAGGATAAAAGGCAGAAGGTTCGTTTTTATCTTCCTGAAGACGCCCTTGTGATTTGCTTGTTTCAAGGTCACGTGTATTGGAAGAAAATTTGACAGTTATGGCGCACCCTTCCCGGTTTTTTTTTTATTGTAGGTGCCCGGGATCATTATTTATCATTACTCTTGTTGCAAATTTATTTCACTGTGGCACTACCTTTTTTTTTTTTTTTTTTGCATGAAAGCTAACTTTTATAATCCGCAAGCCAAACCCCTTGGTACTGAACGCATAATGCTTTTGAAGCGGACATCGGCAACTTGATTGCATCCAGGTTCTCTGTCCCTTATACGTAGCAGGCAATAAAGCAAGCCGATCAGTAGGTCACCGTTTAATTGGTCCCATCCCTCAAACGCAGGTGGCTGAATTGCGTAATCACTACGATTTTTGGAGCGAGTGGACCATTGTTTATGTCCGTGAATCGGGCCTAATTTCGGGCGGATTTTTGTTACTAAGTTTTTATTAACCTTTCATTTAGGATTAACAAGTGGTGGTTTGACTTTCGGAGGATTAGTAGGAAAGTAGCAGGATTTATGAATATGTGTGAGATCAGTTCACGTGTTTATTGATCATATATGATGAACGCGTGCCCTTGTGCGTGGCGTTGTGGATATGCACGAGTGTGTGCACTTGAGGCTAATAAAAAGATTATACAAAAATATATATGTAGTGTGTGTGTGTGTGTATATATATATACGAGTATATATATATATATATATATATATATATATATATATATATATATATATATATATATATATATATATATATATATATATATATATATATACTGTATATATACAAATACATACACACATACAAGTACATACACAATAAGCCACAACAAACCGAAATTATCCGCTAATAAATCTCCAAAAGGCTTATCACCTCTCTTCACCTCTTGTCTTGGGCAGCTCTTGCTTCCTGGATATTAAGGGCCATTCTTTCTAGTACTTCTTTCCCTCCATCTCTTCTGCGTTTTCTAGGTCTTCGTCTCCTCCCTTCTCCAGGCATTTGCTAATTAAATACTTTTCACCAAACTATAGTCTCGTTTTCTTTCCACATGACCAAACCACCTCATAGCAGTGATCCATTTTTCCGTTATCCTTATGTACACTTATATATATATTTCAACATTTCTCGGCGCGTCAGTAGTATCTTAAGCCACATATAATAAGCAAATGATGCATCTTTACAGCTCCAGGCTTTATTATTATTATTATTATATTTTTCTTTAATTCGCATTCAGCATCCACACTTCACATCCGTGAATGTGTGATGTGTAAGTATGTGGCTTGTCATGGAGGTTAATGCTGCTCTTTAAGCAGTTGTTATTGTTATATTTTCTGATTGTTATTATTACATTTATTCTTTTTTAACCTCCACTCCTTTTTTATTCTCTTTCCTTAATCCACCGTACTCATATTTGTTGCAAGCGGCGCGCTCTCGCGCTGCGGGCGTCGCTTATGACCTTCGACCTAGCCTTTGTTGACCCCCAACAGCCTGTGACCCCTGTCTTTACGTTATAGAACCTTTGATCCTGAAATGTAATTTATTTTTTCCTCTCTCTCTCTCTCTCTCTCTCTCTCTCTCTCTCTCTCTCTCTCTCTCTCTCTCTCCGAGACAGAGTGAAGATAGTCGGGAAGTTTTGAGACAGGAAGTGTTATTCAAGAACAGAATTTTAAGTCTCAGAAACTTCAAAAATAATGGAAAAAAAACGAGAGAGAGAGAGAGAGAGAGAGAGAGAGAGAGAGAGAGAGAGAGAGAGAGAGAGAGAGAGAGAGAGAGGATGGTAAAGCCGGTTCCCACCTTTTTTGTTGTTGTTGTTGTTATTTGTTTACTACTCGCGGAAATGAGGGGTGCATGCCCTCATTGTCGTTTTTGTGGGTAGAATGAACGGTTCGTTTGACATGGCCGGGAATTCATCATCACCTTTATTTGTAATTTCCATTCTCTTTTTTCTCCATTCGCTGTTTCTCATAACATTATTGTGTTTATCCTTTTTTATTCATTTCTTTTTACCTTTGCATGCGTATTTTTTTCGTATTTTTTTTATTTGTAATTTCCCTTTTCACATTTTTCTCTCTTCGCTATTTCTCATTATTATTGTGTATATCCTATTATTTTTTACCATTTTATTCTTCCACTTCTTTCCCTTTATGTTTTCTTTTCTTATTTTTCTATTTCATCTTTTATTCTCGCTTCATTTTCATTCTCGGATTTTGTCTTTGAAAACCGAGGAAAATAGTTGTTGAATTTCTATAAACTTTTGAATTTTAATTTTTTTTTTTTATTTTACAAATCTTTGTTCTGTTGCTTTCATCCCTAAAATTTGTTTTCTGTTAACCTTTCTTGTATTTCTCACATTTTTATACAAAGAGAGAGAGAGAGAGAGAGAGAGAGAGAGAGAGAGAGAGAGAGAGAGAGAGAGAGAGAGAGAGAGAGAGAGAAACTTCTAGTATTTGTTGAGTAATGTCATTTTACATGTGATAAATACGTAAAATGATATATAAAATCATTGTATCATTGTAGCAAAAAGGATAATAAAAATAATATTAATGAATCAAATTCTTCAACCCAAATTATTAATACAACCAGTTCTTCGAGTGAATTATCACACACACACACACACACACACACACACACACACACACACACACACACACACACACACACACACACACACAAACCTGTCATTACCCGTCTCTCGAACCCCGTCATTTCTGGGTATATCGCGACCGTCTGAGTTCCGTCTAGTTTATTCACATCTGTGAAATCGTAATATGTATGATTTGACAGGGCTGCGTTCATGCATGAATTTGGGCGGGCCCTATTTTGACAGGTAGCCGCTCTCTCTCTCTCTCCATCCGTCGATGAGGGGTGTTGTCGTGTCAAGGTAAACGAAAGATAATTGATTGTTCTTGTTAATTTTTTTTTTTTTAGTCATTTCGATACCTGGATTTCATCTGTGAGGTTTGGTCGAAATGAAGTTGTTTTATATTGATATTGATGGTGATCCTTATTTTCATTATAATCATTATCGTAATTGATTCAATGATGAATGGTGTTTGAAACCCGTTGTTGTTAATTTTATAGTCATTTCGATACCTGGATTTCATCTGTGAGGTTTGGTTGAAATGAAGTTGTTTTATAATGATAGTGATGGTGATCAGTATTTTCATTGTGATCATTGACATACTTAATTTTATAGTTATTTCGATTTTTGAATTCTGTCTGTGAGGTTTGGTGGAAATGAAGGTTGTTTTATAATGGTGTTGATTATGATCATTATTTTCATTATAATCATCATCATTATTAATGTAATGATAAATATTGTTCCAAACCTGTTGTTCTTGATTTTGTTGTTTTGTTCTCCGAATTTTATCTGCGAAGTTTGGTAGGAATAAAGATTGCCTTATAAAAATATTGATGATAATGTTTATCATCATTATAGTCATTATCATCATTATTTAATGATGAACACTGTTCGAAACCTTACGTTTTATTTCCTGGCTATGATGCATCGGATCCAGGTGCTTAACATAAACCGGATTTACTTTTTACTTTGTAAAGGAAGGAAATTCTATCCCAACGTTTCCCTTCAGTGAAGGAACAGGTTGCATCGCTTTGCCGTTGAAGTTTACTGAAAGGACAATGCGGCGATTCATGTTTGCTTTTAACATCAACTTCCTGTGTTTGTGTGTGTGTGTGTGTGTGTTTGTGTGTTTATTGTGGCGTATTGGTGTATTGGCGTGAATGAATTGGTGTATGGATTATTTTCTAAATTGTGGGTATATAAGCCTCTGCAGATGCAACTTTCACATAGGTATAGCACCCTTTGCAGATGCAAATTTTTACAGGTATATAACCCGTGCAGGTGCAGCTTTCTTAAAAGTATAGCATCCATTGCAAATGCATCTTTCTTATAGGGATATAACCCTTGTAGATGCACCTGTTCTGCAGGGGAATAACCCTTGCAGAAACACCTTTCTTACAGACATATAATCTTTTGCAGATGCAACTTTCTTATAGGTATGGCACCCTTGACACAAACAACCTTCTTTATAAGTGTTAGCTTCTTAGCAAGTTACGAAAGGTGGCGTCAACGGACTTCTAACAAGAATAATGAAGAGGTTGGTTTCGCAATTCTATTACAACGATGCTGGAGAAAAGGACTTCCTTTCTCCTCCCTTAAGAGGATTCTGGTGTCATTCGCGTTTCTCTATTGTTGTCTTAATATCTGTGCATAAATCAGGAACATCCTCTCTCTCTCTCTCTCTCTCTCTCTCTCTCTCTCTCTCTCTCTCTCTCTCTCTCTCTCTCTCTCTCTCTCTCTCTCTCTCTCATGAGAGAGAGACATCTCTCAGAGTATGTGGGCTTGTACGTTTGTGCACTACATGACAGCTTTCGTGGCCATGCTCACACACACATACATATATATATATATATATATATATATATATATATATATATATATATATATATATATATGTATATGTATATGTATATGTATATGTATATGTATATGTATATGTATATATATATATATATATATATATATATATATATATATATATATATATATATATATATTGTTCATGTTCAGGCTCCCGAAGAATACCTTTATTTACCTGAGATAACAGGTTAAATTTATAGTTTATTTTGATCTCGTTTTTTGCAGCTGCCAGTGATTTATTTTTTTATTAATAAACTGAAATTGTACCCGTATTCAACTATGCAACCTTCATATCAACTGTGATTTCATCTTTTTCCTACAACTGTGTAATCTTATCAAGCGAAAGTTGGCCGGTCAGGTAACTAACCTTTTTAATGTTCTGTCTCCGCAGGTCAGTATTTTACTTTTTCATTAACGATTTAATTTTTTAAAATTATTTATTGACAGGTTTATTCTTTTAATATTTTTGATTAGGTCATTTAGGAAAAGCCTTGGAAAACCTTGAGAATGACACTGTCTTTTTTAAGGTTGCACATTTTTTTCTTTTTTAAGGTTGCACATTTTTTTTATTAAATAAAAAAAAGATATTTTAAACATTTCTATTTTCATTGGCGATGCCAAACAAATATGTCTTAGATTCTAAACTTTGGCTTTATGTAAATTATTATTATTATTATTATTATTATTATTATTATTATTATTATTATTATTATTATTATTATTATTATTCCAGGAACGATGGCAGCATTCATAACGGGAGAATAGCAATATTTATTTTCTGCTAAAATATTTTCTTACCTGCAGAACGACACAAATTATATAATACTGGATCCGATACCAGGAAACAATAAGTTTTAAGCTCGCCGATCGTGTTAGCCCGAGGGAGTAGTGTGCAGTTTTTTTTTTCCTACTATTTTTTAATACGATGTATAATAGATTGCGCTAAAAGCAACAAACAAAAAACATGCTTTGATCCGTCCTGTGGCCAAATTACGAATCGCGTCAACTTTAAGCGGATCTAGACCACGTTTAGGAAGGGAATGTTGACCGTAGGTTACCTGTCTAATCTGTCTATCTGTTTTTTTTTCTGTGTAGCTTGTAATGCGTGCAGATTTGATTAATGTTGTTTAAATCCACAATGGGAAAGGTGGCGCAATTTCTTATCTATGTGTTCTATATATATATATACAGTAGATATATATATATATATATATATATATATATATATATATATATATAATATTTATATATTTATATATATATATATATATATATATATATATATATATATATATATATATATATATATATATGTATATACGTGTGTGTATATGTATATGTATATATATAATATATACATATATTTATACACACAAATGATATACATATACACATACACCCACTCACACATACATACATACATATATATATATATATATATATATATATATATATATATATATATATATATATATATATATATATATATATATATATAATCTACTTCGTCATGCATGTGGATTGTGTATTCGCTTGGAAAACAGAATAGAAAAGAGTAAATTATGAATTTTTGGTAATGCCTCTGACATCGCTTGGTACTCTTCCTGTCACGTGATAGTACACAACATGTATATATATATATATATATATATATATATATATATATATATATATATATATATATATATATATATATATATATATATATATATATATGTGTGTGTGTGTGTGTGTGTGTGTGTGTGTGTGTGTGTGTGTGTGTGTGTGTGCGCGTGCGTGTGTGTGAAATTAAGGTCAGAGGTTGCCATTAAATGTTTGTGCCAGTTTAATCAAGAAATGCGCGGAAGTTGCGAAAACATGGAGCTTTGATATTTAAACCTGATTTCCTACCTGTGTTGTTAAATATTCACTAATATTTATTCTCACAGTCCGAAAGACATCCGATTTTGTACACATTTATTTCGGTGAATAATGTCGATAATTTGTTTGTTTCTTGTTTCGCGTCCGGGATTTCGAAAGAGCGCTTAACAATGAATAAAGATTCTGTTATGCTCCCAAATACAATCTTCCCTCTCATTCTACTTCTTCTTCTGCCACTGATAATAAAGTAGACTGTTATACTTCGAGAGTTCCGGAGAAGGACGGCGCCGCTGAGGAAGAAGAAAACAAGAAGAAGAAAACAAGAAAAAGAAGAAGAAGAAAACAAGAAAAAGAAGAGTCCTGTTGTTGTGGTCTCTTAAATCCCAAACAGTCAGTTGGACAGTCAGTCGCCTTTGAGGCAGGAGCTGCTACGCTACACCTCCTCCTCCTCCTCCACCGTTCCTTCTCCCTTCAGAGTCGACTCGACCTTGTCGACGTCGACAGCGGGACATGCTCGACCGCGCCAGTCGTATGCGCTCCTCCCATTTCGCCATGATATTGTTATAGTGTTTGAATTGTGTGTGTGTGTCTCTCTCTGTCACGCCTCTTGTGTGGCTGACAGCTGTGTGGTGAATTGATCTACCTCGGTAAAATAGTTTTGCTTTTAATTTTACGTTGCAGAAACGTTTGATTTTAACGTAAAATAATAAAGGTTTTATTAAAATCAGAAAACTGAAATTAGTAAGAAGTTACTTTTTACGCTGCAGAAAAGTTTTTTTTTAGTGTAAGATGATAACGGTTTGATTAAAATTAGAAAACTGATTTTAATCAAACAGTTACTTTATGCACCTGAGGATGTCACGTGTTTCATTTGTGTACAGTGAACATAGATCAGTGACCAGTGACTGAGTACTCATTAACGGAGTGTGTGTTTTACCTAGTGAATTGTAGGAAAGTGTGTTTTGGGGTTTGTAAACAGCTCCTCGTTACACAAAATGCCACGGGACTCATTTGTGTACTGTGAAGTCAGTGACTGATAACGTGTTTTTAGAATGTGAGGTTTAGCTAGTGTTTTATAAAGGTGTGTTTTGGGGACAATCCCTTGCACGATATTCATGGGATTATTTTGCTGGCTGGGCGGAACGCAGACCACGGGGGCGCGCCAGTGAAAGGTATCGCTGGCTGCCCAGGTATTTCCTTGGGCACCTGGAGGTTCCTGGGGGTACTACAAGACGGGTACCCGTGACCCATCGACACCCGCCCCCACCCAACGGGAAGCGTCTCCCATCCTCGTATTGAAAGATTAAGAAGGATTATTGGCGGAACCCTGTGGCGTATGGTAGGATTTTTCTTTCTTTATCCTACGAGGAACAGGATACTACGTCAGGATATCCTTCATTTAGGATAAAAAATGGCATTTTTAGGGGAGATGGTCACACGTTGGCCAACAGGTGTGCTGGTTAATTAATGGCTATGTATGTATGTGAATGTGTGTGTGTGTGTGCGTGCTCGCGCGCACTGTTGTTACCTTCCATTGACTTGAGAGTAAAGGCACATTGGCCGGGCTATTTTTGCTTGGAAATTGGCGTTTTTGTAATGTAAATGTTGAATCCTTCTCCCCCTTGATGGATGTTATTGTAGAATTTTTGTCATGCTCATTTTCTCGTGTTTTAGTGCTTTTTCAGGGTTTGATTCAGGCAGAATTTGGTTATGCTTAGGAATGTATTTATTTGTTTATATGCAAGATTTATTTCTATGAATAGTTTTCCATGTGTTCATTTCCACCATATACATACATATATATATATATATATATATATATATATATATATATATATATATATATATATATATATATATATATATATATATATATATACACTCACACAAGCATATACGCGTACATACCTTCTCCTCCTCCTCGTCCCATTTCTTAAGAAAAGGGACGAAGGACTACATGAATACAGAAATCATTTGGTACCACTTGATTATATCCGTACAATTAGCCAAGTAATCATTTTGAATCAATGTAGCTTTCATTTTTATTTATTTATTTATTTTTTCTTCGCCCTCTCTCAAGGAAGTTCCTGGCGTGGGCTGTGCCCGGCGAATTCTTGCTTTGCCCACAACAACAACCAGCATGAGATTGGCATTTAGTTCCCTCTAGCGAGCACTGTGTTAAGTTCTTTGTTTGTTTACAAAGTATGAAGGCATATAATGTTAGTTGCGGAGTTTAGTTTCGTGAGGATTATTTTTTTTTTTTCGTGAAATTTTATTTCCTGTCGATTAGTGTCGATTTGTAGTAGGAATAAACTAATTTCGAAAGGTTAAGCCTAACGATTCTGCCACTCGTAGAAACTGTACACAATAGCAAGACATTTGCACTGTGTTGAGTTGTTTTTATTTTTTCAAAGTATGAAGGCATATACTGTCAGTTATGGGGTTTATTTTCGTTAGGTTTAATTTTTCTTTGGTACAGTTTCATTCCCCGTCGATTACAGTTAGGAATAAATTAGTTTCGGAAGGTTAGGCCTATAACGGTTTTGTTGTCACTTGTAGAAACTAGCAAGGTCCAGTTTGATATCTAATCACACGCTGTTATGACTCTCTCTCTCTTTCAGTCGTACAATGGCCGTTCCTTGTAATTAGAAAGTCATACAAGCATAAGAGCGCTGTAACAATGTCTGACAATCTCAGGATGATCTGCCCTGATATGATATCATATGCTATGACTTTCGGCCCCTGAGTATGTTGTTTATTTATCTTCTCTGATACATGAACACTTACGAACTTACGATGTATGTATGTTTTGTGTCTGAATATTGTATTTGTATATGTGTATGAAAGCATGCAAGTAATGCATAGATAGTTTATTTCATACACAAATATATACATATACATATATATATATATATATATATATATATATATATATATATATATATATATGTGTGTGTGTGTGTGTGTGTTTGTGTGTTATAAAATGTATGTGTGTATTTGTATCTTGGAAGAAAATACTGGTGTAAGTTTTTTTTAGATTGTATTACACATTTTTGATCGTTACTATACCAAATCATATCACACATGTATATGTATATATATATATATATATATATATATATATATATATATATATATATATATATGTATGTATATATACGAGTATATATATATATATATATATATATATATATATATATATATATATATATAATATATATATATACGCCTATTGGTAACAGAGTCCGTATAGGCCTACTCCCAGCAATTCTGTTACCTTGCGCTCTTCTTCTGCGGGATTTCTCTAGGGGCCACTGCCCCCTAACTATCTCCTGCACCGAAGGTTACAGAATATCAGCAGATTCGGGAAGGTGGGAAGGGGGGAATTGTAGGGGCTTCGTGGGTTCTCTGGAAGGGTGTGGTGGGCCAGAGTGGTGTTACTGAGCCTAAGGAAAACCTCGTGGGAATTTCGGCTATAGGACCCCTGGGGTCATTTCCTGATTGTGAGCAAGGTATGCGTTTGTGTAAGTGTTTGTTTGATAATATGTTGACTAAAACGTTTGTTTGTGCTTTGTGTAATGGATGTTTGTATTTGAGTAAATGATTTATGAGACGTTACACGTTAAACGAAGAAGAAGACTAACAATTCGTGATATAGTAATTCTTGTACTTTGTCGTATTTCATCATAAGTTAGAAGATTTAAGAAATAATATTTTCATGTTTTTCTTTTTCATGTTAAAAATGTTCAGATTCATCTTCGATTGAATTATTTTGGAACCAGAGAGAATTGTTGAAATCGTTGAAAGTACTTATCAATGTTTATTGATTGTTTGTTAGTTAGCACTGTAATCTAATTCGCGGTGGCTTTTAGATGTCATTTAAATAAGCACAAGTGTTGACAATTCATTTGTATACATATTTTTTTGCTACAGAAGTATCGTACGTAAATTTTGTATTGCTCTTATACTTAGTGTTATATAACGTACAATAAGCAACATTTTATCATTTTATTTTGTTCAACTGACATTTGGAATCGAGTAATATAGTCAGCAAATAAATAAACAAGTGTCTTCCACCAACTTCAACAAAACATTTCCCTAAAGCAGGAGCCGAGGTTACCCATTAATATTAAGAAAGGTTATGGTTTGGTAGGGGACAGGTAGTAGGACGTTATGATCTTCGGAGGTGAAGGATCAGGCGTTAGGATACCCAAGGGAAATGCCTTTTTTCACCTTCCCTACAGACCCCCCGGAGAGGAGTTAAACGGGAGACACGGCAGAAGAGTGGCGTAACCAGTTTTCTCTCGCCGCGCCGTCTTGTAGACTCATAGGTGTACCACGAGAGGGGAGGGTTGGGCTGCTGCCTCTTCATCAATTCTCACGAAGGAGGGGTGCTGCGGGATTGTTTCTCTCTCTCTCTCTCTCTCTCTCTCTCTCTCTCTCTCTTCCCCCTTGGATTATTAAGATCAGCCAAGTTCGTCATGCAGGGGCCAGATTGATTACATCTGTCAAACAGGATATTGATATTCTTCACAAGGCTAAACGTACACACGCAATATACAGTATATGTATACATATTATATATAGATAGATAGTATATACGGCATATAGTCTAGTCTCATGAAAATTATCAATGGCCTGTATGATAGATGTAATTAATTTGACTAGGCCTATACAAGTGCGCGCGCGGGCACACACACACACACACACACACACACACACACACACACATATATATATAATGACCATTGTCATTGTAGGACAATAGGCTACCTTATCCTCCCCCAGCAGGAGTAAGTGGGCAGGTCCAGATGCGTATCTGGTCGCCGCGCTGGTTGGAATCAAGGGTCATCATAGCTGGATGTAACGACCAGTTTTGGGCGACCAAATGGCGTCATTATTTCGAGCTGAAGGATAAAAAGGAAAGGTCTCTCGTTTCTCTTTAGGAATGACAAAGCTTTGGGAAGTTTTTTGTGTAAATTGAACAAGTATTTTTAAGCATTAGTTTCGTTTTGTTTCATGTAACCTTTATTCAGTTCCATGTATTTTCGGTTACATGATAGGGAGAAATAAAGATAAGGAATTTTATTAAGTTATAGAATGAATAAACTTGACAGAAATAGTAATATTTAAATTCTTTGTTACTTTCCAGAACTTGTATCCGAGCTCCTCACTCTTTTTTAAGTAAATTTAGGCCTATGGAGTTGTAATAATAATAATAATAATAATAATAATAATCTTTTTTGTAATAATAATAATGATAATAATAATATAATAATAATAATCTCTGTCAGACCGACTTCAACAGGGTGGGAAAGGATAATTTTCCCACAAGAGGAAGACGAATCCTTAAATGAAAGTTGCCAATTGATCACCAGAGAGGAAACGTCGCGTCAAAAGCTCCGTCCCATAAATTAGACTTAGTGCCATCGATGCGTTTTGTAGCACATGTGATGCCTTCCGCTGCTCAGTCTGTCTGTCTGTATGTCATTCTCAACCCTCTCCCTTCCTCTCTCTCCCTCCTTTTCTATTGTCTATTCTTCACGGCCTTTGTGATCGGCTCCATTACCCCTCCCATCTCTCCTATTCGATCAGTGGTTGAGATTATTCCCATGAGCCATTTATGCCGCACGCTTGATCTAGGAGAGAATCAGAATATCTGATGGAGATTACAGCCTGGGATGGCGATGTTAGGTTTACCTCGTCGAGGCCATGAGGTATGTCACTTGCTTATGTCAGTTGTAACATGTTGGGATGGAAAGGAAACGCCCAGTATCGTTTTATCTTTGTCATGGGAGCGAACATTGGTTTAATCAGAGAGAGAGAGAGAGAGAGAGAGAGAGAGAGAGAGAGAGAGAGAGAGAGAGAGTGAGTGAGAGAGAGCAATAATTTACTCGCCAAATTTTGATGTAATAATTTAGATGATAAACCACACCCGTTCAAGCTGTAAAATACGATTTGTTATTCGGCCCTAGCTATGTAGAGTCGACCTCATCAAACACGGAAGCGACCTTCCCCTAGGGCGGAATGTGTCTGGTTGGAGCGTTTTACCAGAATGGGTGTAATGGAGGGTCCCAGGGAGTACTTTCGGGGTGGAGCATCCCCGGACGTGCTATGGGAGCCCAAATGATGTGAAGGGTGTCATGATAAAACTAGGGAAATCCCAGGACGCAAGCGGGATCGCTTTTTAAGGCTTTAAGCACTTGCGAGTAAACTGGTACACGAGGAAGGGATATATGTATGGTCTTGGAGAGAGAGAGAGAGAGAGAGAGAGAGAGAGAGAGAGAGAGAGAGAGAGAGAGAGAGAGAGAGCGCAGTCATTGGAAATAATCGGGCATTATAATCTTGGGACAAGGAATGGTTATGGTTTGGGGCGATGCTCGGTAAATTCGTATGTGCGTGTAACAGTAACTGCTGCTCTTGATGTTATCTTTCGAGGGAATAGTTGCCAAATACCAATAAAAAATCTGTTCGTTCAGCAGATATTCCTTTTGAATTAGACGCTTGTTATAATATTTGTTATTCAAAATTGTTCATTTGTTTTACTTTAAAAAATACGTACATATTCCCGTCAGCGTTTTTACCTGATATTTGGTAATGCTGGTTTGTATCTGTCGCGCTCGTGTTCAAAATTTGTGGTAATGTTGCCACTTACTTTTTGTCAGTCTTAAATGGGCGCTTTTGTAGATTTGCCATTGACCTCTTAGGTTGTTCGGCTCTAGTGTTAAGCGTCTTTGATGTTGTTTTGTTTTTTGTTATCGAAAATAAGGAAAATGTACTTCTAGGAGAGTGAAGGAGGCTGCTTCAGTTATCATTGTGTGGACTATCATGAACTTTAGTACCATCCTCATCTTAAATTATTATTATTATTATAATTATTATTATTATTATTATTATTATTATTATTATTATTAAAGTTTACGTCTGTATGTTGAACTTACCATAGTTTTACGTAACATTAAAAATACATTGTTCGCTGAGTCTGCCGCGAATGTTGACATACCGGTGCTCGCAGGCTCAGCCGTAGGCTTATGTCAGTGTCCAAACACCCACAAAGCCGCCTTTTGTCCATCGTATCTATTATGATAATGTCTTCGGATAACAAAGAATGCTGATATGAGTTGGAGACCTTTCGGGGCCCTTGTTAGCATAAGCCTCGTTGTTTGGCTGCATGTTTGTCTTAGGCTCATTAGTGCCACGGTGTGAGATCTCATAGCAACCTTCATCGGTACTGTGGTCACGTGTACTTTATCCGAGGCTTTGTTTTCCTACCACCAGAGGGCATTTGGGCACTGGGTGGGTATCGGGCGCTTTGGGTGGATTGCTAACCAATGGTGTCCTTTGTGTGTTTTGTATGGTAGTGTTACATCCACTCCATGGATGGATAAAACAGCTTGTTTTTCAACTTTTCACTTGCTTTGTTGATGGTTAGTCAGGTTTAGAATTCGTTTTTATTAGTCCCATACGTTGAGCTACGATATATATATATATATATATATATATATATATATATATATATATATATATATATACACACACATATATATACACATATATACTGTATATATAACAAAATGAACACACAAAAACGTGTTTCACAGAAATGAATTTCTGACACCGCGGGACCGGACCCCGGTCTTTCGTGCGAGTCATAGGTTAAGCGTCTCACGGTTTATATGTATAAAGACTTTCAGTGTTCCACAACAGGTTTTTACAACTCATTTTATTACAAGTGAGATTGAATATTCCCTAGGTAAAAGATAATTGGTACTTCCATTTTTATGTTAATATCTGGAAATTCGCATTTCATCACAATTTTGCTCAAAGACGGTATCCTTCATTTTAATTGATATTTAGAATCATGTCCTGTGTGTGTGTGTGTGTGTATTAAAATAATAAATGAAACAACTTCACGACCCTTAGATTAAAGTTATCAGTAACGGCTTTGCTGTCGAAGAATCGTGAGGAAGGACAAGGAAAGGTATCTTTGATATCATACAATTTTGCATCAGATTTTTATTAGTTATTTCCATGTCATGATTTCGTGGCATATCGAAACCGACCAGTTTTTGAGCAACGAAGTTATCATCATCTCTCTCTCTCTCTCTCTGTCTCTCTCTCTCTCTCTCTCTCTCTCTCTCTCTCTCTCTCTCTCTCTCTCACACAGTTTGCAGTAGGCCTATATTTACTTCTTTAGATATATATATATATATATATATATATATATATATATATACTGTATATATATATATATGAGAGAGAGAGAAAGAGATTGCCCTAGCACACTTTGTACCTGTAATTCGTTTCGCCTTATTCAAATCCTCTGTATGTTACGCGTTTTTTCCCTTTCTCTCTCCTTCGATCATTATTAAACCAATTTTGCATGACGTGACCGTCATACTAAAGGGGGGAGGGAAATTCCCTCCTTCCCTCCCCCTCCTACATTCCCCTCCCACCTTTTAATTTAGCGTCTTACAGAAAGGGATTCAATATCACCATGATATAATAAATTTGTTAATCTTGAAAAATGTCAGAAACTGGTGGAAACTAAATAATGTTTCCCCCAAGACGTTACCTCGATGCCTCTACCAATGTGCTTGCTTGTGCGCGCGCGTCTTTGTGCATATGTGCGTATGTGTGTGCTTGAGAGAGAAAGAGAAGTGATTATAGTTTATAAATGGTTAAGATTAACCCTTTCAACTTTTTCGGTCTGTCGGTCCGAGACCCATCAGCTTTAAAAATGGTCTTTTCGGTCAATCAGTCGGTCAGCTCACGCTCTTTGCTCGCATGTTGCAGTGGAAGGTTTTGTTTGCGTCGAGCTCGCATCTCTCTCTCTCTCTCTCTCTCTCTCTCTCTCTCTCTCTCTCTCTCTCTCTCTCTCTCTCTCCGATTTCGATAGCAGGTAAATACAGTACCGAAGCAACAGGATTTGCAGAAAGTTAGTCAATGTAGACATCAGCAGACAACCGTAATCTTAAGAAGATATCAAAACTAACCATAATCTTACAGAGCAAAAATATTTTTATGTTTAACCTTTCGTCCACAATGAGGAAACACGGAACAACCGTTACTCTCCTTCAGAAACACCGAATACCGTTTGTTTCTTTCCCCTTGACCGGAGAACGTTGACCAAGACACTCTGGTCTGACACTGGCAAGAGTCTGACCACTCTGGGAAGTTTCCCATAGAGTCACTGAAGAAAAAAACAGTTGTGGGGGGAAATGACTGTGGACTCCTCCTGAGGAACTGTGGCCCGAGTCTGACTGGTGGTGGCCACGGGCCCGGGCAACTTTTGCGTGCATGCATTATGTGGGACACGGAAGAAAAAAAAATACAAAAAAACTTAAAAAAAAAATTAAAATGGAGTCTTACTGAGGGACTGTTGCGAGTGTGACTGGTAGTGGCCACGGGCCAGACAACTTTTGAATACTTTATTGGGGGACGTGGAGGAGCTGGTAGTGGTGGTGTGTTTGAGGTGGGATTGGGGGTGAGGGCGGGTAAGGGTAGAGGGGGAGAGAGAGAGAGAGAGAGAGATGGCGGGGGGGGGTATAGTCCTGACTCCGCTTGCAAGCACTTTAAAGATAACGTGTGCATCGGCACTTACGTATATAGCCTATAAAGGTTTGTGTTCCGAGCGTCGTATGGGGGAGTAATTGAGTTGTGTGTTTTTATTTTATTTTTGTTTTTGGGGAGGGGGGGGGAGGGGGGTTTGTGATATAATAAAATCGGATATAAGGTAGATGTTATTTCAAGGCTCAAAGTATACCATCAGGATGGTGGAGAATTCGAAGGAAATCGCATTATTCATGGCGAATGTACAATATTAGGAAACACAAACATTAGCCTACAGCTGTATTTTGGAAACACTTGATTTCCGGACTTTTTTCGGTATTTCAAGATATCAGAGGCATATGTACACTTATACACTTGAAGTATGAGATTAAATTTTATTGATAGAACTATAACCAGAGTTTTCCTGTAAACTAATATTGTTTATAGGAATTACCAATAAACGTTATATGTAATTTGTAATAACATTTCTGTACCCTGCATTATCGTGTTCATTAAGTTAATGTCTCTCATTATAAAGTCTCTTTGTTGATAATAACGAGTTTTAATGTCACGAAATTAACGTCTTCATTCCGATAAACACGAAATTACGCAAGTCCATCGCTAATGCTTACCTGGCACGAAAAAAGTATCTCACTTGTTAATTACATTTCCCACGAACAGCACAGGTAAGATATCCCGCCCGTGACCGCCCTAAAGTATACATACCGTTACGGTTAAACCCACGACGGGCGTTGAGTTATCGCAGGTGGCGTCGTTGTTTGAAGGAGCGAGTTTTAAATTTCCTCATTTGCGGAGAGAACTAACTCCTCAGTGACGTGACTCTAATAATCCCGGAAGGAAGGAGTGTTTTTTTTTTTAGTATGTTCTACGTAATGTCATTTTTAGGAGACTCCTAAGGTAAATGACCTCTGTGGTGTGTCCTGTGTTTAGGTTACTTTATTGACTTTATTTATTATTTATTGACTTTATTGTGACTCTTCGTTATTTTGTATGTCTTTGCATTGATACTTAGTGTGTGTGTGTGTGTATATATACATGTATATATATGTATATATACATATACATATCTATATATATGTATATGTATATATATATTTATATATATATGTATATATATGTATATATACATGTCGAACTAGTGTGAGATTGGGATGTAATACTTTACCTAAATTAAATCGTAATATATAATATATATATATATATATATATATATATATATATATATATATATATATATATATATATGGAGGTAATACCTTTATCTAAATTAAAAAGTATATATATATATATATATATATATATATATATATATATATATATATATATATTTTAATATAGATAAAGGTATTACCTCCCAGTTTCCCATTAGTTCGTTAGAAAAAAGACTGAGTAGTATATTCCTTACAGTCAGTCATTTAGGGTAAACTCGGCGATTATTACCTGCAATGAAAGAAA
>JANJGK010000036.1:4309914-4317414 GCA_039081455.1 Macrobrachium rosenbergii | reverse complement strand
TATGGATAGTTTTCAAACTACTCACAAACCTGCTTCACCAAAAGCTGAAAAATGGAAAATGGCAAAGCCAGCTAAAGGTAAGAGCAGATCAAGCAAATTTCAACATATTTCATTTCAGTTTCCTAGATCTCTCCATAAAATACCAAACTTTGACTGAAGGTTGTTATTCATGAAGACCACAAAAACCCAACTAATTCGAGGCATTTCAAAGTTTTCTTATGTCTGCAAGAAAAGACGAAACAAGAGCGCTCTGGTTTGACTACCGGAATCTATTGGAAAAAATAGCTACTGTACTGTATTTATGAAATTGGTAAAGACACAGCACCTCGTGAAAGCGAAGGAAACAGTGACACTTTTCAGACTTCAATGTGCGTCAATATTTTGACTATAACAACCAGTGAACCTGGGTCTCAGACTGAGGAACCTGTATTCATTACTCTTTCACGACGACAAAACCACGGAATCCGTCAACAAGTACTAGGTTGTATTTCCGGATATCATAAATCCTCCTTTTTACACTTTTTTTTACTTTTTGTTGTTGCGAAGTTTTCTAAAACAGGTTTGCTGCTTACCAGTCCAGATTTAAAATAAGGATTAAATCGTAACCTAATACGTCTAACTTAAGTGGCAAAAAAATCCATATATATATATTACATATATGCATAATAAATATATATTTATATACATGTATATATGCAAATATGTATATGTATATATATATATATATATATATATATATATATATATATATATATATATATATATATATATATATATATATATTTACAACGTAGTGAATATTAACCTCTCAATCTGTCGCAAGACACCTTGCATTTACCTAACTGCTTTCATACTTCCCTTCATTAAAACATTCTTGAAAAATGCCAATAACAATCAAAATCCCTTTTTGTATGACTTTTTAACCTACTTTCTCCTAAGATGAAACTTCTTTTTTTTTTAAATCTAAAAATGTAAAATATTTTCTTCCACGAGAAATCATTTACACCAATCCTCCCCAGCACACTGCAACGCCAGGGCTCTCAATCAACCAACCAAATATTTGTTTCTGTGTGTTTTGCAAATAAGAACAGCAGACGCATAATAAAAGCAAGATGGAGGGCGGTGTTGACGTTAGATGATAAAAGCTGTGTATGCCATTAATAAAAGCAAATGTTATCGCACAAAAAGCTCGACATAAGAAAAAGGATTAACATGTTACCCACGTTTGTTCATCTATTTCTCTTCTGTTTAGGTCAAGCAAGATGTTACTGTCCTTGGTAAAAAAAAACTCCCTACCATGGAGAGATACTTTCATGACGAGCATCACTTAGAATTGAATCATAATATTAATAATAGTAAAAGTAATGTTAATGATAGATAAAAAAAAAATTCCTTGACAAGGAGCCAAACTTTCATAACGAGCACCAAAAGTAGAGTAATAATAATAATAATAATAATAATAATAATAATAATAATAATAATAATAATAATAATAATAAAAATAGTAGTAGCACTAAAATTAGTAGTACTGATAGAGGTCAACTCGTTGGGGCCATCATCAGTTATATTATCTGTCTGTATTTATTAATTCAACGATTCATAACAATCATATCTGTATAATTACCTACCGCCTGTTAAAGACATGGCTATATAAACAAAAATTACCTTAGCTGACCCAGTTTGGCCTCCAGCATGACCTTATATTCACAAAGCATAACAACTCACGTGATCCTTGCCCTCGAACACAGGTAAAACCTGAACGAATTCCGGAATCTACTCACCTGGAAGAAAAATGAAATGAAAATTGGGAAGTTTACCTGGAATCATGAGTCAAACATGCTTGCATTTAAACAAGTAAGCTTAGTCAAACAAGAGGGTTTCTGACGAGTCTGTATTGTTACCTCTGCTTACGAAACTCTTAGGTCTTCAAAAAAAAAAATTAATAAAAAATAGTGATACCAAGCGAATTTTCTATTGATTTTCTGTTATAAATTATCAGTTATATTTTGTTCTTCATATGTTTTTTTTTCCATTTTCACATAGCCTATATCCAATCTAATGACAATTAACCAACTAGAAGCCTCAAAATAGGCACAGAGTAAAAATAATACCTGTAATTTAACCCAATATTTTTCGTAAAACAATTACACTATCAACAAATTAGATAGTCTTGTATTTACCCTAAACAATTCCCCAAGCATTTGTAAGACAAATATAACTCACAAAACTCAGCGCTATTCAACTCCACAACTTTAAATAATCTTGACATAGCACTGTATAATGGTTTAACACAAATCCACCTTTAAACATAATAAAAAAATAAAATCTGACTTTCAATACACAGAAGATTCAATATTTTGCTTTACTGTTGCAACGTTTCAGCACTAGAATGCATCAAAGTAGGTATATATACTGTACAAAAAATAATGCATGTAATTTAACCCAATATTCCTCATAAAACACAGACTATCAACTGATGGGTTTCGAGTCCATCACATATGTAGCCTTTTGGGGCAAAAGAAGTCTGATATTTATTCTAATCATTTCCTCAAACATTTGTAAGAATTCGTCCGAAGTTTGACGAACTGACATAAGCCATTTTTTTCCCCATTATGAGAAATGCGCTTCAAAGATGTTTATATTATTCAGAACCTCTAATTACCTCATCTTTTATGGCAATTTGGTTTGAAAATGTGACAACACAGACAACAGACACCTGAAGTTTTGACATGTTACAGAGTATTAAAAAACTCACTTTTGCTGGAAAACAAACACTTTAGAAAAAAGGTGACGCCAGTTCGTCAAAACAGGGACGAATTATAAATCTGGCACAAATACCCATTAATAAAGCACAATATAGCATTACTTCAGACCCACCAGGATGAATGCAAAAAAAAAAATAATAAAATAAACACACACACACACAGACACACACACCAGTATCTTATGTCTCAACTAATCTCTTGTCTCTTCATCCTCTAAAATCACTTTGAAGTTCTGGACCATATCCGCCTCCGTTTTTAAATCTCTTTCAGAGAAAGCTGTAGTTTTCATTAACCTGAATAGGCTAATCACGCTATCTCTGCTTATCATACGGTCTAATTTGAACTCTCCAGCAGACTCTAAGTCCTTAATGAGGTTCTTCCTATTCCTGTCACAACTAAACCAAAGCTGTAACTCAAAGTCGTATAGTTCATTTAGGCTGTTGCCTGTCTTATATATACATCCATATGGTTGCATTCAAACGAGGAAATAGATTCCTATACTTAAATGTATGTACACTCGGCAAGGAAAGTGAGGATACAGTTTTTTTAATCTTCGGACATATATTGCTCAATAATGCAACATCTGGCAACTTTAGGAGGGGGAGGAGCTTCAGTCTTATTGTGTTTGTTTTTTGCTTGACCTCCTATAACGTTCAATCATATTCTACGGTTCTGAAATCACTGATACTTAAATGCAGTAGTAAGCTTTACAGTATTCGTTCAAGTTGTAATTTGCAGCGACAGTTCTGAGCAAAATAAACATTTTTCGACATAACCTACCAAGTAACCTTACACAAATGAATTTATGACACCACAATGAACGGAATGCTTGCATAATCGGAAACGCGATCTTCCATAATGAAATCAAGAGTTAAATTTGAGCAATGTCCAACGAAAAAAGTGGGGAACAATAAAGGAACGAATGCAATGTTATGATGAGAGAGAGAGAGAGAGAGAGAGAGAGAGAGAGAGAGAGAGAGAGAGAGAGAGAGAGAGAGAGTTGCTGTTGTGTAAGCCTAGGCCTATATGTAGAGCTACTCATCTCATTATTTTTTTTTTCTTTTAGAGATTGAGCGATACTATATTTGTTACTATATTTGTATGTTTTAGCAATGGAGGGAGAGAGAGAGAGAGAGAGAGAGAGAGAGAGAGAGAGAGAGAGAGAGAGAGAGAGAGAGAGAGAGAGAGAGAGAGAGTTGCTGTTGTGTAAGCCTAGGCCTATATGTAGAGCTATTCATTTCATTATTTTTTTTTTCTTTTAGAGATTGAGCGATACTATATTTGCTACTATATTTGTATGTTTTAGCAATGGAGAGAGAGAGAGAGAGAGAGAGAGAGAGAGAGAGAGAGAGAGAGAGAGAGAGAGAGAGAGAGAGAGTTGCTGTTGTGTAAGCCTAGGCCTATATGTAGAGCTACTCATTTCATTATTTTTTTTTTCTTTTAGAGATTGAGCGATACTATATTTGTTACTATATTTGTATGTTTTAGCAATGGAGAGAGAGAGAGAGAGAGAGAGAGAGAGAGAGAGAGAGAGAGAGAGAGAGAGAGAGAGAGAAACTACGGCAACGTCAAGAAACATCCAGTTAGGCTACTTGTGTTTTCCCGCCGAAGTTGCTCCTCACATCATAGAGAAAGTTCTTGCGGATTTAAATAGATTGGTCAACCTACCCTAGCTGTCACAACATTTACTGCCATTGATTTCAGCTAACTTTTAATACCGTGAAATACAAATATGAATGTGTAAAAATTAAAGAAATTATCATTACCTCGTATGATGATGCAACAATAAGCCTGTTCATAACGGAAAACGAGTAAATATTGCCGTTCTGATAAACAGTACTACACCAAGGTATCCACACACTATCTTTTAGATCTCTATGAACGAAGTCATCTGAGAAATTCTGATTACTTCGGACATCCATGGTGTTTTTACGTATCTGAACGTTTTTGTTTTGCCGATTTAACATATATGATATAATTTGCATTGTATTTTCATATTCTATAGTAAATTTACCAAGATTATGTGTTTTCTGCAAGAAAAAAATTAAATTCGATGAACGAAATCTAATGAAAACTGTATCCTCACTTTCCTTGCCGAGTGTACATATATACATGGATACTGTACGTAAGTAACAGATGCCCGCACACGAACAAAGACTTCATTTATATAACAAAAAGTGATTAATTGCAAAGTCTGTACATACATACATACATACATACATATATGTATACGTACATATATATATATATATATATATATATATATATATATATATATATATATATATATATATATATATACTATATATACATAAGAATGTCTACATACATAAATACATACATATATATATATTATATATATATATATATACGTGTGTGTGTATGTAAATGTCTCTGTGCGTGTATCTATGCATGCATGTATGTATATATAACAATGAGTATTTACATATATTTTTCCACACTTTCTCGGTATACAGGCAATTCAACCAAAAGTCAATTATTTGCCGCAGAATTCCTTGTGAACAGAGTGGATGAAATATATAACTAGTAAAGGTTATGACATTTACAGTCCCCAGCTGCTATTGACAAAAGGCATTTGAATTTTATCAGCAAATCCTCCTCGAATAAGCTTTCAGCATATCGCTTGCAATAACTCTATCATCTGGGATCGCATGGAATTCTAATTCCTTTTTTTATTTTAAATCTCCGGGTCAAAGAACATTTTTTCTTCTATTTTCAAGCGATTTTTAACCCAGACAATTCCAGATCTGTTTACTGCAGGAAACTGATGCAAGCTATGTTAGACACTATTCTCAAGGAAACTAATCGGTTTACTTTGACTTTTAAAATTGCTGGTCATTCCTGATCTAATAACAACTTAAATTTGTCTCGTTAAAAATCTAATATTTAAATTAAATCTGCCTCAACCCCCTACGATACTTATTAAGTGATTAACGGCTAGGAAAAAAGCTGCTTAGGCCTACGGAAATTCCAGAAACAGACGGGCGATCTTAAAAAAAAAAAAACTTGGTGGCATAAATATCCAAACTTTATCGTGCAGAATGACTCTGTAGAAGATTTAGACGATCCCAAGATTTCGTAAATTGGTCCAGCCAATGTCTGTCGAAGCTTAAAAGGTTAATTATTCAGATTTCAAATTTGAAGGATAATTAGGCCTAGTCTGTCTTTAGAAAACACATGGGTTAGATACACAGAACTAAGGTAACGAGAATGGACCACATACAGATAATGAGATACGAAAAAACACAAAATAGTATCATGTCAGCACACGAAACCCAACTTATACCATAATGAATAACATTACATATATACCGTTATCTCAGAAAACTCAATACAAGGTATAGCCTAAATATGAAACAAAAGTATATACATTACACAATGCAGAATATATAAGAATGCATAAACCCTACACCGAGAACTCACAACAGGTTAAATTTTGAGTTTTCATAAAAAAGCGAAAATACACATTACAGATTTAATACAAATACATAGCCTAACCACCTTCACCTAAACTCTTCACAGGTTAAATTTTAAATTTCCATAAAAAAAATAACTAAGGGGAAGACACCTTGGGGGTTCCAAGATGAAAGAACGCGCAGCTCTTACATAATGGAGCAACAAAAGCCAACAACAAAAAAAAAACTAAAGAAGAAGAAGAAGAAGAGTGATTATCACAATCACCGTCATTATCGTTTCGTCCCTAACAACCAGCGCATACAAATGAGGGTCTAACCAAACAACACTTAAGATTCTACCAACTTTTTTATTTTTTTTTTTTTTTTGGCAGAACGAATAGTTACGCACAGTAGACTAGCCAGGACGCCCCGGTCAGACAGCCTTCAAACGTTGCACAAAAGATTGATACAGAACAAGCTTAAACGCGCTATGGAAAAACAAACACACAGGGTTTGTGCATTTGTCACTTCAGGCCTAAGCTGTCAGTAATACAGCATTTAGGCTACAATCATAAACAAATTCTGCAATCTTGTGTTATAACCGCGATATTCCAACCTTTACCAAGATGACTAAACAAAATCAAGTTTTATATATATATATATATATATATATATATATATATATATATATATATATATATATAAAATGTATGTAAACATATATACGTATATGCATACATACAAATATATATATATATATATATATATATATATATATATATATATATATATATATATATATATATATATATATATATATATATATATAATATATATTTCTTAATATTTACAGAAAGGATGCAAGGTCTTGGTCAATACTTTCTTCTCTCCCTCGTTATTCCCTCTCTCTATCGTCGTTACCATCTCTTATTTTACGTGAGGGAGATGTTTACAAGCTATAAAATTCACGAGGCACACAACGAATGGTACAAAATCACTGACTATAAAATTCATAAGCGAGAATCCGCTAAATCAAAGTTTCACACACACACATACATATACTGTATATATATATATATATATATATATATATATATATATATATATATATATATATATATATATATATATATATATATAACTGGGCTTTGTGTGAAATGACGAAGCAATTGGCACAACAGATATAATAATAATAATAATAATAATAATAATAATAATAATAATAATAATAATAATAATACTTTATATTCATACATTTTCTTTATCTTTATGGCATCTACAGTCTACGTGAAATAACTCCACGTTTAGATTTACCATCG
>JANJGK010000036.1:4192414-4307414 GCA_039081455.1 Macrobrachium rosenbergii | reverse complement strand
TTTATTAAAAATAATAATTAACATTCGAACCCACTGAGGAAAGAAAGCTGCATACATGGGCTAGCCTACTGTGAGCAGTAATACTCGAAACAGCCGTTATTCATTAATTTCTTAGTTTTACTAAACAGCACATGAACTTCCATGTAAAAAAAAAAAAAAAAAAAATTCTGCACATTGACAGTCGTTGGTTTGGAAGAGACAATAACAAACATTCGACTCAGCTAACGCGACCAAGTTGCAAACATACCGTACCATGAACAGCGATGCTCGAAGGAGCCATTCAATCATCAACTTTGGCTTGTTATCTACAAGTCACCTACTCCGAAGTGCTAGTACTAAACATGGCGGAAGCTCCTTGGGACGCCGTGTTTAGTACTAGCCCCTCTGGGATCAAAGTATTATATATACCTACTTCTACATTGTGCGGTCGACAAATTATATTAACAAACGATATCTTCGTGTGGCCGTCTACTTTACAATTACTATATGGTGTTTAATACTAGCACCTCGGAGTAGGTGACGCGTAGATAACAAGCCAAAGTAGCACCCATTAATCTTATGATGTCATTATATAGCACTTACCCTTCAGGGTTGAAATATCCTAACAGTAATTCTCCTATCATTCATAAGTATTGTTACCCCAGGATTGACGTACATGGTGCCTCAGTAGCCTAATGCCATAATATACAGCTCATTAATATCTTCAGGAACAATTATGAATTTTGCTGTCCATATTCGAGTTTTTCGAATTATGCTGAACTACTTCAAGACAAGTCAAAACTGCGACCGCCCAAAAGCATAATGATAGTACCGGTACCAAACAGCTACTGTAGATGACGATGAGGGTCACAAACAGCGATTCTACTGGGTCACAACAATGGTTTGTTGGACAGCTCCACAGGGGCATATTTTGGGTCACAAACAATTCGTGATTATGTGGGAACATACTCATGGTCTCAAACGGCAACTGAACAGGTAAAGTCACAAAAACGACTAAACAGGGTCACTGAAAGTTACAAACAGCGACTGCAGTCACAATAAGGATAGTGAACAGTGATTCCACAAGGTAATGTGAATCGCAGATAGCGCCTAAATGGTGTAAGATTTTTAAACTCAATGCATAAGACCACAAAAGGAACCACAAACAGGAGTACACACGATCGCAGATGGGTTACAAACAATAACTGCACACCATCATAACAAGAGTTTCAAATTGTGATTGGAACGTCACATCAAAGTAATATCAGTCAGGCGATGAGTCGCGATGACCTACACTCATCTAGGCCTATGTGGGGAAAAAAATTGCCGCTAGAGCTGTCTAGCCTGAGCTTCGAGGCACTCTCAATATTCACCAGGACTTTAAAGCTATTACGATTGCATAAGAATGAGTCAGTCCTTAAGAGGGCGTTTCCCGTTAGGCTATAAATGTACAGAACTGGTTTATAATAATATTAGTACTTTTACGACAAATGTTTCGGACAAATAAAATTAAAACAAAAAAAAGCAACTGGTATGCTAAATAATGTTACACACGATAGTGCGACAAAAGAAACACGGCATACGGTCCATAAAATTAAGATGAAAATAATAAAAAAAAAATACATGTCCTAAATATTTTTACGAGTTCTTACTAAAACATGGCATACTGACATCTGCCCGCTGTTGTGTCTAAGGAAGTCACCGGGTTTCATAAAAGATATTTTAAGTGCCTCGTGTGCTGTTTACTGATAACGAGACAAAATTAAAATTAATGAAGAAATGAGCATGGGTAAATTCATTCTCTCTCTCTCTCTCTCTCTCTCTCTCTCTCTCTCTCTCTCTCTCTCTCTCTCTCTCTCTCTCTCTCTCTCTCTCTCTCTACTTTTGTAAAAACATTATATATATTTTCCTCAAGATATATAGCCTATATAGGCTATATATATATATATATATATATATATATATATATATATATATATATATATATATATGTGTGTGTGTGTGTGTGTGTGTGTGTGTATGTATATACCGGTATCTATATATACATATATACATACATACATACATACACACATATATTTATATATATATATATTGGGGAAAATATTAAATTCCTAGGCATAAATTTCACTGAAACTAAACTTAATTCTGATCTCTGTTATGCCTTTTATTATTTCACAGAAATCAAACTTGCGTCTCTGATTTATCATTTCCTCTTTCACCAAAGGGCATTCCATTCAGTAAAAGCGTGCTAGCCAAGTCAATGCCCTTCTGGGCAGTTCCATGAGAATGTAGGCTATTCATGTTATGAAACAACATTAGTTTAATGTTGAATTTCACCTAAAATTTCCTTTTCCTCACAGATTTACCACTGAAGAGTAACTAACAAATCGACGTATGTTTATTCTTCTTAAAATAAAACTAGCATACACGTAATTTATCTGTTTTTAAAGGAAATAATGGACACGCCGACCAAAAGCAACAGCGTGACCCCGTGAAGCTCAGGTCAAAGACAACGGGATTGCTGGTGTCTGGTGTGTGCCTGAGAGAGAGAGAAAATGACGCGACTATTTGGGCCGTGTGTGTGTGTGTGTGTGTGTGTGTGTGTGAGAGAGAGAGAGAGAGAGAGAGAGAGAGAGAGAGAGAGAGAGAGAGAGAGAGAGAGAGAGAGAGAATGGAACGACCGTTTGCTTTGTCACCCAAACAATTCTTTACGTACAAAACCTATCTAGACTTAGTTCTCTTTACTAAAAAGGGTAAATCATTAGTTCTCTTTACTAAAATGGATAAATCACAAGTGAACACTTATATTTAATTAATAAAGTAAAATTTTTATACCATACAGCTTTCGATAACTTCCATAACAGCTCTGACCAAATTATGAAAAGACCCTCTTAATAATGCAGCTGAAGAGTTGGAAATTCTGAAGTTCAAACTAAGTTCAAATGCCTTTCAGCTGGACAGAATCACAGGAGTCTCATTTCCCAGTTAATCTGGCTTATCTTACCCGTTTCTCATCCAACGGAACTTGTAACTTGGCTAATACTCATAACAGACACATCTTATTAGCTACCTGAACTTCACCACTAATCCCCTTACAACATAATAACAGACATGCGCTATAAAATATCGCACGCAATAACAGGTACCCATATCATTTGAGGGTCACCAGAATTGCCTGGGCACCAGCTGGTAGACTACATCAACTTACTGCCATAATGAGCAGCCTCAACCCACATAGTCAAACCTGCACGGAGTTGGGAAGGGGAAGGGAGCAGGGGGGGGGGATGTGAAGGGTGAGGGAGCAGGGGGGATGGGAAGGGGAAGGGAGCAGGGGAGGGGAACGGAGAAGGGAGCAGTGGGGGGGGGGAGGGGGAAGGGGGGGAAGGATGGACTCGCCCAGCGAGCTACGCTTTCTCTCTATTGTGTGAAAATTACATCCTGAAGCAACGCGCCCCTCTACCATTAGGCTAAGTCAAATGATGACCCACTGAAGGTGTAATAAGGGAGCTTTTTAAAAACTTGCTACCTGCTGTGGTTCATAGGGAATTTTTACAGGGTATTATCAACATTGTGTCGGTGTTTACACAAAAGCACAAATGCGCGCGCGCACACACACACACACACACACACACACACACACACACACATATATATATATATATATATATATATATATATATATATATATATAATATATATATATATAATAGGCCTATAGACTATATAGCCTATATATACTGCACATCATGACTTCAGCATAAAGCCCTTTCCCCTAACAGGGATAGGCATAAGAAAAAAAGTCACCGCCACATTCATACTTACACCACTGAACCGTGGATTATATACATACATAGATGGCGCGCGCACACACACATATATATATGTACACACACACCAAACAGCCTGCGCAATCTTGTCTTATGAGGTTTTCTTTGCGACTTCATGTAATTAAAAGACAAACAGAAACCATCATATAGCCTAATTACCTAAACAGAAAACATAAACGGAAAAAAAGAATAACTTGTCTTCACTCGCTCGAGTCACTTCCACAGAACAGATGACCACAATCCAGTGACGCGTCACTCAGTGAGGAAAAACACGGAAAGGAGTTTCTATCTATAACAGAGACTATGAGACAGCTACTGGTACTGTGTTTTATGTTGCAACCACATCCCACAATTTTACATGCATAAGATACGACATACTTATGAGAGAGAGAGAGAGAGAGAGAGAGAGAGAGAGAGAGAGAGAGAGAGAGAGAGAGCCTTTTTTGTGTTTTGTTCCCCACACAAATTTTCATGGCAAGAGAACATCAATTAAACTGTTTAACCTCTTAGATGAGAAACAAACAGCTTAACACTGATTCATTCTAAATAAGGGTACCGTAGGCCTACAAACTAAAACATACACCACGGATGTAGACCTACCTTTTCAAACTGAATGCATTTCCAAAAATGCTATTTACATGAAAATAAAAAAAAAAATTATCGTACTCAGGGAAAAAAATTAAATATAATAAATAAAACAGCAACAGTTCTCTCAAAGAGACTGATGAAGCCAGGCAATAATTATCGAAGTGAAGTCAACAAGACGGGGGGGGGGGTGTTCAGAAGGGGAGAGGATGGTGGGGAAGGGTCTTCAGCTGCTGACATCATCACACTTCCCATCCCGGGGCTGATTGCCACTGGATGTAAACAAACATTTCGCGCGCAATGGCAAACAGACCGGAAACTTTCCTTGGGGGGGTTTATCCGCGCGATGATGTGCCCAGGTTCTTTAGAAGTTAGGATAGCGCGCAAAATGCAATGAAGAAAATGGGTGTTTTGTTTTTGTGACGACTGGCTTGTCAAGTTATTTTTCAAGCCAGGACAAAGCACAGAAAAGTGAGAGAAGGTTTTCTATGATATAGAATTCTACGTATAAAAATAAACAAGGTTAAAAAATTTATATTTATATGTTTGCCAGCATAACGAACGTACGCGCGGAAGCACACATGTATGTATGTATGTATGTATGTATGTATGTATGTATGTATATATTATATATATATATATATGATTCTTAGCAGTAATTCTATTTATAACCATCCTCGCATAGCCAACGTTTCCATTATTCAGGCAGAAATTATGAAAATGAAATGAAATTACAAACAAATCATAGCAAGTGTAAGAATAACTAGAGGAAATTGTCGCACTCGAAATACAAATTACCCTTCAACTTTCAAAAAACATTCTGTTCCCATTAGCAAATCATCATTTACAACAACTCAATCAAGCAATAGCTCCTGGCATACGGCTAGCACACTTATACAACAAATTTGGAAGGAGCATATTATTCCACTACAAAAACCAAAATCGTATCCACGGGTAATAAATTCTATATTTCAATTTACCGTCGCCCAGCACAGGGACAGTTTTTCCTAAACTGACCCCTTCATAAAGATGGCGGATAAAGGTAACTTGGGTCCTAACTTCAAATAGGCTAATTTACAGGATTTCTGAGGCACACTTCTGAAGTAGCTATCTTAATCTGTCCCAGAATATTTATTCATGAATGTCATGTAAAAACTTGAGCGAGGCAAAGCTGGAGAAGCCAAACAGTAAAGAGATACTACAAAGAACCTTTGTGCTCTTGCTGGCAAAACCAACCACCATTTAGTGTTTGGGTTATACTCTGTATACTATCCTAACCAGACCTGCTCTACAAACAAATAAAACCTGTAAATTGATGGAATTCTGGTTACGTTTAACATTCATTGTGAAATTCAGCAACTTAGTAGAAGCATTAATAGCAAAATATTTTTTTCAAAATTAGCATCACTAATATTATATCAGACACTTAAGTTCACATGTCGTCTCCAACTGTTAAAAAAAAAAAAAAAAGGAAACCACGCTACCATTCCATTAAGAACAGAACAGCCTTGTCATGTCCTCGGCTATGAAAAATCATCGCATGAGGACGAAAATAAAAAAATAAAATAAAAACAAAGACCAAAAAACCGGCAAGCAATCAAACTAAATGCACTGCGGAATCAAAGGTACGATAAAATGAAGGGAAAGGAAAAGACAGGGTAAAAGAACGCGGGTTTAAAAAAAATCAAGTTCACTTTCCTTAATGAAAAGCTGAATTGCTCATGAAAACGTTTTAAAAACAGAGTTGACTGTGATCACGAAGCGAGCAGGTGCAAAAAGTTCACTAACATTTTCTTGCGTGTTGATAACACCGGCAAAACGGATGCCAGTTACCATGGCACAATTCCGAAGCAGGGAAATGAATACATGCTGTAGAAATTAAGTGTGAATAAAGTGATTAGCCTATCTTACTCAAGGTAATGAATATAGCAAATACGTCTTGTCTATACGCACAGACACAGACTCACACCTATATACCGTATACATAGATCTATGGTCAATAGATAAAGACACACACACATAGTATGTACTGTATAGGCCTCTTATATACTTGCCATTTTCCTTTGGAGAGGATGGCTGCAAAATGTGTCACTCTTCGCGTTCTCATTGATTATTTTAGAATGACTTTCCTATCTCCAAGAACTTATACACAATACCTACGACCCACCACAGTCGACTGTCTACGGGATAATCAATTCCCTGGTGAAGTTAACGGAGGAACACTGGGGTCTGCCTGTATCTAGCCTAATTCATTCCTCTTCTAATAAGAACGGAACCCAGGCGCACAGCTTGGCGAGTCGGGTATCATCACCAATAGACCACACACACACACACACATAGCCTACGCACACACGAGAGAGAGAGTGTGTATGTGTGTGTGTGTGTGTGTGTGTGTGTGTATTTAGACGCAAACAAGAGCACGAACGTACCTCCCCTCAGTCACGCGATGAAAACAAAAAGGAATCACACAACTGTGAATACATTTTCTATTGTTGATCCCATCCGACGGTGTAGCTTTAAAGCAGATGCTCTCACTAAGAGGGTCTGGTCTCTCTCTTTCTCTCTCTCCCATTCATTTTCAGTCTCCCCAAACGGGAGGAAGAAAAAAAGCCAGGCATATTTTACTAAGAAAAAGCCACTACTACGAAATCCTAATATAGAAGGCCACTTTTTTCTCTTATATTAATATGTTAGCTAGATTAGGCCTAGGCCTAACTTCATTCAGGTCTAAACAAAAGCGTGACATTTATATTTATATACGAGTGAGCATCTACGTCTATTTTCTACGCAGACATCTACCCAGTGCATAAATCACTGCTTAGTCAAAAAAGAAGTAATAGGTATCAATAAAACTTAAAATCGATCTGTCGCCCTCGTCTGCAATTCGAACCCAGGTCTTCTAGCTAATGCAGCTATTGGTTTACCGTCACATGGTGTAACAGCAGTCCTTCTGTTGGCCTCAATAACCAACAGGTCTTTATCTATGGCAGTCAGTCGACTGCAGTGGGTTGCAATCTGGTATGGCATAATAATAGCAATTTCATTTCAATATGCTAGCAGTGAATAGGAAGGGACGACATTCCCTGGAGCCAAACCCTTCTGAGGAGAAAAGAGTAGTGATACATACATACATACATACATACATACATACATACATACATACATACATACATACATACATACATACATACATACATACATATATATATACTGTATATATATAATATATATATATGTGTGTATATATAAACTATAATGTAAATGACACATATATTTGTATTTATGTAACTGGTTAACGTTAACAGTCACTTATAACCTTACAAGCATACATATTCAAATAAATCAATTGACAGGCTTACACACTTCCCAAGCAAACTGTCTAAAAGGGCGCGCATTTGCCTTTATAACCAGTTCAATAAATGCTGCGAATTAAACTCTTATACTTTGATTCAATTATCACATGAACATATGTCATATATTTTAAATGGCATGGGAAAGTTCACTAATGGACTTGCTCTATAACAAATAAATAAATGAATACACAAAAAAACAAAATAAATAAAAATACGATTACAAAATAATACGCTGTACTTTTATTCCAAAAATCTGGTATTTGAACAACAAAGACCAGTAAAAGTAGTATCTGAATAGTCAAAGCTTTGATTATGCTTTCACGGACTCTAATTAATGAAGCACTGCCATGTCAGAATAATGGCTGCATTTTAATGTTAGCATTTTCTACCGTACGCCATTCGTACGGGTTTCAGTTTTAACGAGTACTTTGGAATGAGGTTGCTAGCCTATGCCCTTTTCCACCCTGGTTGCAACCCACCAAAACTGACTAACTACCAGGTATGCAATAAAATGCTGAGGTCAGCAAAGGGACAATGGGTCTGACATAAAACATCATAACCACTACACCACGAGGTCATGTATATTTTACATCAATACAAATTACTCTCAAAACCACTAGTCATTAATACTGTAGCAATATATTTCAATGGTAATAATTAGTTAATGACCTAATACTCCTAAATCTAATACAATAATTACTGTTTAATTAATATTACAGGGTCAACTGGCCTTAATTTAGTCCATGCTGCAAGCCTATTTCAATTGTTTGTTAGCCTAAGGGCCAGTCTCCTTAAAAATGTTTTAAATGTCACTGTTGCTTGTGAACTAAAAAATGTTTAGGCTAATGTTTTTTTTTTTAATATCTTAAGCATATCTCCGAGTCTTAACATTTCTTCAGTGTCGTAAAGGAGATCGTCTCTATAAAAAATAAACTGATAAATGCAGAGACACAGCAAAAAAAAATTAAATCCTTTAAAAGAATAACTTTAGGCCTGGCATAAAACAGTTATAACATCTGGTTCTGGATGAAGATCTTAATACAGTAGTAGAAGTAGCGTATGGCACCCATAAGAGAAAATTCTATCCAAACTTGGCCTGTAGGAGGAACTATCACCCCAAAACTAGGCCTACAGTACGAAATATATGAAAACTAGGCCTACAGTAGGAAATATCAACTGAAAACTAGGCCTACACTGTAGCGGGAAGAAGACAGCACAGCTAAATGTCCTTCCGTATGGAATGGGGATGGGATGGGAGGAGGAGGGGGAGGGGGAACCAAGGGGGTGGATCGCCACATCACGTGTTCACTGTCACCCTACTAAACCACCTCGTAGGCCTAGCAAAGCGGTTACGATGAAAATTCGCGAGCCACAGATATACGGCAGTTCTACAATAGGCCTTAAATTATAATATTCTATGGGAATTTAACTTGAACGACAATTAATAATTAAATCTGATTTAACAGAAAAACAAATAAGGTTAGGTTCATTCGTTACAAAATAAGGTTAGGTTCATTCGTTACAATCTAGACAATATTAAGTGGGCAAGGAGCTTAAAATTACGCTTATAGCCTACGTTTGCCTAATTTCATAGCACAGAAATTAAACTGATAGAATCATTATTCTTTAATCAAATTGTTTTAAAATCAATGTGATGACAACTAGCTTTCTGTAAATTTACAAATTGGTTAGGCCTAAGGCAAAATACAAACTAAAAAATTTAACTTACTTTTATTGTGCTGTAATTAAAGTGATTTATATTTAAATTAATGGCATTTAAAACTGAATATTTGCAGATGAGTTAGAACTAAGGAAAACTATAAACTCATAAACAATTTGACTCACTGTTTGCGTCTCGGAGAACGTTTGATGGTCTCCATAATTTGTAGAAACGTTCACCGATTCTCTGTTAGCTAACGTTCCAACAATGACTGTCCATAATGATCTCCCTGTTTATATTATTATGATTACTTCCTCTTCCAAGGATCAATCACGGACACGGGGTAATTGTAAACATGACGGAATGGATTCTTATTATCATTCACTGATTTATAATAAAAAATAACACAGACTGTTCTTGCGGGAAGCTTTAAATTACACTACCACCAAATTGCACACCACACGATAAAAGCTTTTTTTTCATAAAAAATACAATGCGAAAAAAGAGAGAAATATCAGAAGGCTGTGGTAAAATATTATTACATTCCCCGGCTGTTGTTGCTGGAGGTCAATTATTAATAAGTTACGGACACAAGGCAGTTATGTACAATCACAATGGACCTGACGAGTATAAGGCAAATAAATGGAAACGTGTGCCGACACCACAACAACCCCGACAGGGCAGAAAAGGCGACATCAACCTTCTCTTCTCACTGCCACATAACGACTGAGCTAGAGAAGAGCAAACTCGGTCCACCACCAGGGTTCGGTTCCCAGACTCACACGCGCTGCCAGTTAGCATATTGTAGCCTCGCCTTTTTTCCTTTTATTATTTTTTTATATATTTCCTTCTCAAGCGAAAACACCTAAATAATTCAGTTACTTGGGTCTAATTGCCTATTTTGTTTTTTATCATTCGCCGATTTTACAAGGGATTGTTGACAAAACCGCGCCTAATTAATCTAATCTTTGTTCATTCTGTATTGAGTACGACTGGTCATTCATTCTAAAAGCATAACTGTATCTTTTATTAGCCTGAAAGACTTTATATATATATATATATATATATATATATATATATATATATATATATATATATATAGAGAGAGAGAGAGAGAGAGAGAGAGAGAGAGAGAGAGAGAGAGAGAGAGAGAGAGAGAGAGAGAGAGAGAGAGAGAGAGAGAGAGAGAGAGTTCTATAGCATGGTGTACCAAAGCAGTGAATGGCATTACATATAATACCAGTGACATAAAAAATAATATATTCCCTGTTTAATCTTGTAAGATCAGTACTTCGTAGGATCAGAGACATTATTACCTGTTCACTGCAATGGAAATTAAAATTATCATGTGCTCTCACCCGATTCCCGCTCCCCACCTCTCTCTCCTCTCTCTCTCTCTCTCTCTCTCTCTCTCTCTCTCTCTCTCTCTCTCTCTCTCTCTCTCTCTCTCTCAGAAGTTACAAAAAACAAAGCTTGTGTTATTCCGTCAACTCCGCAGGCCAATCTCCACAGATACAATTCATGACGTCACATCTACTATGCAAGGTGGAAAACTGAATGAGCCTGACAGGTTACTTGGATTTGACGTAACTTTCTCGGGACGTGACGGTCTTTGCTCCTGCCTGGAGGAGTCGCCCTTACGCCCACGGTCTTATTAGCCCAACAAGGAAGCACAGAGCAAGCAGATGGGCGATTGGCGTGTGGACGCAAAAAGGGCGACGACTTTCGCCTCGCACCGACGGCTGGAGAGAGATGCTACAGACACGAACACACGTACACACTCACACACAGCCGCCGAAGGGCAAAATGTAGCAGAGCCGACTGGCGCCTCCCGAAGACGGTAGGATTCCCGTGGAAGCTTTCGTTTCGTTTTCCTTGACATCCAATTAAATGGGACGGAAATTAAATTTGCATTTGTTTGCAATTAAATTAGAACAAGAGAGTGGCCGTTGACTCTGGCACTAAATCTCTGTCGATATGTCAGGCTCTAGTGACATGTTTTGTAAGGATCTATCTTATCTTTTAATTATTGTTCTAGGCATTTGAACGGGCGGGTGATAATAAGCAGCATGGGTTCCAGCCAATCACAACTGACCTAAATGATATCGGTTGCGGATATTTACCGTCGGCCCCAATAGTCTAACTAAGCTGGAACTTAGAAATTAATGAACATTTTTCAGCATTATGAACTTTGTATAATTATGTCAATAGCTTGGGAATTTAATCTAATTTATTCTTTTACAAAATACACATAGAATTTATTGTACTTTGTTATATATGTAAATGCTTATGTGGCATATATATCCAAATGGAGCATCAATAAATATTTCTTATGAGAGTACAGTCTGCAGCATCAAATTGTGATACTTAATCTAAATCAATTCTCCCTGTATTCTAATAATTTACTTACATTTTTATCCATTATTTATTAATTTATTTTTTCTTCTCCAATAACTGAACTCTTCTTTCTGTATTCCCCATTACCTTCTGTTACTTCTATCAAATGAACACCATATTCTTTGGAAGCCCGAATTTCAAGTCAGTGGTCCCTGTGGGTTTGTTCCATGTGAATGGGGTTCATCTTGTTAATAATAATAATAATAATAATAATAATAATAATAATAATAATAATAATAATAATAATAATAATAATAATAATTGTTATTATTATTAATTAATAATAAAAATAATAATAATTAATAATAATAATAATAATAATAATAATAATAATAATAATAATAATAATAATAATAATAATTATTATTATTATTATTATTATTATTTTTATTATTATTATATTTGGTGGTTACGTAATTAGGCATAACTCAATAGCTATGCCTTATTACACAGCAATGCCACAGAAAACTACATTTCTACAAATCACTGATTGCCAAATCTACCTGTGAAATACTACATGATGATTATGGAAACATAACACTATTTCTCATCACTGATTTCTCAAGTTTGTTATCTCCTGTCAAGAAAATTTTCCACACTTCATACAAAGGTTGCTCATCAGTAGCGTGTCGAAGACATGAATATACAATGCGTTATTCTCCTCTATGTTGAGGACTCTCTCTCTCTCTCCACACAATCACACACACACACACAAATATATATATATATATATATATATATATATATATATATATATATATATATATATATATATATATATATATATATTCACACACACGCATACACATATTTATATATATATATATATATATATATATATATATATATATATATACAGAGAGAGAGAGAGAGAGAGAGAGAGAGAGAGAGAGAGAGAGAGAGGAAGCAAAGTACTTGCTTTACTGATGAAATGGATAGATAAAGGATGACTTTCAATTCTATTTAGAATTCAGTGTTCCCTTTTTCGCGTAACAATAAAAAACAATAAATAAAAACAAAAAAAAGAGAAAGAAAACGCGGGCAGTCTGTCGCTCGATGACATACAATTGTTTATTGTTGTGCAGAACGATAAAAAAAAATAATTGTCACGTATAAAATAAGAGTACAGTAGTATTTTTTTTTTATCCGATATGCACCAAGAGTATAGAATAAGTGTTCTATTGACGATCCATTTTGATCAATGATAACAATAGAGAGAACAATGTGTCTATACAAAAACACGAAACGATGGAATAAGAAGCAATAAAAATAACCTCCGTTCCATTCGGGTGAAATACGATGATAAACGATTCTATTTTTTGTAAGGTGTGAATCTCCGGTGAATGTAGACTTTGGGATGCTAATCTGGCCATTTTTTAAAAAATAAATTTTTAAATATATTATTCAAATGTAAACCTAGAGATGTAAATCATCCCATTTTCTTTAAAAATGACTATTTAAAGGTTATTCAAAGAATTCTTATCGAAACTGGAAGCTAAAGTATTATTCACTCTCAAGCTCTGTTACAGATATCAACCGGAGAAAATTGGCTTAATCTTACAATCGTTAAATCATTGCCTACATTTCACAGAAGACACACACACAGAGAGAGAGAGAGAGAGAGAGAGAGAGAGAGAGAGAGAGAGAGAGAGAGAGAGAGAGAGAGAGAGAGAGAGAGAGAGAGATTTCACACCAGCTACATTAAAGCCTACATTGTAACGCAAAGAGAAAGAGAGAGACTTTAAAATTGTTAAATCAACGCCTACATTGCAGAGAGAGAGAGAGACTACAATCGTAACATTATGCCAACATTGTACAAGAGAGAGAGAGACACACACACACAGACAGACAGACAGATTTTACGATTGTTACATTAATGCCAACATTGTACGAGAGAGAGAGACAGACAGACAGACAGACCGACACACAGACTTTACAATCGTAACAGTGATGGCTACATTGCATTGCAGAGAGAGAGAGAGAGAGAGAGAGAGAGAGAGAGAGAGAGAGAGAGAGAGAGAGAGAGAGAGAGAGAACGATCATTACATTAATGCCTACATTCCAGAGAGAGAGAGAGAGAGAGAGAGAGAGAGAGAGAGTGCAATATGACAGCGTAAGTGCCCAAGAAAAGAAGCTTAATTTTTTGTTAGTGGGAGATTCAACACCCGTGGGCCTAGCAATCAATGACTTTGACCATAACTTCAAGTGAAAAAATATAGATTGTAAATAGGAATTTAGTCTTTTTTACGCCATTTATAACCAAAATTTGCATTATTTTTAATTTATTCGTTTTTCTCGTGTGTTTTACTAACTTGAGTACTTTGATATGACACTAGAATGTTGTCGAAACTTAATGAGAAATAGAGCTTGATAACTTACATTTACTTGAGTTTGCCTCATTCTTGGGACTACAGAAAACGATTCTACTTTCTTCAGCACATTATCCTTAGTATCTCGGTAACTGCAAAGTAACAGCAAAAGACACTTGCTGGGCATTTTGGTATTTTTCTGGCCAAGGGTCATTAAGGGACAAAGACTTTACCCTAAAGAGGAGATGATTGATTGATTTTATGAATCTGGGCTGTCAAGCCAAGCAGTGGGGCACTTTTGGCCATTCAGCACTTAAGACAATGAACAGAGGCAGTTGGAGTGGTTGGACAGCAAGATAGAGATGCAGTACAAGGATCTAAAGATGGAACTGGGAGAAAACCCCCACACTTGCACTAAGATGTAACAGTCACAGAGGCTGGACTGCCAGACTGAAGAAAGGGCTTAAAATGGAGGCAAAGTCAAAAGCCCAAAAATGTGGAGCGACACTGCAAACACCTTTTAGCAATGCCTACAGTGCACCACATGAGGTGCACTGACTGCACTAGCCCCCTTCAGATTCCAACTTTGGTGAACAAATTCTGACACAAAATCATAGAACAGTGGTCTTTATTCCTATTGTGCAATAACATAAAAAAAGACTAAACGAGTGTCAACTTGCATCGCAAGATTTCATAAAATAGAATATCCACATGAGAAGAGAAATAACTGGTAGAAAATAAGCATATATATACCGTAAATACTGATACAATAGCAAAAAACCAAGTTAAAATAAGACATATGAAGGAATATGCAGTTATACACCATTGTAAAGACATGTCTTTCCCAACCTCTCTGTGAAAGTTACTCATAGCAATATTTCATCAAATGATAGCATAAACACCATTCAACTTGGAATGGAATATAGAATACAGAAGTTTGGCCAAAGCCCCAGCGCTGGGACCTAAGAGGTCTCTCAGCGCTGAAACGGGACTTGTGAGTAGCAAGTTTTGAAAAGTGTAACAGGAGAAAAACCTCGCAGTTGCATTATGAAACAATTGTCAGAAGAGGGTGGATAGCAAGATGGAAGAAAGAGAATATGAATGGAAGTACAGCAAAAGGAATGAAAGGGCTTGCAGCTAGAGGCCAAAGGGACGCTCCAAAGAACCTTGTTATGCACTAATCCCCTAAGGGGCCATTCAACTTGATTATTGTGTTAAGTCATGTTGAATGACGTTTCATGAACCCTGAATTTGAAGTTTATTCATATCAAATTATATATGAAAGTTAAGGAAACTTTTCAACATCTGTATCTTCCCCCTCCCCCCTTAATTAAAGGATTTAGAGAAGTCCTATCATAAGGCAAAATAAATATGCATTAATTTCTTATGTAACCCAAGTTCCCATTACAAAATATGCACACACACAAAAACATTTATTGATGGCCATCACTTTTTATCACTAATCCAAGTCTTCCAAAACCATTCATCAAATGAGCCCTTTAAGATAGAAACAGCTAGGGGAGGATCATTAAGAGACCCTCACTAGGGATTAAGCTGATGAGAATTCTGATTAAGAGCAAACAAATGCTGTCGATGAAACAATCTTGTTTAAGACGGGAGTAAGGTCGACAATTTTGGAGTAGACCCATCAGGGCTGCCTAGTAGTCTGAAAATTATTGTTTAAAAATGGGCCTAAGCATACAATCAGCCAAAAGAGCTTGTAACCAAAGACTGGATGGTCATGAATTATCATTCAGCTGTATAAGATGCCTTTGCCACCTAACCCAGCAGCAAACATATTTCCAGCAATTTTCCATTATTATTATTGAGCGCCCTAACCAATCCAGGAGTCAAAATATCTAACTCTCATAGGCTTAGCTTTAAACTTGCAGTACTTCAAAATTTATGATCTGGATGAACTGAAAATAATTGGCAATTTCCTCACTTGCCTCATTTCCAAAACTTGACATTTGCCGTTGGCTTGAGCTTGGACATTTACAGTAAATAAGATATGCATAACTGTTAGCGCTGACCTACATTCTGCACATACAGAGATTGCTTCACGCAGGCTGTCCAATCGCATACATGGGTAGGTAAGGGGCTGTAAAATATTAGAAGACAACAGAAAATTAGTTGAAGGGTGGTGCCCTCTTTGGTTCGATGAATTCCATAATCCAACGATATGTTCGATCTGCTTAACTCTGTAGTCATTATTCCCTACAAGGGAATTTATTCTTTTATAGCAGTGAAATAACCATTAGCCATGTTGTTTACATTTCATTGAGTCATAGTAGTTGCAGCTTGGCTACTTTTTCTAGGCATCCTCATTTCCCTCCAGGTTCATCATCTACCTTTACAACAACTTTACTGTGTATAATTTGTGAATTGTACTCTTAATTTGCTGTTTAAAATGACAAATTCATTAATTTGTACTTTTCATAAATAACAAACCCTGACGTCTTCACATTAGGATAACCTTCTAGCGCCAGCTGGAATCCGGTAAAATCAATAAAATTATATATGCAAGGGACTAGTGGCATCTGTCCTTAGTCACAAGTCATGTGGGACCACCCACAGCCAAGCAGCACTCCATGAAGCAAACTGTTCTGAAGAACTTTAATAGCCCTTCTGTTCACTGAAAACAAAGTATTTCAAAACTCTAAAGTACTTAATCTACTGCACACAGTCTTGTGAAAATTGACATCAACTGGTAAAAAAAAATATTTGACCGGGGTAATAAAAAATCCCAAAAATTCTGGCAAATTTCAAACATATATTAAGCCTTTGGACGAACTATGTGCTGGCCTATCAAAAGCACATCCGCTGCAGGTGCAGTTATGTTGATGGAGGTTTACACATTAGATACAGCGGGTATCTGACGTATTCATTTGTGCTTTTTGATCGTGGCCTAAGTGCCTGGAGACAGCGTGACAGATGGATGAAAGCGTTGTGATCATTCGAACACTGAACTGGTGTCGTCACACTTCGGGGGAGGAGTTATTAAGCGAGTGCATGTATGTGTGCACTCTCTAATGGTATGAGAGGAACATACAATGGCTATGGGATTTGATTTGTGGCTGGGTGTGATTTGCTTTGTGCAGTGTTTAAGAACCACCACTGTGGAGATCGTTATTTGCGGCCATAGCAAGTAAGATAACTCATTAACACATATCTTTTCCAGACATTATGTGGGAATACCCAATTTGTGTTGCAGTGAAATTCCTCTGTTTCTCCATTATGCATTTTCCTGTTTTTTCTCCATTGTGCATTTTTCAGTTTTGAATGTTGATTTCTTTTAACATCACTTAAGGTTTTAATATATATGTTTCTTTTAACAAGAATTCTGTGTTCATCCTGTGAGGATGAATATTTTGGAAGTGGTGTTCTTTACATACTCTATGACATTTACTGTGATCTAGAATAATTATGACCTCTTTACTTTGTTTGGTGACCTTGGTGTTAGTCACTAGTACTTGTTGGTTTAGAATCATTAATCTGAATGATTGTGAATCAGAATTTCCTCTAGTTATGATTTCCATTTATAGGCGGTGTGAATCACTCCATTTCATGTCTGTAGCTTTTGCTGAATTACTTTTGTTAAATTTGCAAATAAAGTCTAGCTTTGTATCTCAGTGTTTAATTCCAGTAGGCCTTTGAGGATAGATTCAGTGAGAGGAGTCAACGGGAGAGAAGGAATGTGCTGACCAAACACCAGGCCATTGCTACCTGCAAGTCTTAGGGATGTAAGATAATATCATGCTGTTCTTAAAACAGATGCCGTAAGAGATTATGACCCTAATTGACCTTGTGTAGGGTAATAACACACACTACTTACAGTTCTGCCACATACTCTGGTACACAGTCCTACCTATGACTGAAAAAAATATTGACATGAAGAGGATAAAAAAAAACCACTTCAAAAGTGTTACCTTTTATTTAGCAACCCCACAGGCTATACATGAAAAGATATATAAATTTTTTTTCAATCACTAATTGTTTACTTATCTCAAAACCTGAAGGTCTAGCTATTAAATGTCTCAGTTAAACTTTAACCTTAGACAGGGATCGATTTACTTCTTCTAGCTTGTGAATCTGTCTGATAAAGAAATCACCATACCTCTGTGCAACTTTCGTATCTGCGATGTGGATCATATTTCGGTCAATGAAGAAGTCAACCTGTTAAAAAAAATAGTTGAAATTTTGTTCATGATTATTGTTTACAAGATGAACAATTTTAAGACTACTGGTAAAAAAAACCTGATCTGCACAATATTCCACCAATAAATTATTAAAACATCAGCAAAAATATCTTGGTGCCACAGTGGTAAAAAAGTGGCATAAAAAGGATCTAGTTATTAAACCCAATACTGATTACCACCTACAGTGTGCTCCAAGTTACATACTAGGTTCTTTGCAGCCACCCAGCATTTTACTTTTATACTTCTCTTTTATTTCCTTAGACCTCATCCAACCTAGCTGTTCAAATTTTCTAAATATGTTATGAAAAATATCAGGACTACAAGGACAGAACATTCATTCTTGTGCCTGGGTATGAGCTCTTCCATTTATGCATGCCACAAAAAGCCAAGATGAAGCCTTCAGATACTATTAAAATGCATGTAATGCATATACTGCATAGCTGAAATTGTCAAGTTCTATGCTGTGAATTGTGTAACTGAAGTCAGAACTGGATGTAACAAATATTGTGGTTCTTAACCTGCAACAAGTTCTTAGTTAATTATTTTTTCTGCCCGCTGCCAGAATATTTGTGATATGGAACATTTCTGATATTTACCATATCCAACACAATTTATAATAATAAATAACTTTAGCCAAATTATGAATTTAAAATTCTCCCATAGAGTACCTAGATTCTTTACAGCTTCTGTCAAAAATGTATCAAATCTGTACTTACAAATTCCAAATTAAGTATTAAAAAATCCCATATGACCCTAATCTTTTAGAATCTGACACAGAGTCCACATCTAATTTACTTCATTTGGTGTAGCATTATCAAAGATTAAAACCATATAACAATAGCAGGGTAAGATCACATATAACAAAAATCAAATAAACCTGGAAGACTCATGCTTAATGTGACAGTAAAATTTCAACGAATCATGAATGACCTTTCCACTAAATTCCTTGGATCACAGGGCAATACAATCATAAAATCCATACGATAGCATTTTCTTAAATTTCATTTTATTAAACAGAATAATTAATAGGGATTTGTAACACTAGACTAATCTTGTTAATACGGTCCTCATACAGATTACGGAGCTATGTATATAGTAAATTCTGTGCTCAACAATATGATAAAAACTAAGCTTTCACTTCATTCATTTAATCTGCAGAAATAAGCTTATGATGGGTTATAATGTATTCTAGTCAAGACCCTCAGCCAACACAAAACTTTACAAAATCCTGACTCACATGTGTACCAATGTATGTACAAAACACCAAATATATTTGAAAGCTCTTGGAGATTTATAAAACCACCAAATTTAAGTAAAGTTGTTTCTTACCTCAGAGTCACTCTGGAAATCACCTTGTAGCCCAGATGTTCCCTTCGTCCAAACCATGTTGCGCATTTTGTGTTTAAAGCACAATAGAGCATTGCGGAAATCATCTTCAGTCATTTCTTGGAAAGTGGCCATCTTCTCCATTGGCATTGTGGTGTAGAGCTTGAGGTAAGAACGCATCACACTGATCTGCTGCTGCTGCTGAACTTCATCTAAAAATACCTGAGAAAATAAAAGTTGAAGTTGTATCATTACATTAACTATCTGATAATAAGAGTAACATCTTTCTCAGTTTTTACTCTTGGCTTGTAACTTATAATTTGCTTTTTGAATTGGCTAAAAAATATAAAAAACTACACTATTAACAAGACTGATAAAATAACAACCAGGAGCAGTGAGTTGTAAAATCTCAAAATATAACTAAAAAATTTTAAATGTTACACTGAAATAAACAGAAAATAACTATCAAACTTAACTACCTCTCTTGAAGAGCACATCTAATCTGCATGAGAGGACCTATCATTCCTCAGGGCAACCAAGAATTCCAAATAACTGAAAACAAAGAATTCTTATAAGCTGAAAACTACTCCTGTTTTATGCACACATACCTTCAATTGCTGCTGGAAGGGTTCTCTGTGGTAGTTGGTAAGATTTGAATCAAATGGTGGAGGGACAGGGCTCAAGAATTTAGGACAAGCAAATGTAAAACAAGCTGTGAACTCCTGAGTGTCATTACGCTGAAAGAGAAAAAGGAATATTGCATTACTTCACTTCCCGCATAAGTACAGTCACTACCCTAATATACGATGAATTTCTGTGGATGTGACTGAACTTTTGGGACGGTTCTAATTACTTTTTCACATGATGGGATGTAGATCATCAATAATATTTCGCTTAGAAATTTAACAGCTTTCAATAACAACAATCCAATATTTAACTTTGTAATTTAAAATGCTAAATGGAAGTGGACTAAGTTATTTTTTACCTGTTCTTGTAAAATCTTGAAAGTATAAAGAAATATGATTACTTTAACAAAAATGTGAATAAGATGTTAATGTTAAATCTTCATATAGTTTGGCATGAGAAGACTACCTAAATTTACCTAATCAACTCAGTACTTGATGTGCACACACACACACACAAATATACAGTAGTTCTACATAAACTACAAAGCCTCACAATGTCAAATAAGGTGATGATCTTTCCTGACGAGAACACATACAGAGGACCATGTTCAATAGTAAATCTTAATCTTACTTTAAATTGGATACTCAAGTTCTATGAAAGCATTTTCCAAAGCATACCCAATTTAAATTAAACCTTAGTATAGTTTTCATTCACCAGTGCAAAACAGGAACAAGAATTTAACCTGTGTTCAATAAAATGGTCTCCACAGTCCCTTCCACTAGTACATCCCACTGTTAACATCTCATAACTTTAAATGTTTCAAAAATCAAGACCAGCTATTATAATAAGGAATGAGAGGTGAGGACTACAATAAAATAAGTAAAAAATGCGCCGAAGCTTCTTCGGCCCAATGGAGTTTTCTGTACAGTGTATAATGCTGTATGAAACTCTCAGCTGCAGCCCATGAAACTTTCAGCCTTAGCCCGGTGGTGGCTTGTGTTGTTAGTACCTATGGAGGTGCCAGACACATTCATGGCTAAATTTAACCTTAAATAAAATAAAGGCTATTGAGGCTAGAGGGCTGTAATTTGGTATGTTTGATGATTGGAAGGTGGATGATCAACACACCAATTTGCAGCCCTCTAGCCTCAATAGTTTTTAAGATCTGAGGGTGGATAAAAAAAGTGCGGACGGATAGGCAAATAGCCATCTCAACAGTTTTCTTTTTTACAGAAAACTAAAACATTTAACATTCTTAGAAATTTTATCTACCTAGGTCTTGAGATTTTTTCCAAGCTTAACTATCACATACTTTACTCTGCCTAAAATTATATTTCATTACAACATGACATTTTTATAATAAAATAAGGTTTTATATATACTTACCCAGTAATTACATAGCTATAAGTTTCTTTTAACCGGCAGCTTAAAATTTTGAAACTGCGGGTCACGCTACTTTGTTTTTGTTATGGCAACATGCCCCGCCCACTTTTGGGGGAGAATAGGTACAACATAGCAAAGAGCTTCAATTGTTTATGCCCTTATGTCCAAGCAACGTGAGGTGGGTGGGCTCTGATCATGTAATTATTGGGTGAGTATATATAAAACCTTATTTTATTATAAAAATGTCATTTTTATATAAGTAACTTACCCAGTAATTACACAGCTGATTCCCACATTGAATGGAGGTATGAAGGCTGGACATATCTACCCCAAAACATTATTAATACTAATGAGTTGGAGAATAGAAATTTGCTAACATTGAACCAATGGTGTTGAACCTTACCTGATAAGAGAGCTGCTACAGGTAGATACTGCCTCTGGTTGGCGCTCATCTTATCCAAAAGAGGCGAGGCGATGAAGCCTTATGGGCCTACTACTACAGTGGGTGCTTTGCAGTGATGTACTAATTTCCGAGGGCTAGCAAAGAATACAAGATGCCCCTGCCCAGGGAGCAGTACCACACAAAATAACCAGAACAAATATAGTCACCATAACCACCAAAACAAAATTAAAAACACCAATACCCAACCATTAAAAACCAAAGGACTGGAGGGTACTCCAAGTACATAGTACTCTCAGGCTCCCCAAAAACTCAACACCCTAAGCAAGGCAAAGAGACTAAAGAAAGGACATTGCTTTCTATGTTTCCTTCCCCAACACCATGCCAGCCGCGTAAAACGGATCCAAGGTACTGCACTGATCATAAGTAGTTTCGATATCCCATAAATAATGAGATGCAAACACTGACTTGCACTTCCAAAACATCGTCTGCACAATCGACGTGAGGGATAAATAGTGCTTAACACCAAAGACGTAGCGACAGCTCTTATCAGCCTTTACCTTACATGAGGAGAGAGTCTTCGCCAACCATGGAATGAGCTTCCGAAATCAAGTCCCTGAGGGAGGACACCAGGGCATTCTTAGACATAGGCCAAGAGGGATATTTCACAGAACACCAAAGATTCCTTGAAGTACCACGAATAGCCTTCATTCTGTGAAGATACAACTTAAGGGCCCTTACTGGACAGCGAGCCCTTTCTTCTTCAGACGGGCCTACTATCTCAGACAAGCTCTTAATCGTAAAAGAATGAGGCAATGGATTCGATGGTGACTCGGTCTTGGCTAAAAATCCTAGGGAAAAGGAGCAAACTGCATTCGAGAGAAAATCCAAACACTTTTGTCCAAAGCATGGATCTTGCTGGACCTTTTGACAGTGGCTAAGGCTACCAGAAAAAGTCTTCCTGGTAAGATCCCTTAAAGAGATAGTCTGCATGGGCTCTAAACGTGAACTGGCCAGCCACTTAAGTACTACAGTAAACCCCCATATTCGCGGGGGATGCGTACCACACCCCCACCCCCAAGAATAGCTAAAATCCGCGAATACTTAAAACCCTTCAAAAAATCACTTAGAACTGCCTGTTTTGATTGTTCAAACACAATAAAAACTAAAAAAATGCTTACACCAGGTATTATCCTACTTATGATGGGGTTAGGTTCCAAAAACCCATTGTTTGTTGGAAAAGATGCATCTTGAATATAACCTAGCCTACACTAGGGTATTCAGTACCATGTATACAAATATGGTAGCCTAGCCTCCACTATAAAGTATACTTTATACATATACTGTATAGTAATTATTAATATCAGTTAATTCTGGAGGTTCATGCAGATTGACTTATGATAATTCAATACAAAGAGAAATTGAATAAAAAACAAGAATTAGCTTAGCCTACAGTGGTATATCGTATACATATACAGTAGTCTAACCTATTATACTGTCCTCCAGATTCACAAATTAATATCATGTTATACAAACATCAACATAATGAATATGCATCTTTTCAAGATGTTATGCTTTATTCACTGTATCCAATACAGTAAAACCCCGTATTCGCGGTCTCACCTATTCACAGATATCTCTGTGGAATGTATCTACACATTATTCGCGGAAAGTTTGCCCATTTGCGGTATTTTTCACTAAGAAATATTCACTAATTACTCTATTTTCACATCATTTTCATGACTAAATGCACTTTTTGTGATAAAACTATTAAAATACTCAGGTATAAGCATTTTTAGAGATTTTTTTTTGTGTTTGAACTATCAAAATAGGCAGTTCTAAGTGTTTTTAGAGGGGTTTTAAGTATTTGCGGATTTCAGCTATTTGTGGGGGGGGTGTGTGGGTGTGTGTGTGTGTGTGGTATGCATCCCCCGCGAATATAGGGGGTTTGCTGTAATACTGTATATATTCTTATATTGCTTTTGTATTATAAATGGCAATCATAGTGATCAATGTTTTGGTTTGGAAATCAATTACGTGGTAAGTTTATTTCGCCGTATTTAACTCGGTTCAGAGCGCTTTTCTTGCTTCTAGTTAGCGTAAATGAATCTCTAAGTACTCTATTTATAAGGGGCAAAGTTATTTTTCGTTATACAGTGTTTTCAAGTCAAAATATAACTTAAATATGTCTCGTTGTGAAATTAATTTAGCTATTTTTTTCGTTTATAGATGGCATTGGCTGTTTGGGGGCACGTTTGTTTTGTGTAAAAAAAAAATTTGATTTCGTTTGTTATTTTCACTTGATTTCATCATAATACGAGCTTTACGTATTTATCTTCTATCGGCGTGAAAACAGCAGTAATGTGTTCTTTCATACCAGTAGTTTTGATTAAAATACCTTCTCTCCAATTTTAATTATGGTCGAGTTTCATCCATGTTCCTGATGCATGATAATTTATACTGTAGTTATTAGCAGCTCGAACATTGTTTTCTCAGCTTCAGCTACAACTTGCAGGTTAAATTTAGCAATATATTTCCTTGCCGATCTTTTATCCATAGCAAATAAGGGTATGATGTAAAAATATGTCAGTCCTATTCTACTTAACGTCATTTGTAACATAACTATGGTAATTGTTTATTACCGTACGGTGGCTGAAATACAAGCAAAACGGCTGTTTTTACCCAATTCAGTTATAAGCTAAACAACAGTTTCTCGTTCGGTTGTTTATGGCTGTATGCATTTACGCAAGAGTATAATGTTACTAACAATACTTTTATCATTTTCTTTTACTTTTTAACTAGAAGATGGGATAAAGAGGTGGAGGAAAAGAAGTTAGTCTATTGTAATTTGGTCTCTCTCGCTGCCTGATTGTACGCTACTGCCTGCGTCCGTGCGAAATTTAAAAATATTTTATAAATACAGTATTGTTGTATTGGTATTAATTGCTTACCCCCATCACAAAATCGAATTATCATAAGGCTAATTATCCTAACTCAAGCACTACCTGGGTACCTGAGTATTTTAATAGTTTTATCACAAAATGTGCATTTAGTCATGAAAATTATATGAAAATAGAGTAATTAGTGAATATTTCTCAGTGAAAAATACTGCAAATGGGCGAATTTTCCGCAACTAATGTGTATATATGTTCCATAGAGAAATCTGCAAATGGGTTTCCGCAAATAATGTGTATATATGTTCCATAGAGAAATCTGCAAATGGGTGAGTCCATGAATCCTGAGACCACGAATACGGGGGGTTTACTGTATGTCTAAATTTCCAGGAGAGCAAAGGCTTTCTTTAAGCTTCGTCGTATCAAAGGACTTGATAAGATCGGACAAATCTTGGTTAGACGATAAGTCTGTTCCTTTGTGGCGGAAAACCGAGCTAAGCATTGCTCTGAAGCCCTTAATGGTAGAGGTGGAAAGCCCTTAGTCGAGCATAAGAACAGTAGAAAGTCCGCTATTTCTGTTACAGAGGTACTAGAAGAGCTAGAAGAGGACACGTTATTTCGTCTGCACCAAGACCTGGAGACAGACCACTTAGCCTGGTAGACTTTATCTGATGACTGTCTTCTTTACTTAGCAATCGTGTCTACAGCAGCTATTGAAAAGCCCTTCTTTCGTAGTAGCTTAACAGTTTGAATCCTGTTAGGGCCAGAGAAGACAGGCTTTGGTGGAACTGTCGAAAGTGAGGTTGCCTGAGTTGTTGCTTTTGTGGCAGCAGTCTCGGGAAGTCCGCAAGAAGTTCCAGCAGATCTAGGAACCACTCCTTTGTTGGCCAGAAGGGGGCTATCAAAATCATAGACAGGTTTTGATGAAACTGGAATTTATTGAGAACTTGTCTCAGCAAACTGAATGGGGGAAAGGCATACAGATCTTTGCCCCACCAGTCCTCCAACATTGCATCAGTCACCCATGCTAAGGGATCTGGCACTGGCGAGCATACGAGAGGAAGTCGGTGATTCCTGGAGGATGCAAATAGATGTATCATGGGTTTCCCCAAGACCTTCCACAGACACAGACAAGCTAACGGAACTAATGTCCATTCTGTGGGAAGGACCTGTTTCTGACAGCTCAATTCGTCCACCAGAACACTGAGTTTCCCTTGGATAAAGCATATTACAACTTGCGTGTTGTTCTGGTGTAACCAGAGAAGAAGAACCCTTGCGGTTTTGTACAGGAGAAAGAGTGAGTCCCCCCTTGTTTCCTGATGTACGCCAGTGCAGTCGTGGTGTCTGAATGCACTGCTATAGTCTTTCCGCGCACTTCTCAGGCAAAGCACTGTGGGCCTACAAATATAGCCCGTGACTCCTTCACATTGATATGCCAGTCTTGCTGTTCTTGAAGTGTCTGAAAAGAACTCTAGGCTGGGGCTCAGAGGGAGAAGAGATTTCCCTTTTGTTAGCCTCTTCATGGAACTCCACCAATGAAGATCCTCTTTGATTTCCACAGTTATCGGGAACACAAATGAGTCTTGGGACTTCCTCCTGTTCCAGCTGGCTCTTGGGAAGAATTGAAGAGGTCTCAGGTGTAGTCTTCCCAGACAGATGAGGGGGTACCTAGAAGGGTCATCCATTGATTGGCTGAGCAAGAATCTAGTTCCAAAAACTCGTTTAATGTCTGAGGACACTTGTCTATTCTCTTCAGGACTGGGAAAACCCGATAATCCTGAGTGTTGATCATCATTCCTAAATAAGGAATCTCCTGAGAAGGATTCAGGAGAGACTTGTCCTGACTGAAGAGACCACCCAAGTCCTGGGCCAGGAGAAGAGTTCTGCGAATGTCCTCCGTACACTGAACTTCCGAGCAGAAACGTAGTAACCAGTTGTCGAGTTATAGAGAGATCTTTATCCCCATCAGGTGAAGCCACTTTGCGAGGGGAGCTAATACCCTGGTAAACGCTTGAGGGGCAGTCGAGAGACCGCAATTGGAACACCATGCCCTGAAACAGAAACCTGAGGTACTTTCTCAAAGCAGGATGAACTGGAATATGAAAGTACGCGTCCTGCATGTCGATGGACACCATCCATTCTCCCTGGCGAATGGATGCTAGAACTGACTGGTTTGTTTCCATCTTGAAGTCTGTCTTTTTGACAAAGACATTCGGTGCACTTATGTCCAAAACAGGTCTCCAGCCCCCCAATGACTTGGGTATTACAATGAGACGGTTGCAGAATCCTGCAGAATGAATGTCCTCTACTACCTCTATAGCCTCTTTCTGAACAAGACTCGACCTCTAGCAAGAGAGCAGCAAATCTCTCTGAGCCTGGAGAGTAATCCATCAATGTGACAGGCTTGAGGACTAGAGGAGGTTTGTTCACAAAGGGGATAGCGTAGCCCTACTTTAGGACTGACACTATTCAGGATTCCGCTCCTTTCTGTTCCCACCGTTCCCAAAAGAGGAGGAGCTGTGCTCCTACCTGAGTACGGAGGACTATATCCTTACTTATTGGTGGAAGATTTAGAGGAAGACCTGTTGATGGAACGCTGTGGGAAACGGGTACTTGCTTGTCCTAATACAATATAAGGTCTAGAACTGGAGCTCCAAAAGGAGTAGTCTGCAGAGGAGTCGAAGATCTGGGAGGAAGAGCCGAAGAAACCTTAGGGCATCTCACAGATAGGGAGAGCAGGTCCTGAGTGCTCTTTTTCTGCAGGTCAGAGGCAATGTCTAATACTGTAGCCTGAGCAAAAAGATGCATCTTGTCCAAGGGGGAGAAGAGAAGAGCTGACCTCTGAGACAGAGTTGAAATTTTCTCTAGCCTAACCTATCCTTAAATTATTCAATTATGTGATCCACTCACCTGTTCACGTTGTTCTTTTTACTCTATGCAATCCAGCTTACAACAACAAAAACCACAAACAGACTTACAACCCAACCATTAACGACCTAACCTTCAGAGAGCTCTCTCTACCTCTTTCCACCATGCTTTTAACACTCCCGCTCCTTGTTTGTTTACATTTTTTCTCCCTCCCGCCATTTTCGTCCTGTGACGTCACTTCCTATGACGTCACAACAATAACATGCTCTTTAAACATAAGGAATGCTATGCTATAAAAACATCTTATAAAATTAAACATGTGCCTTCTTTTTATACATTCTGCAATACCCATACACTTCATCAATGCAGAAAATAAAATAATGACTAACTTATAAAACTAACATACAATCACACTTATCTCCTTCTCCCTCCCCTCCAGCCTTTTCTTATCCTAATCCCCGCTAATCTCCATTATTCTCCAATTCTTTACCCTCTACATAATTCCTAATGCTTTCCCCCGAAACTCCAGCTTTGGTTAATACATCAGCTATCTGATGCTTTCCTTTTATCCATCTCACCTCACTTATTTCTCCAGATTCTACTGTTTCTCTTATTGCTGCAATATCAATTTTTAATCTCTTACTACTTACTCCGGTACTTGATTTTATTGCAGTCATTAGGGTTTTACTATCAGTTTTCACCAGTGCTTCTAATTTTCTCCCTCCTACTATCTCTTCCCACAAATGTTTGAAATATATCAATCCTTCTATGGCCTCCCCAACACTCAGAGCTTCTGCTTCAATGGTGGACTTTGCTACTCTTCTGGATTTTCTGGATTTCCACCATATAGGGCTTCTCCTCTTACCATCTGTCAATGATATCACATAACCTAATTGAGTATGACCATCTTCAATATTCCCGAATGAAGCATCTGCATAGGCTTCCCAATAAACCTTTTCTTCTTCTAACTCACTTATTATCACTTCTCCCATTATGCACTTAGTTTTTCTCACTATCTTAATCAGCTTTCTCATATCTTGAGTCGTTCCTTCTTTAAAAGCTTTACTTAATTCACTAACATCATATGATATTTCTGGCATGGTATGTAGCGATACCCAATTCAACTGTCCTACCACTGATCTATATTCTGTTAACTCCTTTTGTCCTAATACTCTATTACCTGTAAATCTTCTGGCTTCTGGTTCTCTTATAGAATTTATATACTGCCACTGATTAAGACAAATTCCATTTTCCTTATGCTCTACTATTACTCCTATATATTTAAAACTTTTACTTTCTTGTTCTCCTACTTGTAATTTCCCTTTCAATTTCCCAATTGTTTCCTTTAAAAATCCTTCAGTTCCTCCATAGCAAAAATCATCTACATGTGTACATAAAATACCATTCAATTTATTGTCTTTCTTCCAAAAGAATATATTAGGTTCTAATCTACTCCTCTCACCTTTAAGCTCCTCCACCAGTTTTACCACCTTACAATACCATGCCTTTGCTGCATCCTTGAGCCCATAAACAGTTTTCTTCAATTTCCATAATCCACTCCAACCATCTTCACTAGGTGGTTTTAAATATACCTCTCGTTGTATTTCATCACCCTGTAGATATGCCGTTTTTACATCTAACGTATAACAATTCCAATCTTTCAGTTTTATTACCGTCAAACAAAATTTTAAAATTTCGGCATTGCATGTAGGAGCATCTTTTTCCCATTCAGCCATTTCTTCTTCAAAACCTCTAGCTACCAATCTTGCTTTACATATCCTTTCCCCCCTTTTACCTTTTCAGTTACTATCCATCTTGTAGATATAGCTTTTTGTCCAATGTCATTTACCTCCTCATATACCTTGTTTTCTCTCCAACTTTGTAGTTCTTTTTCTTTAGCTTCAATTACATTTCTATTTTCGAATCCTAGCAAAACCTCTTCTTCATCTTCAATTTTTTCTACATGACTATAATCTCTTAAGTCAACCCATCCCTTGTCACCTGACTGTGAGTCTTCTACATTGTACGAATCAGCCCAAGATTTGCTTGATCTTTTCCCTGCAAGGCTCAATATCGTCCACTCTTCTACTTGTCCTGTATTTTTGTTTATAGCTCTAACTCTATTTCCCTTTCTGAATTTGGGTATCTCTTCTATTAACTCACTTTCTTCTGTTACCTCACTTTCCCCTTCATCTTCCAGTGTTTCCTCTGCCAAATCTCTTTCTATAGTCTCTTCTACATCAGCATTCCTTCTCCAGCCAATTATCATCTTTCCTTCCTGCTCATCTATATTCCCTTCCTTTGATGCGAGGGATTCATCTTTCACAGTGTGTGTTTTGTCTACTTTAAGTATCTTCTCCTTTTCTGGTGATAGTCTTTGAATCCTAGTAACATGTATTCTCGCTACTTCTCTTAGAGAATCCCCATGTTTAACCACTACTGTTTTACCTGATACTCCCACTACCTGAGCAGGTCCTCTCCATTCATTTTCATTTTCTCTCTTATAGAATACCTCATCTCCCACTACTGCTTCTTCAAATTTATGTTCTCTGACATTTTTGTTCAGAGCAATTCTTATTTTATTACAAGACTCATTTTTGATAAACACTTCTCTGGCCTTATGCATTGCATTCAGTGTATCCCTTACTATGCTTTCTTCCATACCTTTCTCTCTGCTTGCAGGACTTGAACTTTCTTCTCCCATTAAATTAGGCAAGGAAGGATTTTTCCCAAATACTAACTGGTTAGGGGAGAAACCACCATTATTTATTAAGCAGTTCCTGGCACTCACTACCCATCTTAATGCTATGGACCAATCCACTTCCTCATCATCTTTCATCTTTCTTAAGCTTTCTTTGATTATGCCTACTGTCTTTTCACACAATCCATTGCTCCATGGAGATTCTGATGCTGTGGCTAATACTTTAATATTCCATCTTTCTGCCATCCTCCTTACTTTTTCATTTTGAAATTCTCCCCCGTTGTCTGATAATATTTTGGAAGGTGCCCCAAATATCGCAAACCACCCATCAAAAAGTGTCTTTATAATAGTTTCTGGTTTCTTGTCTTTTATCCAAAAAGCCTGACAATACCTTGTTGCCATATCTACCATAACCAAGAACTTTCTCTCTTCTATCTCTCCCACATCCATTGCTACAACTTCATTGAATGTCTTACTCCAAGAAAATCCCACTACTGGTTTAGCTGGATTTCTTTTATATCTTTTACATACTTCACAACTTGCGATTAAATCAGTTAGTAACTTTTTTATTTCCTCTTTTTCCTTCTCTCCCAAACCGTCACTCCACTGTGCTTCTTCTGTTAGCTTCCATATTTTATCTCCACTTCCGTGGCCAAATTGTAGATGTAACTTCATCATTGTACCTTTAATTTCCCTTAGGCTCTTTCCCTTCCACCCCTCCAATAATAATTCTTCTTCTACCTTCCTCCTCAAAATTGGTATTCTTAAATGGCCCTGTCTGTCTTCTCGTAACTTTACCTTCATTTCCCCTAGTACTTCTATTTTAACACAATTCTCTTTTAAATTTATGGTCATCCCCATTTTACTCATGGTTTTCTTACCTATTAACCATGGTACATCACCGTGCAAAATTTCTGTCTTCAAATAAAACTTTTTGTTTTTCAATATCACCGGTATTTCCATTACTCCTTTCGACTTGTATGATGACTCACCGAAATTAAATACTTTATTAGACTCTTTCTTAGTATCATTCATTCTCCTCAATTCTTCCTGATTCAAACCTACAACAATGCGTGCTAGTCACAATTCCCCACAAACTGTTGACTTACATCCTGTGTCTAAAATTGCATCAACCTCTTCCCAAGATTCTTCTTCTATTTTGCTAACTTTTCCTATATAAACTTTTTCTTCTTCTTGTCCAGTTTCTGCTTTCTTCTTATTCTGAAAATTCTGAGAACAATCTCTGGCCCAATGCCATTCTGATTTGCATATAGCACACAGTTTTACTGTCCCTTCTCTATTTAAAGGATTTCTTCCACCTCTACCTCGATTCACCTTTCCCCGATATCTTTGGTTTTTCCACCCTTTCCCAAAATTCTCACAACCTTCTGATCCTAACCATTCCCCCTCCTCTCTATTCCCTAATCCCTCAAATATTCTTTTCATTATTTGTGACACTGTTTTATATTCCAACTTTTCTCGACCACAAGCTGCTAATACCATTTGTTTTTGATCTTCTGTGAGATTCGATTGTTCTAGTACATGAAAACCTTTTGCTTCCCCTTCAAGCATGCTTTTCCCTAGTGCCCTACTACACTCTGACTCTGCCTTTTCATACCTAATTATAAAATCTCTCATCTTTTCACTAGATTCTCTTTCTATTTTAAAATAGTTTTTCATTTTACTGTAATTTTCCATTAACGTATCTTTTAGATACACTTCATCTAGTTTGGACAGGATTATCTTTGAACCCTCGCTATCCTTAAGTTCATCTCTATCTATTCCTTCTGTTACTTCTAAAGCTTTCCCTTTTAAGCTCATCCTTATCTCTATCCCCGGATATTTCACTTCTTCTCCACACACCACAAGCCAATCTTCGACTTGTCCTCTCCATCCTTTATAATCGCCCTGTGCCCCGCTAAATCTCGGACAGTCTCTCCTCCATTTCATCTCCCAAAGTTTACCATCAGAGCCGTCCATTTTTAACGAACCACGCTCTGCAACCATTTGAAATTTTCTCTAGCCTAACCTATCCTTAAATTATTCAATTATGTGATCCACTCACCTGTTCACGTTGTTCTTTTTACTCTATGCAATCCAGCTTACGACAACAAAAACCACAAACAGACTTACAACCCAACCATTAACGACCTAACCTTCAGAGAGCTCTCTCTACCTCTTTCCACCATGCTTTTAACACTCCCGCTCCTTGTTTGTTTACATTTTTTCTCCCTCCCGCCATTTTCGTCCTGTGACGTCACTTCCTATGACGTCACAACAATAACATGCTCTTTAAACATAAGGAATGCTATGCTATAAAAACATCTTATAAAATTAAACATGTGCCTTCTTTTTATACATTCTGCAATACCCATACACTTCATCAATGCAGAAAATAAAATAATGACTAACTTATAAAACTAACATACAATCAAGAGTGACTCCTTTTGATGTAAAAGAACAACACAGTTCTCTTTTCTTGAGGACACCCATGGCGTAAAGACCAGCCAACTCCTGCGCACTGTCAGGAATGCCCTTGTCAATACAGGAAAGCACTCCTAAAAGGTCCAAGGAGGTATCTTGAGGTAAACAAGAGCACTCTCTAATCTTGCGCACTAGCACGGCCACCGCCAAGTCTAAGAAGCTCATTACTTCGAACACTTTAAAAATATTCTTAAGAATATGAGCAAGTTCCAAAGCCGAAAATTTTGGCCGAAGTGAAAGCTGACCTCCTGGTTGCATTGATAAGGCTGAAGAAGTCTCCCTGAGAGGAGGCAGAGACTCCCAGGGAAGGAGCTTCTCTCGTAGCATAAAATCTATAACTCGACCTAGACAGCTTGGAGGGCAGAAAACAAAAAACTGCTTCACCTTGCTCCCTCTTCTCTGCAAGTCCTCCTTCTACTTCGCTCAGCGCCTTTTTCGCTGAGGAGGAGAGAACCAGTTTAGATAACTTCAAAGAACCAGCTGAGGGAGCTTCCATAAAAAAAAGTCGAAGCATGAGAGGAGGGAGTCACTGGCAAAAAGAAGCTTGGAAAGGTGGCTAACAGGAACCTCAATAAAGCAGAGTACGACCTCTTCTTCAGAAGAAACAGGAGAAAGCGATAAGTCCGCTGTTGTCTGAGATGTTGGAGGTGCTTTCTGAAGCAAACTTAAAATGTTATCTAGCTTCCTCTGGATCGGAACAACCAGAGGAACACTATGAAAAGAAGGTGGAGGAGTGGGTGCCAACGGGTGCTCAGGAAGCAATGAAGAAGCAGGAGCCAAAGACAAAACTTGATCGTGAACCGGCGCCAAGGGGCACTCATCTGCAACTGGAAGCTTGGGCACTTCAATGCTAGCTGCTGGCCGCTCAGGGGCTAATTGGAGAGGTGATGGACGCACAACAGCTTATGAAGGGGTTCCCTTGTGTAACGAAGAACGTCTACGCACCACACGGCGCCTCAGCGCCAGACTACGATCATCATCTGATGCTGAAGAGAATTGCTCCGGGCTACCCCAGTGACTGCAAAAGGGGCACACTGAATCCTTGCCCTTCTTACAAGGCACAGGAAAAGAGATTGCGAAGTCCACTGTGTGCCTTTTCAGGGGGTTTGATTTTTCCACATAGCGCCATGAACGTCTGGGACTAAAATCCTCAGAGCTGGAGGACATACAATGAGCACTCGCTTGAAGGCCTTTCCAACAGCTTTTGGATGCAGTGTGGGATTCATCAACAAACTAAACCAGCCTCCTTTAGGCTACCAGTTTGACTCCTCCCAGGTGCTGGGGAGTATACCACGGACTTTGGCCTAGGAGAATTGGCGGGCTGAACAGCCACCTCCTCCACTACCACTGCACTAGCACTGGGTGCCATGGGGTGCTCTGACTCACTTCTATCCATCAGTACTTTCACTGATGATGCTAATTTAGTGATCGATTGCACAGTTAATTCAAACCGCGTATTGATTTTCGACTCCAGGCTGATGATTGTGTTGGGATCGGAAACGTCAGAGCCAGGTAAAGGAGAGGTTTGCACAGGTAGAGGAGATGAAACAGGATCAGAAGAAATTATGGGTGCAATTGCATCCAACTAGCTAAGGCTTTACTAGTTTCCCTAGCAATAGCTTTTCTCTTCCTATCTCTAGCCACTCTCTTAAGATGCGAATCTAAAGTTTTCCACCTCTTTGAATCCCAATCACTACATTCCTCACATAAAAAATCAACTGAACACGTTTGTCCCCTACACTGAATACAAATAGTGTGAGAGTCATAAGATTCCTTAGTAAGTCTAGTGTTGCAGCCTTAGCTATAATGCCTAATACTGGAACTACTAGTGTAAGACATCATGGAAAAAATCAGACGAGTCCAAAAAACGGGCAAAAAATTTGTAAACCGATGATCAAAATTCAATGAATACTAACTAAACTGTGCCGAAAGGCTACGAAAATAAATACTTTGCCAATTGTAGATAAGAACAGAACAGACAACCAGTAAACTATAAATTTCAAAATTCAAGCTGCTGCCAACCACAGTACTTCAACCACAGCTGGCAGAAACAATAGAAACTCTTTGCTATGTTGTACCTATTCTTCCCCCAAAAGTGGGTGGGGCATGTTGACATAACCAAAACAAACTAGTGTGACCACAATTCCAAAATTTTAAGCTGCCAGTTAAAAGAAAATGACATTTTTGTCATAAAATAAAGTTTTATATACTTAACAAATAATCAAATAGCTATAGTTTCTATGTTACGCAGCAGCTCAAAATTCAAAATTCGAGGTAACGCTCTTTTGTTTTGGGTGTAGGTATACTGCCCTGGCCACTTTCAGGGAAGATTAGGTACAGCATAGCTAAAGAGCTCAATTCGTTTATGCTCTACGTCCATGAGAGGGGAGGAGGGAGGGCTCTGATCATGTAATTATTTGCTAAGTATATATAAAACTTCATTTTATTATATAAATATCATTTTTCTATAAGTAACTTACCAAATAATTACATAGCTGAATCCCACATTGATTGGAGGTGGGATGAATGGACGTATGCTATTCCAAGAAAAAACTGATAGGGAGAAGAATTTGGAACAGAAAGTTAGCTAGAATTTTGATATGCTTGTTGTAACCTTACCTGGTGAGGGAGCTACAGCAGATGGGTACTACCTCTGGTTGAAGCTCCTCTCGACCCGACCTGTAGCGGCGTGGCAGTAGAGGGTCACCCTGCTTGAGTGGGTGCTTTGCAACGTAGGAGGTTATCGCGGGTTGCCAAAGCTTACAATCCAAAAAGGACACATAATTAATACGTGTATGTGCCCTTGCCCTGGGCACAGTACAACAGAAAACAAAGACCAGATAAAATTAACCTACACCACAAAATTTACTCAAATCCATAAAAACACGGATTGGTGACACTCACAACTCAGTGCTTACCAGACTTCCCAAGAAGTGCAACTATCCTTATTCAAGGAGGGTGGATAGAGGAAAAAGGTGTCCCTCCTATCCTTCATCCCCCAATACAGTAATACCTCGATCTTACACTATTCGAGTTGCGCAAATTCACAGACACAAGAACTTTTCATTGGATCCTAACTAATTGTCATACGCGATTTTTTCACAGACCTGCAACATTTGTGAATCAGAGAGAGAGAGAGAGAGAGAGAGAGAGAGAGAGAGAGAGAGAGAGAGAGAGAGAGAGAGAGAGAGAGAGAGAGAGAGAGAGAGAGATTGTCCTTACTTGAAATTATTTATGTATTACGGAGAGAGAGAGAGAGAGAGAGAGAGAGAGAGAGAGAGAGAGAGAGAGAGAGAGAGAGAGAGAGAGAGAGAGAGAGAGAGAGAGAGAGAGAGATATTGTCCTTATTTGAAATATAAAGTTAAATTATTTATGAATTATTACGGGGAGAGAGAGAGAGAGAGAGAGAGAGAGAGTACCAGAAATCTTTTGACACGCTGAGGGCAACGATTGACACGTCTGACAGCTTTGCCCTCTTCAAAGGTTTCTCAAAAGATCGAGAGATTATATTTGTTTGTTTAAAATACCATATAATTTACTATAGAAATGTATAAATTTTGTAATTACAGTTTTATTATTATTATTATTAATATTTGAAAAGCAGTACTTATTATTAGGTAAATTATTTATTTATCATGCAAAACAAACATATACATGTAAACATAAAAATTCTCTCATCTCAGCAAGAGATGAGAGAATTTTTATGGTTACATGTATATGTTTATTTGTTTTGTATGACAAAATAAATGATCTACCTAATAACAAGTAGTAATTTTCAAATAATAAGATTAATAAGATTAAATAATAATAACAATATAACAGTAATTACAAAATTTATACATTTCTATAGTAAATTATGTGATATTTTAAACAAATATAATTTCCCTATCTTTTGAGAAACCTTTGAAGAGAGGGGCGAGGGCAAAGCTGTCAGACGTGTCAATCATTGCCCTCAGCATGTCAAAAGATCTCTGGTACTATCTCTCTCTCTCTCTCTTTTCCTTCATAAACCATGAATTTCCATCTTTTGATATCTAACCTAAGAATAACTTCTCTCTCTCTCCCTCACATTATTCTCCTTGTCTCTGTAATAATTCATAAATAATTTAACTTGATATTTAAAGTAAGAACAAAGAACAATCTCTCTCTTTTGTTCGCAGTTAGCGCTCACACATTTTTACAAATTATTTCTCTGTACGTCTTTACCTGTACAGTAGATAGTTTAGATTTATCTAATTTTACCTGTACGGTAGAAATGCGTTAAGTGTGGCAAATACGTTCTAAAACATAGAGACATAATAACTAATAGTTGTATTAGCCCAAATAAAAAGAGGTTGAGAAGACTTCTAAAAATAGATAGACGGAAAGGGGGAGAGAGAAATTCTCTTCCTACTCTCTATTTTTATGTCATCCATTTATTTTTTTTGAAGGGTAATGTATTAAGCTAACTTTTAAATGAAATTACAATAACTTTAATTTCATCTAAAAGTTAGCTTAATGATTTGGGAGCATGATAAGGGTCATATTTAATGTTTAAACTTTAGAAATAAGCATTTATTAGCATTTTTAGATACTGTGCCAAGCTTGATTAGGGTCATATTTAGTGTTTAAACTTTAGAAATAAGCATTTATTAGCATTTTTAGAGACCGTGCCAAGCTTACGCGAAAATTCGCCTTGCGCGAGGGGTTCTGGAACCTAACCTCGCATAAGTTCAGGGTATGACTGTACCATGCCAGCTGTGAAGAACGGACCTAAAGTACTGCATTTTTCTTATACCGTTTCGATATCCCATGCGTAGAACATGGCAAACAGTGACTTGCACCTCCAAAATGTTGACTGCAAGATTGAAGAGAGAGACAGATTACATCTGAATGCCAAGGACGTAGCCACCGCTCTTATTTCATAAGCTTTTACTTTGCAAAGGGTAGTAAATCATTCTGAACCCCCAAATGTGCTTCCGAAATCACAGATCTTAAAAAGAATGTTAATGCATTCTTGGACAATGGACGGCTGGGGTCTTTCAGAGAACACCAAAGATTTGAGGAGGAACCTCTAAGACTTTTGGTTCTTTCTAGGTATACTCTTAAGGCTCTTACGAACAGAGGACTTTCTCTTGATCGGATGGACCGAGTAATTTGGATAGGCTCTTGATTGAAGAGGAACACAGCCAAGTATAGTCGGGTCCTCATTCTTGGCCAAGAAACCCAAAATCAGTGAGTATACAGTGTTGCCTTGAGAAAAGCCTACCCTTTTATTGATGGCATGTAGCTCACTAGCTCTCCTAGCTGTAGCTGATGTCATCAAGAAGGTCTTCTTCCTTAGATTCCTAAGTGAGGATGACTCCCAAGGTTCACACAGCAATCCTGACAGCCATTTAAGGACAACATCCAAGTTCCAAGCGACTTCCGAAGGTTTTGCTTGCTTACTAGTACTAAAAAACTTTATTAAATCGCTGCTCTGTTTGAATACGAAACTCAACATTGCTCTGTAACCCTTGATAATAGATGTTGCAAGTCCTTTTGAGGTTCTAAGATGTAACAGAAAATCTGCAATCTGAGAAGAGGAGATATTTTGCTCCCAGCACCCTTCCGAAAAACTCTCCACTTGGCTGCAGCAGAAGATCGTCGCCTACACTTAGCAATGGCTTCTGCAGCATTCCTTGAAAAACCTTTCGCTCTGACAAACTCCCTGACAGTCTGAAGCCTGTCAGAGCAAGAATGGATAACCCTAGATGGAATCTGTGAAAGTGTGGCTGTTTGAGAAGATTTCTCCTCTGAGGAAGTAGCCTTGGGAAGTCTGTCAGTAGACTTAGGAGATCTGGGAACCACTCCTTGTGCAGCCAAAAAGGAGTGACTAGGGTCATCGACACGTTGCGGTGTGTGTTGAACTTTTTCAATATGTCCCTCACCATGCTGAAGGGAGGGAAGGCATAAAGGTCGAGATCCGACCAGTCCTGCAGCATGGCATCTGTCGCCCATGCCTGCGGATCTGGAGCTGGGAACAATACAGAGGAAGACGATGGTTCCTCGACATCGCAAACAGGTCTATCGACAGCTTTCCCCACAGCTTCCACAGGTTGGTGCACACCTGCGGACTGAGTGTCCACTCCTTTGGTAGAACCTGTTTGCCACAACTCAATTCGTCCACCAGGACGTTCATTCTCCCCTGAATGAAGCGAGTCACCACTTGGGTCTCGTTGCTTAGTGCCCACAGAAGAAAATCCTTGGTCGCTTTGTAGAGTGAAAAAGAATGAGTACCTCCTTGGTTCTTGACATAAGCAAGGGTGGTCATGCTATCCAAATGGACCGCCACTGTCTTGTTGAAAGTCAGCGTTGCAAAATGCTGAAGTGCAAGATGAATAGCCTTCAATTCTTTTACATTGATGTGGAGGTTTCTTTCCGCTGGAGACCATGTTCCTGAAACCTCCATACTGTTGAGAAGAGCTCCCCAACCCAGTTCTGAAGTGTCTGAGTATAACGTTAGGTCCGGGTTCATTGGAGCCAGAGACTTTCCTGTGGCGAATCTGTCCTTCATCAGCCATCACCGAAGGTCCTCTTTGATCTTGGGAGTGATGTTGAAGATGAACGAATCCAGGAACGACTTCCTTTGCCAACTGGTCTTGAGGTAAAATTGCAGCACCCTTGTGTGTAGCCTGCTCAATGGAACAAACTTCTCTATGGAAGAGAGGGTTCCCAGGAGATTCATCCATGCGTTGGCTGAGCAGGAGGGGCGAGCTATGAAGTCTTGGACCTTTCTGAGACAATTTAGGATCCTTTGTTGGGACGGAAAAGCCTGAAAACTCAGAACATCTATCATTATCCCCAAATATAGAATAGACCGAGTCGGGACTAGCTGAGGCTTCTTGAAATTTATTAAAAGTCCTAGATCTTGAGCAAGTCGAAGTGTTTTCTGAAGGTCCTCCGTGCACTGAAATCTTGAAGGGGAGCGTAGGAGCCAGTCGTCCAAGTACAGAGAAATGTTTATCCCCCATGAGATATAGCCATTTTGCTAGGGGAGCGAGTACTCGAGTAAAGACTTGAGGAGCCGTGGAGAGGCTGAAGCACAGTGCCAGAAACTGGAAGACTGTCCTGGAACATGAATCTCAGATACTTCCTGGAATCTGGGAGAACTGGAACGTGGAAGTACGCATCTTGCATGTCGATTGTGACCATCCAGTCCCCCTAGATGGCTGACAATACCGACTGGCTTGTCTCCATTTTGAACTTCGTTGTTTGAACAAAGAGGTTCAGGGCACTGACGTCCAGGGCAGGTCTCCATCCTTCCGATGACTTGGGAACTAGAAGAGGCAGTTGTAGAACCCCTCCATGTCTGCATCCTTGACTACTTCCACGGCTTTTTTCTCTAGGAGAGCTGACACTTCCCAAGATAGGGCCAAAAACCTCTCCGAGCCTACTGAGTAGGCTGTTAAGCTGATGGGAGAGGTTACTAAGGGAGGTTTCTCCCTGAAAGGGATTGCATAGCCCTCTTTCAAGACCTTCAACACCCACCGCTCCACATTTCCTGTTCCTCCACTCGGTCCAGAAATGAAAAAGTCTTGCTCCCACTGGAACACGGATGACAGACAACTCACTTTTGAGGTGCTGGCTTGTTGACAGGTTTCTTGGCGGATCTGGAAGTTTGGAGGTTGGAGCTAGGTCGGGACTGGAATCGACCTCTATTACTTCGAAAGGGCTGTTGTTGCAAAGGCAACGACGTTTTAGCAGATGAGGTAGTTGCAGTGGCTCGTGCGGAGAACCTAGTCCTTTTGGTAGACTGAGCAAGAAGGTCCCGTATCAGCTTCTTCTGGAGCTCTACTGATACACGTTCCAGGGTGTCCTGTGGGAATAAACTGTTCTTGTCTAAGGGTGCAAAAAGAAGGGAAGAACGCTGAGATGGGGTGACTCCCTTCACCGTAAATGAGCACCACAAATCTCGTTTCTTAAAGACTCCTGTGGTGAAGATGGTCGCCAACTCTTGTGCTCCATCCCTTACAGCTCTATCAGCACAAGCCAGAACTCCTAGCCAGTCCGATAAGAAGTTTTCTTGAAGAGTCCTACAGTCTTCTATTTTCTTAGCAAGAGCTCCAACAGTCAAATCCAGAAAACTGAAGACTTCAAACACTTTAAAGATGTTTTTAAGAAGATGGTCCAACTCCGATGCGGTAAAGAGAATTCTGGCCGAGGAGAAAGCAGAGTGACGCGAAGCATCTATTATACTGGAAAAGTCCCCTTGAGAGAGGGCAGAAACTCCCAAGGACAGCGTACAGAAAACTGCTTTCCTGACATCTCTTTTCTGATAACCAGTCGTCAATACGGGCAAAGGCTTTCCTCAAAGATGACAGAACCATACAAGGTAGCCTGGCAGTACCTGAAGGTTGTTGCATCAAGAAGGCCGACCCCGGTAACGTAAGGACGGCTGGAGAAGAACGATGGGTAGCAGATCAGGAAATACCTGTGCAGCGCCAAGTAGTTCGATGTAGGTTGTTCTTCTTCTACTGGTTCCTCAGCGGAGGAAACGGATGATCCTGGTGGGTCCACGGGTTCTTGAACTACAGGAGCTGGTTTCTGAAGGCTTAGAACTTTGTTTAGTTGAAGTTGAAGCGGTGTCAATGAAGGGTCTTGGACAACTGAAGAAAACCCACCTGAAGTATCAGGTACTGGAAGCTCTCCTTGCGGGACCACGTACTTGCTGGAAGGTGGATGAACTTCAAAGGAAGCGCTCACAGACACTGAACGCTCGGGCACTAGGCACCCACTCGCTGTTGGAGCAAACACTGAGCTTTTCAAAACCGCTACACTCTTAGTGGACACTGGGCGGCCAAATGATGGGTGCTCGGCGATTTGACGTCCAAAAGCTGAACTACCATACACAGGATCTTCCAATTTGGAACAATTGGACAATGGGCACCCATGAATTGGAAATGTGGGCACTGAACGCTCATGCAATGGGCATCTGGACATAGTGTGCTCATACGATGGGTGCTCAAGAGATGAGAGCTCGAACACTGAACAATCTTCTAGTGGGCGCTCATACCCAACACTATCAGACTCTGGGCACTCGGACACCTTGCGACGATGAAAGGGACTGGCATACACTCTTTTGGGGTTGGAATGCACGTTAAGATACTGAATGGGCACGAAAATCTTTTACTGGCGACTTCCAAAAAATGCACGAAGGGAGGGGGCTACATTCCCTCTCTAAAGCTTGCTTACGAGACAGGGTGAATCAATTTCCAATGAAGTGCCCGGCCTTTTCAATGACCTAGAAACTTTTGTAAACTGACCACTGCGCTTATTGGCTCCGAGAGAGTCTGAATCACTAGATGACAGGGCATGTACAGCCATACGGACACCTTTCCAATGGTGGTCCTCCACAGCCAGGGATTGGTGGACAACAGGCTCGGATGAGGCGACGACTGCTCGTGGGCAAACCGCAGTGACCTCCCTTGGACTGCCAGTTTGCTTCCTCCCTTGTGAACAAGGGGAGTTTAGTAGGGATCTTGGTCTAAGAGCATCAGTGGGACAAACAGCCGGCCCCTCCACTGACACTGTACTCGTCATTACATCAACACTATTAAATTTGTCCATCAGGACCTTCACAGAATTACCAATCTTGGAAACAGTATTAACAAACAAATTAAATTTCTGATCTATTCGTGCTTCTAAGCTGGCAAAGGCATTGGGTTCAGCAGAATGAGAGCTAGGTAATGGAATAACAGGAAAAGCTGGAGGACCGGAAATGGGAGAAAAAGCCGTCATAGGTGTTGATGGGATAGGCAGAGCAGTGATATGAACTCTTGGAGAATGAACTGCACTAGCGGAAGCCTTAGCTTCAGCCCTAGCTGTAGCTTTCCTCAGTTGGTCATGCTGTAATTTGTCTAATTTGTCTAAGTGGGTCTGTAAAGTCTTTCACTTCCCCTTATCCCAGTCCTTACATTCTTCACAATCAAGATCAGGAGAGCAATTTTGCTCCCTGCAAGAACTACAAATGGTATGAGAGTCATATTTTGCTGAAGTGAGTCTAGTTTTGCAGCCTTTGCTGCAATACCTAATGCTAGACAAACTAGTGTCAGACATAATTAGTCTAAAGTCCAATCGGGAAAGTCACAATTGAAAAAAAATACCAGAATTCCAGCTAAGCTAAATAGCTGCGATACCAAAAGCAAAGGGTACTTCACCAAAAGACGATCTCCGACCATCTGGTGAAAACGAATCTAGAGCGGCTAATAACCAGTGTTAAGCCATTAGCCGGCTGAAATGAATTGAGCTCTTTAGCTACGTTGTACTTATCCTTCCCCGAAAGTGGGCGGGACAGTATATCTATACCCAAAACAAAAGAGCACTACCATGAATTTTGAATTTTGAGCTGCTGCTTAAAGTAGGAACTATAGCTATGTACTTATTTGGTAAGTTACTTATATAAAACTAATAGCTATGTAATTACTGGGTAAGTTACTTATATAAAATTATTCTTTCTTGTCCTCTAAAGTTCATTTGATTTTAATTTTAAGCCCCTAGCAGAAGTCTAATTTGATTTGGACTTTACTTACTTTCAATTCTACTTTACCTCAGCACTGGAGTCCTGCTCTCCATCTTCGAGTTTTTGATTAGATACACAATATATGAATGATTATACATAAAATATATGAACAAACATGAGAAACACTTCCTCATCCATACATTACTTACCGACATGCGAGACATTTTCTCAGCCAAAGTTTTCTCTCTCAATGAAGACTGTACAGCTTCATCTATTCTCTGAGGATGGAGCACCATGCATATGGCAAGAAGGGTGTACATTTGCTCTGTCTGAAAAAGAAATCACAATTCTTCATAAGTCACAAAATCCAATTGGGTTCAGTGACCTTTGGTTAATGGAATTAAGGTATTTCAAGACTACTGGGTTACATCTGCAAATGTTATTGCTGTTTTTGTTTGACTATTACAATTTATTTTACACTTGTACATGAACAGAGAGGAGTTTGTTTCCTTACCTGTTTATTTATCTGATCATTCTGGTAATTTCGAGTCTGAAACATTGCCTTAGTACGCTGAATGTACACCAAGATGTTTGAGAACGTACGTATAGCATCAGCATATCTTCGCATCATCATGTAAGCAAAACCAACATAATAGTAGGTTGTGATCTGACAAGCTGGCACACGAGAATACATGGACTTCTTGTTCAGCTCAATATTTTCCAGAACCTGCGAAATGAAATGCAAAATTTATCTTACCACACACAAATGCACTTCAGTGCAATTATAGTTACAACTATTACAAAAAGTGCTTCTTTAAAAGTAAAAGTGGTTTTATCCTTATTCATGACCCGTACTCACTCTCATAGAACAAGCCAAAAAGTCATTTAGTTTCTTAAGAAACTTTTGTATGTGAAAAAATGGAGTAAAAACAAAACAGAATAAAAACAAATACACAAAATATGTGTGATCAACTATATACATGTGTCCCTGAAGATCAGTACATCCCAAGACAGTTGAGGGTTTATTAAAAATGTTATGACACAGTTAAAGGTTACAGTATTAGTTATATGGTAAACCATCCTAGGTAAGACAACCTGATGGAGTAGGTAAGATGGCCCAACTGCTACACATAGCAAACAAACCAAAACAACTGTGTGAGAGAGAGAGAGAGAGAGAGAGAGAGAGAGAGAGAGAGAGAGAGAGAGAGAGAGAGAGAGAGAGAGAGAGAGAGAGAGAGAGAGAGACTACACACTGTACCTTGATAGCTTGGTAATAATCTCCAAGAAGTGAGTGGAGGCGGAGCAGACCAATCAGTGAAAAATATCCCAACATCTTGTACAAAGGATGACGTCCAAACTCTCCAGCAACACTGTCTGGATCTCCACCACTAGTGTATACCTGTAAGCGATTTCTTTAGAATTAAAGGAACCCATAAATGAGTCTTAGTACAGGCAGTACCCGGTTATTGGCGATCCGGTTTTACAGCACTTGTCTAGTGACGACAATAACCGGATTTTCGACAACGATTCCTGGTTATCAGCGCTGGTAACCAGGGATCTGCGCTATTATCACCGATTTTCGGTTATCGTCACACTGTCGGGAACGGATCCCTACCGATAACCAGGAACTGCCTCTACTATTTTAAGAAGTCTAAAACAAAAGTAAATTCAACCTCAATCAATACTGTAACAAAAATATCTACTATACAAATTGTCTAATTTTGTGGTGTTCCATTTAGTAATAGGCTGTACCCAGTCTTATCAGGAGCAGTTACTAAAAATACTAGTCCATTAAGTTAACAGCAAATAAATTTTGGCCCCCATTGTGTACATGCAAAACACTACAGCCTATGAAGTTTTAAGTGTGGATACTCAGCAGTTAAATCTATAATAAGGCAGTTGCAGAAAACGTAAGGTACAAAAGAAAGGATAAGCCACCTCGAGCTGTCTGTTGATATTGCTTTTATCCACAAGACAATGAAGAACATTAAGTACAGAGTGTACATTCCATATCTTTGGGGATTCTTTCAGCAACTCAATCTCAGGTTCACTTTTCTTGCCCAACTTGGACCTGGACTGAGAGAAGGACTGGAACTGGTAGATAAATTCATCAATGATCTCCCAAAGCCACTGGTTGGGAAGCTCTAGAGGAACAGGAGTCTCAGCACCTGAAATATTTTAACATACAAATTAAAAGTACAGGTGTAACACTATACATTGTGACAAACATGGCATTTTTATAATAAAATAAAGTTTCATACATACTTACCAAATAATTACATAGCTATTGTTCCTACTACGCGGCAGCTCAAAATTTAAAATTCTTTTGTTTTGGGTGTAGTTATACTGCCCCGCCCAGTTTCGGGGAAGGATGGGTACAACACAGCTAAAGAGCTCAATTCGTCTATGCTCTATGTCCATGAGAGGGGAGGAGGGAGGGCTCTGTTCATGTAATTGTTTAGTAAGTATATATAAAACTTTATTTTATTATAAAAATGTCATTTTTATATATGTAACTTACCAAATAATTACATAGCTGAATCCCACATTGACAGGAGGTTGGATACATGGACAAAAATACTCAAAAACACTCGAGATGGAGATGAATTTGAAACAGAAAATTTAGCTGCCATTGTGAAATGCCTGTTGAAACCTAACCTGGTGAGGGAGTTATGGCAGATGGGTACTGCCTCTGGTTGGAGCTGCTCTCGACCTGTAGTGGCGTGGCGGTAGAGCCAAGAGTAGCCTCTACTTCAGTGGGTGCTTTGCAATGTAGGATTTAATCGCAGGTTGCCGAAGCTAACAATCCAAAAAGACACATCGAAATGTGTGTGTGCCCTTGCCCTGGGCATGGTACAAAATATGACCATAAAATTAAAACCTACACCACAAACTTGTTAAAATTCAAACCAACGTATGGCACTCACGACACAGTACCAATCAGGCTTCCCAAGAAAACAACAATCCTCATTCAAGGAGAGTGGATGGAAAAAACCAAGAAAATCCTCCTATCCCTCTTTGCCCAACACCATGCCAGCTGCGAAATACGGGCTTAGAGTACTGCAACTTTCATAAATTGTTTCCACATCACGCAGGTAGAACATTGCAAAAACTGATTTGCATCTCCAATACATGGATTGTAGGAGAAAAGACAGCGACAGATTATGCTTGATGGCCAAGGAAGTCTCCACTGCCCTAATTTCATGTGCTTTGACCATGAATAAAGGAAAGACATCTTCCTGGATCTTAAGAGTGTGACTCAGAAATCACAGTTCTTAAAAAGAATGTTAAAGCATTCTTAGATAACAGCTGACTGGGTTTTTAACCAAACACTACAGATTCGGAGAAGGGCCTCTGACTTCTTTGGTTCTTCGTAAATACTTGTGAAGAGAACAAACGGGGCAAAGCACTCTTTCCTGATCCGCTTGACCTAGAATGTTAGCCAGGCTCTTGACTGGAAAGGACTAGAAGGGTCTTCATTCTTCATCATAAAACCTAAGGTCAAGGAGCAGATAGCGTCACCTTAAGAGAAGCCAACTCTCTTATCAAGGGCCTGTAACTCGCTAACCCTCTTCACTGTTGCTAAACCATAAGAAAAAGTGTCTTTCTTGTTAGATCTCTAAAAGAAGAGGATTCTAGAGGCTCAAAGGGTGGGCCCAAAAGCTATTTGAAGACAATATCCAAATTCCACGCAAGATCCGAACTTCTGTCTTGCTTACTAGTATTCAGGGACTTTATCAAATCATTTAAGTCCTGGTTTGATGAAAGGTCTATCCCTCTGCGTTTGAAGACAGAATTCAACATAGCTCTGTATCCCTTGATGGTTGAAATAGCTAAACCCTTCAAGGATCTGAGGAAAAGCAAAAAATCAGCAATCTGAGCTACAATCGTCTGAGAAGAGGATATATTTCTGTCTCGACACCAGCTCTGAAAGACTGTCCACTTCGATTGGTAGACTGCAGCAGATCTTCGCCTACATCTTGCAATAGCTTCTGCAGCCTTCCTTGAAAACCCTTTCACTCTGACAAGCTCCCTGACAGTCTGAAGCCTGTCAGAGCGAGAGTGGATATGCCCAAGTTACGACAAGGAAAATGGGGATGTCTGAGATTTCTCTTCTGAGGTAGAAGCCTTGGATAGTCTACTAGTAGGCTCAGAAGGTCTGGGAACCACTCTGTGGCCAAAAGGGAGCCACTAGGGTCACGTTGCTGTGGGTGCTGAACTTCCTCAACACTCCTCTTACCATGTTGAAGAGAGGAAAGGTGCAGACGTTGAGATCCGACCAATCTTGCACCATGGCATCCGTCACCCAAGCTTTGTGGATCTGGAGTTGGGGAACAGTGCAGAGGGAGAGGATGGTTTCTTGACGTTGCAAACAGGTCTACTGACAGCCTTCCCTACCGCTTCCACAGGTCGGTGAACCCCTGTGGATTGAGTGTCCACTCCATCACTAGGACCTGTTTGCCACGACTCAGTTCATCCACAAGAACGTTCATTTTGCCTTGGACGAAGCGGGTCAGAACAGTGGTCCTGTTGTTCTGTGCCCATAGAAGAGTCTTTGGCTGCTTTGCACAGTGAAAAAGAGTGGGTTCCTCCTTGGTTCCTTATGTAGGCCAGTGAGGTCATGCTGTCTGAATGAACCGCAACTGTCCTTCCGAAAGTCTCTGTCACAAAAAATTGAAAAGCCAGGTGTATCGCCCTCAATTCTTTTACATTTATGTGCAGATCTCTTTTGGTTGGGGACCATAAACCTGACACTTCCAAGCCGCTGAGAAGGGCTCCCCAACCCAGATCCGATGCGTTGGAGTACAACATTAGGTTGGGGTTCACAGGAGACAGTGACATCCCTGTCGCGAATCTGTCCTCCGCCAGCCACCACTGAAGGTCCTCCTTGATTTCAGGAATGATTTCGAAGACAAACGAAACCGGAAATATCTTCCTCCGCCAGCTGGCTGAGGTAGAACTGAAGCAGTCCGATGTGTAACCTGCCCAGAGGTAGAAACTTCTCGACTGACGACAGAGTTCCAACAAGGCTCACCCAAGCGTTGGCCGAGAAGGACAGAAGAGAAATGAATTTTTAAATTTTCGAGATGCAGTTGAGAATCCTTTGTTAGGATGGAAAAGCCCAAAAATTCAGAGAATCTATCACTATCCCCAAATATAGAATTGACTGTGTGGGGACTAATTGGGATTTCTTGAAGTTTATCAGCAATCCTAAGTCTTGCGCAAGTTGAAGGGTCAGGGAGCGAAGGAGCCAACCGTCCAGGTACAAGGACACGTTGATTCCTATTAGGGGTAGCCACTTCGCTAATGGAGTGAGAACTCAGGTGAAAACTTGAGGGGACTTGGAGAGGCCAAAGCACAAGGTTCGAAGCTGGAAGACCCTCACGAACCTCAGATACTTCCTGGAATCCTGGTGAACTGGAATGTGGAAATAAGTGTCCTGCATATCTATTGTCACCATCCACTCTCCCTGATGGATGGCTGACAGGACCAACTGATTCGTTTCCATCTTAAACTCTGTAGTTTGGACAAAGAAGTTCATAGCACTGACGTCTAGGACAGGCCTCCAACCCCCATTAATTTGGGGACTATGAAGAGGCGATTGTAAAATCCCTCTGCGCTAGTGTCTTTGACTTCCTCAACTGCCTGCTTCTCGAGCAGAGCCGAAACTTCTTGAGACGGCTGAAAACCTCTCTGAGCCTACAGAGTAGGCTGTCAATTTGATGGGAGAGGTTACTAGGGGAGGTTTCTCCCTGAAGGGGATAGCGTAGCCCTCCTTTAATACTTGGAGCACCCAAGGATCAACGTACTTTTCTTGACTCCCACCTGTTCCAAAAGTGAAGTAGCCTTGCCCCACCGGAGCACGGAGGACAGGTAGCTCACTTGCGAGAGGTGGATTTGTTAGAAGGTTGTTTGCTGGGTCGCACTGGACGCAAATTGGCTCTCGGACGCGACTGGCAGTGACCTCTACTCCCTCGAAAGGGTTGCTGAGGCAACAGAGAAGTAGTCCTAAAGTTAAGTATACCTTAGTTTTACCAGACCACTGAGCTGATTAACAGCTCTCCTAGGGCTGGCCCAAAGGATTAGACTTATTTTACGTGGCTAAGAACCAATTGGTTACTTAGCAACGGGACCTACAGCTTATTGTGGAATCCGAACCACATTATAGCGAGAAATGAATTTCTATCACCAGAAATAAATTCCTCTAACTCTTCATCAGCCGGCCGCGGGAACTGAACTCCGGCCCATCGAATGAAAGTCTGAAGCTCAACCGACTCGGCCAACAGAGGGCTAGAAGTAGTCCTGGTCCAAGGAACGGCAGCAGAAGAAGGACGTATCGAGACCCTAGTCCTCTTGGTCGACTGAGAGCGTAGATCTTGGGTGGGTTTCTTCTGCAACTCTCCTCCCACCTGTTCTAAAGTCTCTTGAAGAAACAAGCTGTTGCTGTCCAAGGAAGCGAACAGAAGGGAAGAATGCTGAGAAGGAGTGACCCCCTTAGAGGTGAACGAGCACCAAAAATCTCGTTTCTTAAGTACACCAGCCATGAAAATAGTGGCTAGTTCATGGGCACCGTCCCTCACTGCTCCATCTGCGCAGGCCAGGACTACCAACCAGTCCGAGGCAAAATTCTCTAGAAGTGATATGTAGTCCTCGATCTTCATTACCAGTGCAACCATGGTCCAATCAAGGAAACGCAGAACCTCGAAAACCTTTAAAATAACTTTCAGCAAATGGTCCAACTCCAATGAGGTAAACAAAATCCTGGTGGATGTGAAGGCTGACCGAAAAGTAGCATCAATGAGACTGGAGAAGTCCCCATGAGAAGAGGCAAAAACTCCCAAGGATGGAGCTTCCCCAGCAGAATACGGCAGATACCTCTGCCTTATCAGACGAGAAGGAGGCGAACAAAGCACCGCTTTACCTACGTCCCTCTTCTCTGACAACCATACGTCAATACGAGCAAACGCTTTCCTGGAAGAGGAGGCAGAACCATACGCGGCAACCTAGCCACTCCTATCAGTTGTTGCATCATAAACGCCGAACCTGGAGAAGAAGGGGCGGCTGGAGAAAAGAAGTCCGGAGAGCACACCAGGAACAACCGCAACAGAGCCGCGTAGTTCGACATGGGAATGTCATCCTCCACAGGTTCCTCATCAGAGGAAAACAGGGACATCGGGGGATCCAAGGGAGCCTGAGTCACTGCAGATGGCTTCTGCAACAGGTTCAAGATGTTATCTAAGCATCGCTGATGTTATCTAAGCATCGCTGAATAGAGACTAAGGAAGAATTCTGAACTGCAAGAGGATCAGTACAAGACACACCAAAAACAGCAAGTCCCACCTGTGGCACCGGATGAATGCTGGAAGGCAGACAAACATCAACATTGGCGCCCGCTAACACTGGACGCTTGCTCCCTGGACGTCCACTCACTGATGTAGCGGACAGATCTGATGCTTCAATTCGGACACTATGCACCCAAAGGGAGGACGCTCGGGAGCTGGGCGTCCATAAGACGGACACTCGGCCACTTGACGTCCAAGAGCCGAATGTTCTGACAAAACACAATTACTCTCGGAACGCACAGACACTGGACGTCCAGTTGTTGGAAGCGCGGACAACGGACGCTTCAACGAATGTCGCTTGGACACTGATTTCTCACGACTGGGCATTAACTCTTGGACTCTGGGCACTGGACACTTTATGTCCATACACTGGACTAACTAGCATTTTCTTAGACACTTTGTGGCACTCGGTGTCCACTGAAAGGGAGCGAGAAGCTTGAGGAGACTCCCAAAAACTACAGGAGGGAAGAGGGTTACGAGCCCTACCCAACGCTCGCTTAAAAGATGGGAACATCTTCGTCCATCAGGGCACCAGACAATTTTCAATGGTCTTGAAACACTGGCAAACCGCCGACTGCGGTTATGTGTGCCAGAGTCAGAGTCACTGGGAGATAAAGCATGTATGTCCAATCGGATGCCTTTCCAATGGCGATCCTCAGAATCCTGGGAAGGGTGGACAACAGGCTCGGATGAGGCGATGACTACTCGTGGGTAAACCCCACCGACCTCCTTTGGACCGCCAGTTTGCTTCCTTCCAAGTGAGCAAGGGGAGTTTAGCAGGGACCTTGGTCTAAGAGCATTGGTGGGACGAGTAGTCGCCCCCTCCAATGACACTGCACCAACACTGTTGAATCTATCCACGAGGACACGCAGTTTCCAATCTGGGAAATGGTGTTCACTAATAAATCAAATTTCTTATCAACACGAGCTTCTAAGCTGGCAATGGCGTTGGGATCAGAAGAATGAGAGCCAGGGATTAGAGTTGCAGGGAAAGTCAGAGGACTTGAGATAGCGATAGCAGAAAAAGCAGTCCCAGGTGTTCCAGGAATAGGTAAATCAGTCACATCAACCCCAAGAGACAAAGTCTGACTAGCGGAAGCCTTCGCTTCTACCCTAGCAGTAGCTTTCCTAAGTCTGTCATGCTGTAATTTGTCTAAATATGCATTAAGGGGATCGGCCGCCTAAACAAACCCAATAATCTTTAAAAAATTCGATTTGCTGAAAAAAATTCTATGGCTTCGTATAGGGTTCAAGAATGTGTCCACGAAATATTATGCTAAAATTTGCCGTATTTCTCTAGTTATGGCCTAAAATGTACACAATAACTATATACCCATAAAACACCAGTAGCGCAAATGATTTAGTCTGGTATAGTTTTTGCGATATATATTACGAAAACTTCCTTTGAAATGAAATGTATAATGTCAATAATATCCTACTCGGCACCTTTTTAGTTATTCCTAGCCATGACAACGCACACGTCATACCATGACGCCGACTGTGGCCGAGAGTTGCCTATAAACTTCCAAGCTAGAAGGACACGTTTTTCATGCTCGCTAGCCTTGACTGAACTCTGTATTTTCTGCGGTGTTTTTGTTTTTTCACCGTGCCTAAAAGGTCCAAGAGCTCACTTCATGCTTCTAGAATGCGGGAAAGCCAAGTGGAAAAGTCCAGGAGAGAAGTAGAAGAAAGAGTTCAAGAAATTAGTGCCATAGAGGGGAATGGAGTGACGGAGAGAGAGAGAGCTGTCGCCCATCAAACGGCGCAGGCAGCGATCTCTGCTGACCAGAGACCAACCACATCCACCCCTAAACGCCTCTTTATTTGTTCGTCACTACCAAAGGGCAAAGATATTTTAGAAAAAGAAAGCAGTAGCTCGGAGGCTGATATTATAGACGATCCTGAAAATAAAATGATCATAATAAGTGAAGCAAGACTTGATGAATTACTTGAATCACGAATCCCTAATTGTGAATGTAAAGTAATTCCCAGGATCCATTTGGCAAGGGATGGATTCGAGACACTAATAAAAAAGTGTAGGCAACTATGATACCCTAGAGTAATACCTTGCAGCAAGATCAGACAGGGGGGGGCCAGGAACCTAAAATTTATAAGAATGTGTCTTAGGCACATAAATAATCAATTAATATTCTTATTTATAATCATTTTGCATTAATTAATACCCAAAAATAAAAATTAAAACCATAGAATTAATTGTAACACAGTCTTTGAAGTCCCTTTTACTTTTTTTATGTAACTAAAACTTTGAAGGCCCATTTCTCAAAACATAAGTTTTTCGCCTTTAAAATGCATCTCCTCCCTTAGTATTGGACCAATCTAAATGAAATTTTAAATATAACATGGGGAAACATGGTAGATTAAAACAAAGCCGGGGATTTTTAATATTTTGAGTTTCTGATTTTTGGCAATTTTTTTTCTGTAAATTTTCCGGGAAAATTTCATTAAAAAAAAAAAAAATTCATATCTCGAAAAATAACTGAAAAATCAAAAATCCCCGGCTTTGTATCGAAGGTCCATATGTGTTTTATACGTGGTTCAAATCTCATCCCTTAAAACCAAAAAGCAAAGGAGGAGATGCATTTTGAAAATGGCCATTTTTGGCCGAAAAATGCTCTGGCGTCACAAAACCTAAGGTCACTGAACAAAAATTTTTTCCCCAGAAGTTCCACACAATATCCTTTAACAAACCCCCTATATATCAACAACCTGTCGTTAAAAAAGTCGGAAACCGGCCGATCCCCTTAAGAGTCTTCCACTTCCCCTTATCCCAGTCTTTGCATTCATCACAGCAAAGTTCAGGAGAGCACACTTGCTCCCTGCACGAACTACAAACAGTATGATTGGCTGATATCAACCTATTCTTGCAGCCTTTACTACAATACCTGATACTAAAAAGACTAGAATCTGACATGATTAATTAGTCAAAATCGGGAAAGTCACAAAAAGAGAGTCCTGGATTAGCTAAGCTAATTAACGATAGCACGCTACCAAAATGAACAAAGTACTTCACCAAATGTAGAATAACAGCAACCATCCGGTGAAAAAATAACAAAATCAGAGCTGCCAATGACCAAGAGTTCAGTCACTGACCGGCAGAAACGAATTGAACTCTTTAGCTGTCTTGTACCTATCCTTCCCCGGAAGTGGGCGGGGCAGTATAACTACACCTAAAACAATAGAGAGCTACCGCGAATTTTAAATTTTGAGCTGCCGCATAAAGTAGAAACAATAGCTATGTAATTATTTGGTAAGTTGCGCATATAAAAATAGTTTACCTTCGGCTCGTAGACATTTATGATACTGAATACCATCATTCAGAAAAAATTAAAATATTAATAATTGGGAAAAAGCATCTTGTTACACTCCATAATACAAAATTCTGGAAAGATCAGACACACTTACAATTAATCAGAATACACTTACACCTTAATACCAAATGATAAAATGTCGGAACACTCCTCCCTTTATAAGTAACTTAGTAAAAGACTATCTTTTCCAAACCCAAACAGAGACAAAGTTTTTCTTTATGTCAAGGTCATCGTAACGTGGTCTACCTCAAACATAAGACATTGAAAAATGTGACAAAAAATGTGAACACTGGGTGTCAACCAAAAGAAGTTATGAAAGGAAGATGTTAATATCTGGATTTTCAACAATGCCATCCACTGCTCTTCATCTGCAGTTAATTTCAACAAGCAGCTGTATCCCTATTACACTAACCCTGTTTTTGCTTCAATTTTTTTCCTTGTCACGTTCTACAGTAAAATATTTTCGAAGTAATTATGTCTAAAAATTTCTCTTCCTTGATAAGCTTACACATACATTTCACCATCTCCGGCAATCACAGAGGCTTATACAACACTTATCCAATATCAATACTTACAAAAACAAGACACTTACTCAAAATATAGTTGAAGAGATTGCAATAATTGTAGTAGGACTCGAACCGTTGTGGTATAGTTGGCCCACCTTGGACTCTTGCATATATGTGCCGATAATATAACTCCCGATAGAGTATAAGGAAGATGTCATCCAAGCCACCCTGCTCCACAAGTTTATTTCCATACAGATCTTCAACATCAGGCCAGGACTGTGTTTTATAATACTCCTCTGTCAAGCGGTTAAAACTGCAAATAATAAAAAATATCCAAGTTATGAAATAACACTTATAGTAGAAGCAGTTATGTGTTCAAAAGGCACATTAATGCTACTAATATGGCAGAAAAGTAATGTAACAGTGGAGTCTCGTTTCCTTCTAAATCAATCTCCTAATATTCCTTTATTTAATACAGGTACCAATTCTAATACCTGACACTAAACAATTTAGAACACTTTGTATCTTACTGTCAATTTTACAGAATTGATAAATTTTATAGTCAAAATCAGCTTGAGTATATTGTTTATGCAGTTAACCTATGTAACTTTTATGTCACCTTAACTAATTTTTTCCTTCAACAATCCAGAGTGAAACAGTGCAGGCATAAAATATTTGAATGGCAGCAAAGATTATCTTTGGGGAGTGCAAGCATAAAATATTTGAGATGGCAGCAAAGATTATCTTTGGACAGTGCAGGTATAAAATATTTGAATGGCAGGAAAGATTATCTTTCGATCACTAAGATAAATTGCTGAACAGTTATCATCCATTACAACCTGTCTAAATTTAATTTCATAAGAACTACCCAAGTATTATAGTGATGTCACTCTTGAAATATTGCACAATAATTTATATTTACTTGAATCAACTTTCCTATTACATAAAAGAACATCATATATCCTACTTACTCAATGTAAAGTGACGGTATGTCATACACATTTCCATCTCGGATGGCATCACGGAAATAGGTGATGTATTTCTTCACCTCTTCAGGTATTGCATATGTGGGGTAGTGACCAACCCGCTCACCATATTCACCATCAATTCGTTCTGAATAGTGATAGTTATCTGTGGCCTCAAGAGGATAACTATCATACTGAAAGAGAAGAGAGAAATCTAAAATAAAATTCTGTATAGCTTGACTCTAATGTAATACAGCGTATCTGAGAGAAACTGAAATTATTGAAATGTTTGTTACACACTGAGCCTTGATATTACAACACAACAGTTATAATTTTGGAACCTAGGAGTCCTGAAAACTGACACCAGATCACACGTACCAATCAGTCAATCGGTTATCCTTCAACACCTGTAATTCAAAGGCATATGTCCCAAGTGCACTGACTATTAAACGTGAAATTTCAAATGGCAAGGAACAGTACTGTACTATTATTTACTGTTTCAAACAACTGCAAATATTTACTTACCAAAATTTCACAATGATGGAGAAGTAAAACATTCTACTTTTGAACCTACAAACTCATAATCAAAGCGAGCTATTACCTGCAATGAGTTACAAGTTTTGCAACATAAAAGATAGGGACCACACAACATAAATCTTCAACCCCTACATGTATCTGAACTAGCCAAGTTTTAACTCGGCATGATCTACTTAATTTTTAACAGAATAATTCACCCAAAATAAAGCCAAGAAAAAGAGACATAATAGGAAGTAGAGTATATACTCACAGAATTTTGGCATTTTTTCTAGTACCCCAAAAGCTAAGGTAGTCCCACTAAGGAAATAAATTTCTTGGCAGTGTAGTGTATACGGGGAATCAGCATAAAATAGGGATCATTTGGGAAAAAGATTGGTGCACATTAAAACCAGCCCACTTTAGTTCTGACCAATGGTTGTTTCTTTAAAACCAATGTCGCTAAATATAAAACTCTGTACAACCACAAAGCATCAAAAATACTTTCAAATTCCCATTTATAGTCCAAAACCTTAAGACTGACTAGCCCAGACAATTTTGTTTATTCACACAGTAAGGTGAATACTGTGGATCCTACAGTAATTCCTGCCATCATGAGGTTAAAAATGAAGTTTTCATAATAAAACTAATATTGTAATACTTACCTGAACACCTGAATTCCCCTTAACCCCACCAGCCAGAACAACTCTCATTTACCAGTCCACCATTGGGAATTTTAACAGCCAGCATTACCAATGCTGCAGGTAAAATCTTGTCACTTGAGCTACCATAACAAATGGTTGGCAACGCTGACACTCCCACTTTTGTCAATTGCTTTATTCAAGGTCCAAATTGATGTGGGGAAAGGAAGGTGGGAATCATTCAGGTGTTCAGGTAAGTATTACAATATTAGTTTTATTATGAAAACTTCATATTGCAATATACTCCCTGAACACCTGAATTCACCCGATTAACAACATTTAGAGGAGGAGGGATCAATTCTATTGCACGCCTTTTGACAACAGCAGAGATGGTAGCTCACCAATCTGCTCTGCATAAAATATCCGTTTAGTCATACACTCACTATAGAGGGATGAGTAAATTTGTTTGTATTTAGCATTTCCCAACGTTTTGTGTGAGAGAGAGAGAGAGAGAGAGAGAGAGAGAGAGAGAGAGAGAGAGAGAGAGAGAGAGAGAGAGAGAGAGAGAGAGAGAGAGAGCGAGTATAATTGTCGTTCTGAGTGGTTCGGTTGTTGGAGTTCGTTTACGGCGCTGTCTGTCTGTCTGTCGGGAGTTTTTCGGTTTTGGGGACGTCTTGGGCAGTTGAGGTCCAACCCTGAAAGTGAACGGGGAGTTCGTCTGTTTTCTTGGTACCAACATTAATGGTTCATGTGTCTCTTCTTTTTTTTTTTCGTTCGTTGTTGGTGGAGGGTCGGTTTAAGTTTTTGTTTTGTGGTTGTGTGCTGTGATTGGCGACCGTGGACCTTTGGTCCGTCTCCAGCAACCGAGGATCAGGGTGAGTGTTGTGTGTTGTTTTGTTTGTGGGTTGAAATTCCGCCACATTATATTTGGCGCCCAACATGGGGCAGCTGGTGTTGCAGCTGCAATTGAGATTGGTGGCTGGTAGTGTGACTGGAGGAAAGGATGGAAGAGGAACTGGTGAGGTTGAGAGAGGAGAATACGTGGTTGAGGGGTGAGAATGAGAGATTGAGGAGTCAGTTGGAGGAGATGGGGGTAATGCTAAGGAGTGCAAAAGAAGAAATGAAAGGGGAGATGAAAGAGTCAGAAGAGAGGATGGATAAAAAGTTGGAGGGAATGATGAAAGGTGTGGAAGAAATGGTGAAAGGTATGTTCAAGGGTGTTTTTGGAGAAGGGGCTGTTGGAGGCAGGTTCTCTGGAACGTGTGAAGGGGTAAGAGAGAAAGAAAAGGAGGAAGAAGTGAATGGAAGCGTGAGTGATGAAAGTGATGCGGAAATAGGAAGTAAGAAACGAGAGAATGAGAGGCAGGGTAAGGAAAAGGGGAATGAAAAGCAAGGGAAGGAACAGAGGGAAAGTAAGGATAAGTCAGGGGAAGAAAAAGGGAAGAAGGGAAAAGGAAAGGAAACTGGTAAGAAGGGTAAGGAAGTGGGAAAGGCAGGAAAGAAGGGAGAGGGTAAAAATAGTACTGATAGTGAGGCGGATGGAGGTGAATGGATAAAAGTGGATAAAAAGAAGGGGAAGAAGAGTGTAATGAGTAAGATGAATGTAAGTGCGGAAGTGGACTCTTTCTATTTGGAAGAGGGTATGAAAGGACAGAGTGGAAGTAGCGAAAGTGAGAGTGAAAGTGAGAAAGAAGTGAGAAAGGCTATGTATGTGAGGGAAGTACCCCGGTGTGAAAGGTATAATGAGTATGGAAGTAGGGATGTGCATGATTTCTTTAGGGAGTATGAAAGGTTTTGTCAGGATAAGTATGGGGAGAGTAAGAGAGTGTGGGCACGAGAATTAGGAGAATATTTGACTGGGTTTTTGCTTGATATGTATAGGGTTATTATGAGTGTGGGAGATGTTGAGTATGACAAGGTGAAAGCTAGACTAGTTGAGCAAGCGAGGCGTATGAAAGCAAGTGTTAAGTATAAGAGGAAGAATGAATTTGATGAGGCAAGAATGAAAGCTGGGGAAACCTTGTCACTGTATGCTTGTAGGCTGGCGACGTTGGCAAGGAAGAAGTTTGGGGATGATGGGATAGATGAATGTAAGGAGTTAGTACGGAAGTTGTTAGGGACAGTGCCAGATGGAGTTAGAGAATTTGTGAACTTGAAGCGGAAGGAGAAGAAAAGATGGACGAATGAAAGGTTGACTTGGGGAGAAATTTTGGAAATTGTAGAAGATTATGAGCTTGACAGGGTTATAAAAGAGAGCAGAAGTGTGAGTGTAAGGGCTGGGGTAGATGAGAGAGTGCCAGAGTTTGGAAGCTTTAGGGATGCAGTGTTGAGGGGCCCAATGAGAATGGCCGATAGTGTAATAGATAGGAGTGTAATAGCAAGTAATGTGGAGGTGCCAGTGAGGATGAATGGTGGGTTTGTAAGGGAACAACGGGTTGGACGGGTTAGGGATAGTAGTGTACAAAGGGGAAGGTCGGTGAGTGGAAGTCAAGCGAAGTGTTTTAGATGTGGAAAGGAAGGACATACAAAGAATGAGTGTAGGTGGGCTTTAGGAGCGTGTTTCGGGTGTGGGCAGTCGGGACATTTGGTAAGAGAGTGTACGAAAGATAGGGGGGTTAAATGCTACAGGTGCGGACAGGTGGGTCATATTGCTAATGGTTGTAGGGGTACCCGAGTGAATGTAATATGTGGCAACTGTGGTAAGAATGGGCAGTATGCGAGAATGTGTTCAGAACCGAGAGCGAAGTGTGTCGAATGTGGAATGGAAGGGCATGTATCAAGTGTATGTAGACGAAAGAGGGTGACTGTGACAGCGAATTCGGGAAACAGAGTGTGAAGGGGGTTCAAATGGGTGGATCCTCCAGGATGCAAGCGGTGCGTGTGATGCATGTACGTGAGGGGTTGTTGCATGAGGATCAGCAATTTGTTTTGATAGAGTATGGTAGGAAACGTAAGAAAGGGAAGAACGTAAGTGAAAGTAGTGATCGTAAGCTGTGTGATAGGGGTGTGAGTGCCAAAGTGAAAATGAGTGATAAAGCGTGTAATACGGATGAATGGGATGGTATGAATAGAACGTATAGCATATGCGGGTTTGATATAACTGAGTTGACTGAACGTGTAGGGGTGAGTGAACGGTTGGAGGTGAGCGAAAGTGTAAGAGTAAGAGAGCGTAGCAGTGATAGACAAGTGATTGAAAGCATGAATGAATCGTTGCAAGAATTGGAAAGGTCAATGAGCGAATGGGATGGTTTAGTTGAAGAATTGGGGGAGGTATTTGGGAACGAGTTACAGGGTATAGATGAGATTGTGGATGAAATTGAGAGTGGTAATAGTGAAGAAAATAGCATGAATCTGAGAGAGAATGGAGGAGAAGATGTGAATTTGAATGTTGCTAGAAGAGAGAATGATTCTGAGAGAATGATTGCGTGCCCGCGAACGCGATCTAGAGGACCTGCTAGTGAGCATCCGTGGGTGTTGCGTAAGGCGATTTGAATGCAGTGTGAAAGGTGTTGGTTGGGAAATGCTAAAAGGGGGGAGAATTATAGAGGGATGAGTAAATTTGTTTGTATTTAGCATTTCCCAACGTTTTGTGTGTGTGAGAGAGAGAGAGAGAGAGAGAGAGAGAGAGAGAGAGAGAGAGAGAGAGAGAGAGAGAGAGAGAGAGAGAGAGAGAGAGAACGAATGTAATTGTCGTTGTGAGTGGTTCGGTTGTTGGAGTTCGTTTACGGCGCTGTCTGTCTGTCTGTCGGGAGTTTTTCGGTTTTGGGGAAGTCTTGGGCAGTTGAGGTCCAACCTTGAAAGTGAACGGGGAGTTTGTCTGTTTTTTTGGTACCAACATTAATGGTTCATGTGTCTCTTCTTTTTTTTTTCGTTCGTTGTTGGTGGAGGGTCGGTTTAAGTTTTTGTTTTGTGGTTGTGTGCTGTGACTGGCGACCATGGACCTTTGGTCCGTCTCCAGCAACAGAGGATCAGGGTGAGTGTTGTGTGTTGTTCTGTTTGTGGGTTGAAATTCCGCCACATCACCACATCAGTCAATGCTTTCAGTGAGGAGACATGCTGGAGAGTACTTTGATCAACAGTCAGGTCAGTACTCCTGGTCCGTCGACCTCCCATGTGGCTCTCCAGAACCTCTCATGTATGGAGGAGAATGAGGCAGAGTGGCAGAGCCGCTGGCCCTCTGGGAGAACCATCTAAGTTTGCGGTACATCCCCTTTTTACAATCACAGAGATGGCAGCTTACCAATCTGCTCTGCATAGGATATCAATTTAGTTATACACTCACCTTATCAATCGATGCTTTTGGTGGCGAGACATGCTGGAGAGTACTTGATCGCCCATCAGGTCCATACTGTCTCGGTCCGTCAACCTCCCATGTGGTTCTTCAGAACCTCTCATGTACGGAGGAGTACGGTGAACCTCCCATGTGGCTATTCATAGCCTCTCATGTATGGAGGGAAATGAAGCAGTGTGCCGAGCCTTTGATCCTCCGGATAAGGTCCGACGATCAATGAGCGAAGAAGTATCTCAGCGCCGACCAAATAGTCTAGCCTACTAGAGCACCCCCTTGGACCCTCATAGGGAAACTATCAAAGACTAAGATACTTAAAAAGTACTAAACCTAAGTTCATGTGATTATACTATCACTGTTGCCTAAGAATTCTAAAGACTAAAATAAATTCCTCTATCTGATTAACCTAAGAATCTCCTCACTAAATGAATACCTCCTCAGCTAAATGAATGCACCCTAGATAATAGACTTTGCCGCTACACATGGACTAAGAGAATAACCCTCCGAACCTCCGCACTAAGCGAATACCACCTCAGCTAAATGAACGCACCCTATATAATAGACTTTGCCGCTACACACGGACTAAGAGAATAACCCTCCGAACCTCTGCACTAAGCGAATACCACCTCAGCTAAATGAACGTACCCTAGATAGTAGACTTCGCCGCTACATGCTATGAGGCGAATCGAACATCTCTAAGTAGAGAAAGTAAACACTGAGATGGACTTCCAAGTAGCTGCCTCCAGAATAGACGGCACTGAATAATTCCTTAGAAAGGAAGATAAAGTGGACATACTCCGAATACTGTGCGGTCGAGGAAATACAGAGCTGAAGACGATGAAGAACAACCCTGAGAAGCCTGGGAAATCGCCTCCCTCCGAAAGTAACTAATCACATTCTTTGACAGCGGATGGGAAGCAAGAAGTGTGTGCGGAAGCAAGAGGAGTTTCCAAACCTTCGATAAACAGACTTTAATGCTCACACCGGACATAAAGATATCTCTGCTGGATCGCCGGTAACGAACACTTGCAGATAAAGAACTTTAAACGAACGAGGCAGAGTTTTAACCTTCGACTCTGTCTTTGCCACAAATTCCGGAAGACAGACAAATACTTATCATTTCTCCCATAGGAACCCAACCGAGAAACTGCATGAAGCTCGCCCAATCCTTTAGCTGAAGCTAAAGCCTTAAGAAAAAACAACTTCTTAGTCAGTGTCTTAATGTTATAGCTTCAATAGGTTCAAAGCCAGGGGAACGCAAGAAAAATATTGAAGTACTTCCAAAAAGTTCCACAGAGGGGCCCGATTATCTTACTACTAGAGAATTCAAGAAGGTGGAAACTAATTGTACTGCTAATCGTTGAGCGGTAGTCTGCAATAGTCGAATATGAAAGAACCTTGACTTTCCAAAGGAATAAAAGAAAATCAGCTATTTTGGCTAACTTCTATACCTTGTCTGAACCAGGTATGGCTTACAGGTTGACTTTCTCAAGCTAAAAGAAAACTATCTAGACAGAGTTTTAGGGAGTCCAGACTGTCTAGCGGCTCTCTATAGTCGCCTGCAACTAGGTACAGCTTGTGAGGGTTGGATAATAATGGTGAGAATGCAGTCGTCTGAGAAGAAGTTTCGCATGGGTGGGGACGTTGGAACTTCTGTAGGGAGCTCTACGAGTTCCGGAAATCAAGCGTGTTATGGCGAGCAGGGAGCTATTAGAGTCATAGGCGCCTTGACACTCTCCCGCAATTTCCTTATTACCTGATGAATGAGTCCGGATGGAGGAAAGGCATACACCTGCATGTAATTCTAATTTGTAACGTCACAACGGTGCCTATGGACATGGGGACCACCATTGGTGAGAAATAAACCAGAAGACGATGGTTTAATCACGTTGCAAATAAGTCCCCAGTTGCTGGCCACTTCTGGAGAACCTGATGTATTACTTCCAGAGCCAAAATCCACTCTCCCCCCAACTACCTGATGGGAGCGACTCAGCGAATCGGCCAGTATGTTCAGACTCCCCGATATAAATTGGGGAAGAAGAGACAATTTTCGTTCTTCGCACCCTCTCATGACCAGTAGTTTTGATTAAAATACATTCTCTCCAGTTTTATTTACGGTCGAGTTTCATCCATGTTGCCGATGCACGATAATTTATAGTCATTAGCAGCTTGAACATTGTTTTCTCAGCTTCAGCTACAACTTACAGCTTTAAGTTACTGTAGCAGTATATTTCCCTGACGATCTTTTCTCCAAAGCGAATAAGGGTATAGTGTAAAAAATATATCGGTCCTATTGTACAGTACTTAACGTCATTTGTAACATAAAAATGTTAATTGTGTATTATCGTACAATGGTTGAAATACAAGCAAAACAGTTGTTATCCAATACGATTACTAGCAAAACAACAGTTTCCCGTTCGGTTGTTTATGGCTGTATGCATTTAAGCAAGAGTATAACGTTACTAACAATACTTTTATCATTCTCTTTTACTTTTTTAACTAGCAGATGGAATAAAGAGATGGAGGAAAAGAAGTTATTCTATTGTAAGTTGGTCTCTCTCACTGACTGATTGTACCTGCTGCCTGCGCCTGCGCGAATTCTAAAAATATTTCCTTAATATTTTCGTACCAGTATTAATGGCTAACCCCATCGTAATCGTTAACTCGAAATATCGTAAGTCGAATTATCGTAACTCGAGCACTACCTGTATTTGATAATTGTCGTTTCTTTATTAACCAACTTGTACTGATTTATAGGATATTTTAACTCTAAGATGAGGTGCTTAGCTACTGGGTTTCGTGTATTCTAGCCTAATAAATGGCTAATCCGGCAAAATGGCTAATCCGGCACCCTCCAGGTCCCAATGATGCCGGATTAGTGATGGTCAACCTGTACATGTAACTGACTGCATGTATCCCCCAAATTCTCCACGCTGGATGTTCGAGTAATATTACGTGATTGGTTGGGTATGGCCACCCCCCCAAAAACCCACAAACTAATCTCTCAGTTGGAGGCATTAGGTGAACCGAAAGCTCCCCTGTAAGTCTGCGCATGCAGTAATAGTAATGCATGAAAAATGCCTTTGAAATGGCTCCCACTGTCCATTTATTCACCCTTCTTTTTACCCTTGTTTTTCGTGTTCTAAATGACATGTGTGACAGGGAACACAACAATAAGGTGCTCAAACCTTTTCCCAAGTTATTTACCCCATCCAAAACCCCAAATTCCCAATGGATCCCCCTTACCAATAGCTATTCTCGAAAGTGTTTTACCCCACCCAAAACCCCGATTCCCAGCTCAATTGCATCTGGCCGCCAAAATATTACTTTGAATTCTTGTTCAGCACGTAAATTTCTATAGAAAAACATCAACTGCCATAGTCTAGCTCACCGCACACACCTGGCTTAGATCTACCACGGTGAGGTCTGGATAGGTCAGGGCATAGCACTCTACGAAGGTTAGAATTTTTTCACGTCTACCTGTCTCCCTACTGCATCAGCCCCCATTACTTTTTACCCACATTGTACCCCTGCCTAACCTTACCACTTGCCTAACCTAATGGTAGGCCTTAGGCTAGAAAGTAACATGGGCGGCCTTCATTAAGGCAAATACGAGTGGTTAATAAAAGCCGCTCATGTTAATTTCTAGCCCAAGGCTTACCCATTTAGGTTAGGCAATATGTACGGTCTCCTTCTGAGCCTACTTTTCATTCCCCAGTATTTCAAAAAACAAAAACTACATTTTTTTTGTCAAAGGCTAAACAGGCCTACTACAAGGATTTGTATACGAAATTAACCCAATAAACATCGACACATTTCGGTGGGTCCCGGTAAGACAGGTACTTATGTACCCTATAATCTGTTAAATTACCCTAATTAACCACCATCATTAAGCATTTATCAAACACCATTCGACCTCTCGTCGATCATATTACCTCGTCGACGAATTCGTTGTACATCCTGAGCGAATTCAGTCGCTAAATATTGAGGAAATTACTTCAGGCCGCACAACACAATGTTGACGTCCTCAGGAGAGAGCGGAACTCGAGCGCTGATTGGTTGCTACGAAGCGGTTCTCGATAAACACAGAACAATACTCAAATGTGATTGGTCAGCGGATTTCTTCGCTAATAGACTGTCGCGATGCGATGTCGAGAATAGCACATTTGTCAAACACGACCTCATATTCCAATTATGAATCATTAACTTCACGTTACTGATTAAAAATGAATAATGTGCGGCTTATATGAAAAGCATTCTATCGCCAGTAATGTTATAAACAGATATTAGCAATGCGATTGTCGAGAATGGTTTATGACAATTTTGAGTCTTTTGACCTCAGATGCCATTTATGAATAATTAACTCCACAGTATTGATTACAAAAGTGTATACGTGACCCTTATATATGAACAATATTCTGCCAGCCATAATGTTAAACACTAAGAATTAATTCGGTTATGGAGGCTGATTATGTGCTCTACCCAGTGTATGGGCAATTAGCTCATCGTAAGATAGGTTAAGCTCATTGAGGAATATTGTATACTAATAATTTGCTTTCGAAAGGCTAACCTTGTATAATATTCCAGAGAAGGTGTTATGTAGGTTAAGTATTTATTGAAAGAAATATATTTTCACCATGGAGTCTGCATTTTTTCTAGTATCCAGTGCTTAGTAAAGGGTAGCCTTGAGAAACTTAAGTACTTGCTATGGATAATAACAAAAGGGTTGATACTTATGTTCATTTCTTTTCATTACAAGAGGATTATAGCTCCTACTTGTTAATTAAATAATCTACCCAAGCTGTGAGTATTTCTGTATAAATATGAAATCATTGGTCTTCCAATACGCATTACCAGTTGACACCTTTTGGTTATACTTTAGACAACAATTCTGCTGTATTTGCAGAGATGAAAATTCGAAAATTTGTTGTGGCAAATAGTCTAAATAACTATGATCAACTTACACTTAAATGAAGTGCTCCCATTGTCATACTTGTACAACTAGCCTTAGTTTAGAACTTTTTGCATTTACAGATTTGGTTATTAGAAACCTTTTGTGGAAAACTGAAATATTTGCTATCATCCCCTACAGATATATCTCACCCTTCAAAACTATTCACAAAAGACATGGTTTTAAGTGGAATATCTTAGTTTCCTTTTTCTTAATTGTTATGTTTTCTATTAATATGAGTAACTATATTTATCCAAAAATCTCTATCAACAGAAAATTGCCAAAAGTAATATCAGTGATATTGGTTTCAGAACAAAAACCTTAGTATAGTGTCAAAGCAGCAAACTAACATAACCAAAATTAGTGGGTTAAATCACTGAAATGTACAGGGCAGTGACTGCTGCATGTACTTAACAACTACTTTAAACTATATAGTAAAAGGTCCAAGTCTACATTACTTATTTTGTGTTCTTTTGTTTGATTAAATCACCTTGACTTGTGCACTAAACTACGTTGTTCCTTCTAAGTAAAGGGAAATGAAAAACCAAACTTCAACCACTCATAAGGGATTAATGGATTGGATTGGAATATATAATTTAGGCCAAAGGCCAAGCACTGGGGCCTATGAGGTCTTTCGGTACTGAAAACAATGTTGAAACAATTGTTATAAGAGGATGGAAAGCAAGATGGGAGAATGATATGAACAACAGTATAGGAAAAGGAATGAAAAGGGTTGCAGCTAGGGGCCAAAGGGATGCTGCAAAGAACCTCGAGTGTCTACTGTACATTGTGTGAGGTGCACAGACAACACTAACCTCCTATGGAGGGTTTACCAGCTTAATCATACATGTATACCATACAACTCTTCTCTATAATAGGTATTAATCTTCCAGGTTTACTACTTTATTACCTAAATCATTTAACCAGCTTCTTTTCACGATACAGGTATACTGTACCATTAATCAAAGTATAAAGACCTTTCTAGCTTTCCTTGAAGACTGGGCTTGTTTTAGGTAGCCATGGCTATATGGTTCTAATCACCATAATAAAAACTTAAATGTAAAACTTATTTGGTTGGGGATGAAAGAAAATATTGCAAATGGGAACCAAAGGGGTTACTGCGAAGAACATTTGGCACTGTCAACATTGCACTATGCAATTAACACTGCAAGCAGTAACCACCAATAAAAAAAAAAGCTAGTTTCCAGTTAATTGTATTTGTCTTCTCTACTTTGCCTCTGTTTCTTGCACAATTGCATCTACAGTATAGCATTTCTATTGCAACTTCAGCAGTGCCATATGAGGAAACTTTTAACACTTAAGAGTACAGTATAGTAGTTTAGAATAAATAACATCTTTTCAAGGTCCACAGGGTTTGACATTTAGGTCTATAAAACTAAGGCTGGTAAGTGGGGGCATTCTATATTTTAATCTTTGAACTTATAACCTAGTTCAATCTTTTTCCTCATACACTGAGTCAATGAGAAAACCTAGAAAAGAACACAACTAAGAATACTGGAAATTTGAGGAAAACACAAATGCTTATAATCAATAAGTCTATAGTAATGTATATCAGTTCATGAAGCAAAAGATAAAAAAAAAAAAGATCATAATTCTAAAAAAATTATTTGCTTATAATTATAAAAATGTCCACATGGTACATTCTCCTTTGCATATCAATAAACTTTTTACAGCAAAAGAAACAGGTTATAAAAAATATAGCAAATATTAAATTACAATAACTCAAGGGCATACTGTACAAGTCTTCAGGATTTTATTTTTTTGCTTAAAGACTTCCCAATTTCTTTCTCTTCTGATTCCAGGGGCCGCTTCTCCTCTGATTTTGAACCTCCAGCTTTTGACAATTTTTCGCACTGATCCTGGAAACATAAATGTGCACAAAATCAACATAAAATGATCAGTGCTCCTTCCTTCTGACTGTACCTAATAGTAATAATACACAACTAACTACAATACATAGAGAATAATACATGCTAGTATTAAATATGTTTATGACTGACTAATTAGCATCTATAGTAGGTAGTTGGTCTGAACTGCCACTGTAATAACTGATCATTAATATTTTGGGCATCTGTTGGTCTGCACTGTCAATACTTATTACACTGCCTGAATACCTCTGGAGATTTTCCAAAACAAAATTAACATTTTTTATCTTGGAGATCTTTTGTAATTGGAAACATGTGATTATTAGTTAACTCTATAAATACTATCCCTATACCTGAGCCTGTATTATTGTTTATCAGTCAATATTTTGTGCAGCCATAGAGATTGCAATGTGATAACTGCATTGTATCCCTATACTGTACAGTATATTTTAAAAGTATCAGCATCCCCTACTTGTGTTACACACATAACTGCCATGTACAAAATGGAAACTCATTGTCAATTCATGATGATTCTGTCTGAATAGTTAACCATTATCATCATTATGAAGTGTAATGAGACCCTTCTTGAATGAAATGAACATTTGAATGAGTTAAGAGTTGAAGTTGGGTAGCTGGATGGGGAGAGACTAAACTGGACTGGATGAAAAGCAACAGATAGAAACCAATGCAGCTGGGAGCTGGAGGGGACCAGTCGTACCAACTACTATGTACCATGCAAGCCCCATCATTAGCAGTAACCCAAAAGAATTGATCTGCTGTCCACAACATGAATATTTCTATACCTACCAAGATGGATGCAATACCCTTTGCCATTCTATAGTTGATATAGACTAACAGTACACTGTGTTTGTCATAAAGGAAAATGGTTTTACTTACACCTGTACAGTACTTACTTCACTCTTGGCAAACTTCAAAGTCCATTCCCGAGCTGTTGCTTCAAACTGGGTCTTCCTAAATTGGTATTCTTCAGCCTGCAACATAAATTATATATATATATATATATATATATATATATATATATATATATATATATATATATATATATATATACATATATATATATATATATATATATATATATATATATATATATATATATATATATATATATATATATTCCCCCATATTCACAGGGGATGCGTACCCCACCCCATTGTGTATATATACACAGTATATATATATATATATGTAGAATCTACTGGTCACTTTTACCAGACACATATGTAATTCTAATAGCCACAATGCCCTCTTAACTTCTCGAATTCTTCGTGCTTTTTTGGATATGCTTGTAACTACGAAGCCATGACACCCAAACACAAGAAATTAAAGAGACTTGTGATTTGTCAGTCGCGGGAGACGAACCCGGGTCACCTTAATCACAAGGAGGTCACGTTGGGGAATATATATATATATATATATATATATATATATATATATATATATATATATATATATATATATATATATATATATATATATATATATATATATATATATATATATATATATTCCCCATATTCACGGGGGATGCGTACCGCACCCCACTGTAAATAGCTAAAATCCATGAATACTTAAAACCCCTCTAAAAATACTTAGAACTGCCTATTTTGATAAACACAAAAAAAAAAACTCTAAAAATGAGTATTTCAATAGTTTTATCACAAAAAAAAGTGCATTTAGTCATGAAACTTATATGAAAATACAGTAATTAGTGAATATTTCTCAGTCAAAAATACCGCGAATGGGTAAATTTTCTGTGAATAATGGGTATATAGCCTACGTTCCACAGAGAAATCCGCGAATACGTGAGTCCGCAAATAGTGAGACCGCGAATACGGGATGTTTACTGTATATATATATATATATATATATATATATATATATATATATATATAAAATTAATGATCAAGTAACATTTACAAATTTCTATATGATACAATATCTCATCAAATGGATAACTTTTGATTAGATTTCCAATTCAAGATATCAAGTAAAAGAAAAAAAAATCATTGCTAAATAAAATTCTAAATATTTTACTTCAAATACATAAATCCCAATATTTTTTAAATAGTCTTTAAAATCCTGCTTTTCTCAAGCCTGTCTAAATCTTTATATCAAAAACTAAAAATCAAGTACAGGTTGACCATCACTAATCCGGCAATCAGTAGTCTGGAACAATCAGTAATCCGGCACAAATTTCGGATAAAGTAATTTCTAATGTTTCTGCATTAATTTTCAAATTTCCCGGGTCGCTGCGCTAACTCACTCGCCGGCCACTTCGATTTGGAGGCGCAGTGTACTGCATCAACAAACTGGTAGCCTAGCCTACATTATACTGAACTCTATTCACATATTAACAGTATTATACAAACATCAACATAGCAAATGTGCATCTTTTTCATGGATCTTTTAAAAAGTTATGCTTTACTACATTGTTTCCTATTGCATATATTCTCATATTGCTTTTGTATTATAAATTGAGATCAAAGTTTTGTTTTGGGAATTGATATCGTGGTGTTTCCTTTGCCGCATTTAACTAAGTTCAAAGCGCTTTTCTTGCTTCTAGTTAGCGTAAATGCATATGGATACTTTATTTATTTGGGACATGGATATTTTTCGTTATACGAAGTATTTTTAAGTCAAAATATAACTTAAATACGTCTCGTTATGAAATTAATTTAGCTATTTTTTTCGTTAATATATGACGTTCGCGGGAATCATGGCTGGCCGTTTTGGGGGCATGTTTGTTTTGTGTAAAAAAAAAAAAAAAATCAAGATTCCGTTTGTTATTTTCTCTTGATTTCATCATAATACGAGCTTTATGTATTTATCTTTTATCGGCGTGAAAACAGTAGTAATTTGTATTCTTTGATACCCAGTAGTTTTGATTAAAATACATTCTCTCCAGTTTTATTTGCGGTCGAGTTTCATCCATGTTGCCGATGCACGATAATTATAGTCATTAGCAGTTTGAACATTGTTTTCTCAGCTTCAGCTACAACGTATAACTTAAAGTTACTTTAGCAGTATATTTCCCTGCCGATCTTTTCTCCAAAGCGAATAAGGTTATAGTGTAAAAAATATATCAGTCCTATTGTACAGTACTTAACGTCATTTGTAACATAACTACAGTAATTGTGTATTACCGTACGGTGGTTGAAATACAAGCAAAACAGTTGTTATCCGATACGATTATTAGCAAAACAACAGTTTCCCGTTCGGTTGTTTATGGCTGTACGCATTTATGCAAGAGTATAACGTTACTAACAATACTTTTATCATTCTCTTTTATTTTGTTAACTAGCAGATGGAATAAAGAGATGGAGGAAAAGAAGTTTTTCTATTGTAAGTTGGTCTCTCTTGCTGCCTGGTTGTACCTGCTGCCTGCGTCTGCGTGAAATCTAAAAATATTTCCTAAATATTTTCGTACCAGTATTAATTGCTAACCCCATCGTAAACTCGAAATATCATAAGTCGAATTATCGTAACTCAAGCACTACCTGTATTTGATAATTGTCTTTTCTTTATTAACCAACTTGTACTGATTTACGGGATATTTTAATTCTAAGATGAGGTGCTTAGCTACTGGGTTTCGTGTATTCTAGCCTAATAAATGGCTAATCCGGCACCCTCCAGGTCCCAGTGATGCCGGATTAGTGATGGTCAACCTGTACTGTACTGTACATTTTGAATTATTATACCATTAGATTTCATAACTATCTGTACAACTTTTTTTCCATAAAAGCAGTACTCAATGATTAGCTAAGAAATTAATTATTTTTTAAATAAGAAGTACACTTTCCTATCTCCCACTTCAGTGTTCAACTGCTACAGGGCTCAAGGTAACACTGCACATGCAAAGTAAGAGGGTTCATATTTCAGTGAAAGTAATATGATAAGACAGTCAAAATCAATATTAATTTTCACTTACAATATCAGTCATCAAGGGATCATTTGGATTTGGACTTGCCATAAGAAGCCGAACTGATGTTAACACACTGGAAAGGTTATGCATGGGACGCCAACTACCATTAGGCGGTAATTTTAATACATCAAGACAAATACGTCCAACAGAGTCTATGTTGGGGTGGTATATTTTTGTAACGAAGCGTACATTTGGTGGCTGGAATGGATATCTGAAATAGCAAACTGAGTTATTTCATTGGATTACTTATATCTTAAGAAGTGTAACAGCCTACACAGCTTATATCAAACTCCAAACAAAATAATGGATCTTGCATCCTTAACATTTTCGACAACATGATGAAAATCACCTACTGAAAAGCATTCAACGTTTCCGATACACACAAAACTGTTTATCCCCAATCTATAAAGCACCAAATTTAATATCCAAACAATTTTCATACAAGCAGAACTGAGGCCAAAATAAACAAAGTCAGAACATTTTATAAATAAAAAATTTCCTTTACAATTTTTATATAATTTAGTACACCATCAGATATACTCAAAATTCTAACAAATGCTGGTCTTATCTAATTATAAAAAAAATTTTTGCTTGATAAAAAACAAGTTTTTAATAAAAATAGGCCTGTTATTTGCAAATGCTATAAAACTGTCCTACTCTGCACTATATGCTGCATGTGTGAGAAATTATCTATTACTCCTAGGAATCCTTTTAATTACTAAATAAAAGGCCCACAGAGCTTGAATATGCCACATGCAGAACAAGAAATATAAGTTATGGGACAAAATTAAACATCTGTTAGCATTATGTAAATAATACATAAGATTTATAAATACCGTAACTGAAATGTCAATCAAAATTATACAATAAAATACTACAATATAACTATAGTATAAGTGATAACAGCTTACATCACTAACTGAAGTTTATGCAAGGAACTATTCAATCAGAAGAAAACAAAATACCATTTAGCCTAATCTGCAGTAGACACTGCACCCACAGGATAGTGTAAGGGTTTGAGAATACGTATTTCCGCGGGAAAAACAGTAACAACTATATGGAATCCCAGAGACTAACAATTAAGTAATGCCTAAATATGATGGGCTAACTGGTGTAACAGTTGGGGAAGTAACTAATCTGAGCAAGAAAGCAAGAGTTGAATTTAAGTCTGGACACATAAATATAAAAGGAATTAGGAAGCGTTGGGTTAATAACTCAGATAGCAAAATGAGAGAGAGAGAGAGAGAGAGAGAGAGAGAGAGAGAGAGAGAGAGAGAGAGAGAGAGAGAGAGAGAGAGAGAGAGAGAGAGAGAGAGAGAGAGAGATACTTGCATGTAGTAAAACAATAAGAAAAAATTCACTATAGTACTGGATAATCTTATTCTTCAAAACCTACAACTATGAAACAATAATGGCTAACTAACAAAAGATAAACAATTTGTTCTGCAACCAAATATCTCCAACAATCCTGAGATCTGAAATCAACAATCCAGTATTAATTCGTAGTCAATCTGGAGTAGAGGGGTTGGCAATGAGAAAACAAGATACAGTACATAAAAAATCTATGACCAGGATAAAATTGATACTTTAACTACAAGGATTTGCCAAGACAATAAAGAAAATAAATATCAATGAATTAAAAACTAAATATTGCTTCTTCATTCTTTTATTCAGTAAAATTAGCAAAGTATTAAAAATTAAAGGTAAAAATTTGGAAACTGTTAAACTACAATAATGACCAGCTCTCCAACTTGCTTTCTCCTCCTTCATATACATTAGGTAAGTACAGCTAAACATCTAAAGACTACTTGGCTAACTGTGATTGAAAATTCTATAATTTATTCTTCATTATTAAATTATGTCAATAATAGATAATAGAGTATCTGAATGTCAATAATAGATAATAGAGTATCTGATAAATAGCCACACTTTGGGAAAAGCACAAAGATGTAGAAAATTCCTGATAACCACAGTCTACAAAACAAATCTATTCACCATAACTTTAAAAACCATGGTTCAAAGATTAAAATATACAAAACTTACTTTTCTGGAACTTCAATTTCCAGCTTGAACACACCACCATCATATACAGTGCCTTCTTCACCAAAGATAACTGAAAAAAATATCAATATGTATTTTGTTAAAAAACACCAGAGCTCTTTAAAATCACACAACAGCTTCTATTAACAGGTTTTACAATCCACATCATTGTAAAAACATATTTAAAGTGAAGCTGTATTGCAAAAATAAAGCATTTGTAGTCCAATGTTTGCTGAACCGCATAATGAATAAATTACATCAAAATTAAAATAATAAGGCTATACTATACTGTAAATATGGAAGAAACCCTTGATGAATTAACTGAGGGTTTTAAGATTAAACTAGGCCCCCAAGAGTCTACTACGGTATGTCAGTAGCACTTTATCAAAATTATTATATTACTGCAGACTGAATTGTAATGTAACATAATTCAATCCTTCTTTTAAAACTTTTCGTAACAACAAGAATCAAACACATCAACAAAGCAACATATGGCCTGTGAAAATTTTTAATGAAGAAGTCAATTATATTCTAATAAACTTCTTAACCTTCATTGCAATTATACAAAGTAAATTTACTTTTTGAGCATAACAGTTTATATTATCAGAATATTTTACAACCTATCACACACCACATGCTAATCTACTCTTGTACTATACTGATCCAAAATACAGACTGAAAGTAGCCACATTAGCAAGGTGTTGGTGAAATATAGGAAACATGAAGTACATACTAATCTATAAAGTAAACACACCTGCTGTGAAAGTAGTGAGATCATCTGCTTCAGGCCAACAAGAGACTCCAACAGGAGGTGATTCAAGCAACTGTTGGCATTCTTTTTTTAAACGTCCCAGGCGTACGGCCATGCTTATCTGAGATACAGTTTATATGGAGGTGCTTTGCAGAGCTTAAAATTTTCCAGTTTACAATTATCCACTGTTCAGAGTCAACATCCAAAGGTTTTCTTCCTGTTGGTAAGATTTAAATTACAAACATGAAAATGAGGATGTTATACTATAACAAATATCATTTAGCTAAATACAAAACCTGGTACGTGTCCACTACAGAACACAAACCCTGTTTTACAATATTCAGAACTACAATATCAAAGGTCAAAAGGCTAGTCTTCAGAGTTGAAGGCCTCTTAAGTAATACTATCTCTAAAATTCTGCATCAATCTCAAACACACCAAGGAACTGCCAACTCTTTCCTGAGTTGGTGGACCTTTTTGTTTCAATCCTCATCCCAAAATGTGTTCCCTGCTGACCTGAGAAGAAACTGAATTTCTCTTAGTTAATCAGAAGTCTCAGTCATACTCAGTTTACATCTAGGATGAGCTCTTGGAAATATATTTCTACAATATATATAGCAGTTGTTAGCGTATTAACTAAGGCAAATGTCCATAAAATGTAATTATTACTACCACAGGGGACCATCAATCACATACAGAACTAAGCATCCAGGGTCAATCACATTTAAAGGTTTGACCTGAGACTTGATACATTCAAGACAAAACAATGACGCTTCCTTGACAGCAAATGAAACTCAAGCAAAGAGCCTCATCAAACCAGTGTCTAATCTTTGATCCCTCATCCTTACCAATCCTATTTAAATGGGCGCCATGTGCTGTACCAAGCCTGCCTTTATTGCCCTGTATATGTCTATATTAATAAGACAACCACGACCAACAGTTATCATCATAATTCTAAGGAAGAGGTCCACATGGAGATACAGTGCTGTTTATTAATGAGATTTTTTGACTGACCAATACAGAAAAAGATTTTTATGATACAGCACAGGCAAGATGGCTTGACAAATTTACCAGTATGACATGAGAGATTTACCATCTTTTGTTTATATTTTTACATTAATTCCCATGAGGCTGATACTATGAGTGGCATACCGCAGACCTTTTCTGCGTAGATACATGAACAAAGGAAGGTAAATTTCTCACATTATTTTGGTAAATTTTTCAAGTTATCTTACCTGAAGTGCACTACAAACAACCTTGGCTATATTTTTCAGTCAAAAAATTTCATTAATAAACACTATTTCCGTGCGGAGCTCTTACTTACGATGACTGTTATCTTAACTAAGAATTGCCCTGGCCTAGCTTAGCCTGGAGCCTAGTTTAGTGGCCATGACTAGCCTAACTGGCTTAGCACATCAAACTAGCCTGGAACTCTGCTGGCTGTGTGGGTGTGGCACAAGCAATTGCCTAGTCTAGGCTATTTCATGTCTTCAAATTGACAAAGCCTAAGCTAGGCTATAACCTATAATACTGACTCGTGATAATAATCTTTAAAGGTTGGGATAGTTAGTTTAATACAATAGGACGCTAGGCTACCAAAAAATTATGTTAATCGTAGCCGTTACACGGCAAGGCTTAGCATAGCCGCTGAACCCAGGCTGAGCGAGTTCGAGACAATTAGGCCATATTGTTTTCTGCCGTGAACTTGTTAGGCCGTCACAACTTTAGGCCATACAACGTTCAGGCCGTGAGGCATGGCGGAAGCCCGTTGGGACGCTGTGTGTAGTACTAGTCCCTCGGGGATGCATATAGCATCCATTTCGCTGTTTGCCAGTTTGGATGTTATGGGCCACTAATGACTTACGGCTGAAAAGACCAGGACCGAGCTGAGCTTGACTAATTACAGTACAGTACAAATTCTGCCATTCAAATAAGTAGAATTTTGCTGGGAAAAAGATCCCAACGCTTAATTTCTGGGTTGCTCCAAGAGAAAGGGTTGGTGTTGCCATAACATTAAGGTTACATCAGGCTATTTTACAATAAACAAGTTAGAGTGAAAGGCCAAACTCACATCTTAGGCCTACAGCAACTCCGCCAAACATATGAAACCAATCTGACATTTTTGGTAGGCTGGTTGGTTGGTTTATGACATTAAATGGTAAACGGTATATAACTTACACAATAGACAGAAATATAAACAAAAATAATACACAAGATTCGGTAAATATTCCGGTCGGCCACTGGCGGGAATCAGGCCGTGGAAACAGAATAGTCTGCCTGCAGTTTTACCAGCTATAAATTAGTATTTTTTAAGAATAACCATAGTATTATGCGTACTTCAACTCAGTTAACGCACTGAACAAATCACCTAGAAACTAACTGAATGCAGGATCAACTCTGCAAAACAGTATTTGCGTTCTTTACAGTAAAGTATTTGGATATTCTGATGTTGGTTTATTTACAAATTCAAAATATCTTTAGATTGGATTTCAAGGTCAGCATGCAGCCTTTAAAACGGCTCCTCAGTTTATCCTGCATTTTTACCCGAGTTTTAGGGTTTTATTTTTTTATGTCTTCTTTCCCGTGTATGGTATAAAATCTTTTGTTTCATTACAAATACCATCTTACGTAATAAAAATCATACCTACTATTTCACTCTTGCCTTCTCTTTATGTTTGTTATTATTCAATTACTGTATTTCACTTCCCTCTACCAAGCCTCCCTCCTTGCAACTTCTTAATTCTTTCCTTAATTTTCACAAAAATGCTAACCAACACTCCATCTCTGTGTTTAAGGCACTCAATGTTGAATTTTGCTTATAATCTAAGTTCTCCGATTTCTCTTTTCCATTCCTTGTATAGTATATATCTAGAGTAACGTTATCCCTAGCTCTTTTTTCCCCTTTTACTGTTTTTTTTTTGGCTTTTGCCTCTGGGTTAGTATTTTTCTTGATTTTTATTTCATTTAATCATTCTAGCTCTTAAAAGCATCTTGTCACTGGTATCCATCATTACACTTCTCTTTCCTTCATGACCAAGGATCTTTATGAATGTTTCAAATGAGAATACCATTTTACTGCAGTTCCCTTTTCACCACCCTGGTCATAAAAGATGCTCTCACCTCTCCTTTTAATAATTCTATAACTGTTTGGTACTTCATGTACCATATACTTCATATCCTACTTTCTGTATCTCTGTATCTTGTTGCTCAACGCCCTTTAAGAGCCAAATGGCCTAAAATGACCCACCGTTTGACTTGAGAACCTAAAATTTAAAAATCAAACCGGCCTTCCTATGTCTTGAATTCTCTGTAACTTTTTGAGGATTTTATTGCAGGTATTCTCTGTAATTTTAATGTTAGATTAGTTCTTTTTTTTTTTTTGCATTAACTGTCACATCCATTTTTCAAAATTTACTCTTCATCTCTATCTTAATTACTTCTGGGGTTTGTGGTTCACCCTTCATATACTTCACCGTCTTTCTACTGTTATCACAGGCCACACTTTTTTTCTTCTTTCTGTCAAGGGGATATTATGTTTTACATCCTCTTTCTGCTTACTGTAACCAGAGTATTATCGACATACTGTACATACACACACTTACTGTATCTATAAATAGTTTATAGCATTTTCATTCTTCCTTTACACACACACACATATATATGCATATATACAGTACATTATATATATATATATATATATATATATATATATATATATATATATATATATATATATATATATATATATATATATATATATATATAATGTGAGAGAGGTGCGAAATAATGAGCAGGGAGACAAGTACTGCTGATTTATTGATAAAAAATAGCTGCTGATAAAGCGGGATGCGGACGTCTGCGTAGTGCGCAGAGGCTGCTGGTACAAAGATTTACATGTGACCTGAGGTCAAACGAGTTCATTAAAAAACAGGGCAGGTTCATACAGAGAACATAGTGATAAAGAATGTCTGACATATGAAATAAATAACTTGTTACTTGTACATAATAAATGATTGCTTGGAAAGACAACATATGCATAGTTTATAATTGAGATGATAAATATATATTCCACTCGACCTTAGGTCGTGGAAAGGCACCACAGAAAACGGGATGTTCTCCACAGAGAACTCATTGAGTGGGGACTTTACATATATATAATATATATATATATATATATATATATATATATATATATATATATATATATATATATATATATATATATATGTATATACATACATACATACACACACACATATATATATACATACATATATATATTAGTTTAGGGCCTTGTAATTCTTCATTTTGTCTCCTATACATGTTTGCTATTGCATCTATAATTTTTTGGTCATTCTGTAGTCTTTCATTTCTTTCACCAAAATTTTGTATTATCCTTTTTGTTGTACCTAATAACTGGAAAGTGTTTAGAGGTCCACATCAGGCTTCTAATACCTGTCTCCCTTACTAAACCTATGGGCAGTCTTAAAACCAGGGCCTGTGCTGGCATAAGCCAACTTAATCTAAACCAAACAACTCTATGATGACTTCCATCAACATTTGTCTTCAATGTACTTCAGTACAATTCGTTACCCCCAAATCTAATCGTGCATTCAAAGCCTTACTTCTACAGTAGCACATTAGTTAACGGCATATGAGCAAAGTTGTGGTGTGACTTGACTCTTTCCATTTATACCTGATACAACACTGCTTTCCATGTATACATAATCCTTATTAGGCAATTAATTCCCAGTAATTGTAAGGAACTTTTAAAGTTTTTATAATCTAAATTTTCATTCATTTCCATAGAAGTAACAACATATACTCCTTGTTTATTCGTTATACTTGATGGTACAATAATTTCTTACGGTCTTTAAACAATAACACTGAAGCACAAGTATTATCATACTATTCTTGAAAACATTAGAGTTTCTGATCAGAAGAGAAGCGCCTTCAACTTGGTATGGGGAGTGGCCTCACAATCTCTGTATCATATAGCTCTTTCCTCTTGTTCACAGCATCCCCCTGATTTGTTTTGCCTCTGTTACGTCTTTTAATTATCTTATTCTTGTTTGCTTCTTCCCTTGCCTCTGTTAGGCTAACTTACAGGTACTGATCGTACAACGAAAAGTCATTCGGAAAAAAAAGTTACCGAACAACTCAATAGGTCTGACACTTATTCTGCCCTTACCCAGGAGGAAAGGTTAGCTATTAAAGGTCTTCTTGTTAATTATAGAAACAAAGTTTCCAGAATCAGATGATCAAATCCTTTCTAAGAAATTTTCTGACAAATCTCAAGAAGCAGAGTTAGAGGCCGAATTACCATATTACCAGGATTATCTGGACAAAATTGAGTATTACTTGAGATTTCCAGGGGTAAGATTGATTCTAATATTCCTGACGTGGCCAGCAGTGTACTGAAACAGCCAACTACCCCTCTTCCTAAGTTTACTAGCAAAGAAGGAGAAGATTTCTTAAAAATTATTATAGCAGAGTTTGAGGCTCCAACTAATGCCTTTCAGTATCCAGACAGAGATTTACTCTTGTTGCTTAAGTAACAGGTAGATGGTCGAGCAAAAACTTTATTAAGTTCCCTTGAAGCTGATAAACAGTGTTATGTAGATGATGCCAAGGAACTATTGATTTCTGCCTTTGCTTCTAAGGATGTTTGCAAAAATAATGCTATTAGAAAAATAACAGGGTTAAATTTAAAAGAGGGTGATGATCCCTTTACAATTATTTCCATCCTCACATCAGTATGCGAAGTAGTTAAGACTTTTGCCATTGAAACTGATGAATTTGTCAGATATTCTGTTTGGTGCAGCTTAAATACTCGGTTTCAGCGTCATATGATTAATATTACAAGAAAGAATCATCTTTCCTTAAATGACATTATTTCAAATTTCTTTGCAGCTCGCGAAAGGTATGAAAGTGACAAAAAAAAACTGTTGCTGAAACTTTAAAATGTAACGCTTCACCTGTTAAGGCATTAAAATTCGCCCTTCGTAAAGAGAGAACTACCAGCATGGCTGCGGAAGCAGTAACAAATGATAATGACTGGTCTTCCCCACAGTGTTCCTTATGTTCTACGGTTGGAAATACTGATGAATTTCACTTTATTCACAAGTGCCCTAATTTCCTTTCTCCCATAGATAAAATACATATTTTAAAATCTAGAAATGGATGTGTAAAATGCGGCCAGTTTAATTATGTTTCCGGTAAATGCCGTTTTAAATTCAAGAGACGCTGTTCAAATTGTAACAGCTGACATATGACTTACCTGTGTGATAGGAATCCGTCAACAGGTACAAACTTTAATAATATTAAAGACAACAAAGCCAATGTGGAAACTTCTTCCCAAATAAACAGCGGTGTTGCTATCCTCCCTACCTGTCATGGTGATTCCATTTTACCCACTTTCTCATTTAATGTTGGTGAGACTATTTACAAAGGACTGAAAGACAGTAGTTCGCAGAGCACTTTTATTGCTAAGAAACGGGGTGAGGTGAATACACTTAAAATCATTAACCCTACAGTGAAGCTAACATTAATGGGTTTAAGGTAACAGAGAGTATTTTACTAAAATTGTGGAGGTTCCTGTTATGATAGGAGATAAATCCTTTATCATTTATGGCTTGGTTGTAACAAATATTAATGTAGCATTAAAATTACCTATGCTTGGCAGGTTAGTCGGTAAATTTCAGGCACAAGGAGTTAAACTGGTTGATCAATTCCTTAATAAATATTCTCATGAAATTGATAATGTCCAGCTCATTTTAGGTACAGGCTTCGCTTATTGCATTGCAGGTACAGATACAGTTTTTGGAGGAACAAATTCATCAACGTATACAGAATGTCATGCAGGTGTCTTGCTGTCTGGTAGTATTGATTTAATGACTAAGAATATGGATAATTTAGCTGATACGCGAGTGCAGACCTCGACTGTTAGTTATCCATTTGAGAGCAGTTCTGCTATTCATATACAGAGTAGTTCCTTCTTGCTATACTCTAAAGTTGATATCTTAGCCTGTGATGACACTAATACTAACTTGGAAGTAAACTGTTCCTTTAAGTAATAAATGAAAGAGGTATGCTTATCGAGAAACCCTTGCAACAGGCCACTGATCAACTTTTAGAATCGGAATGTAATTATTACTTAAATTGCGATCAGAATTTCTACAATGATGAAAGTATTGAACTCAACAACCAGCTGGTTGAATTTACCATCAACAACCTTCGTCGTAAGGAATCATTATCGTCCCTTTGTTGTGGAATGGTCAAGTTTCTCATTTGCTTTCAAAGAATGAAAATCTAAGTTGATATGAAGGTCTAATCTTAAGAGACTTAAAAGACATCCAGAACGTTTGCAGCTCGACCAAACAATTAAGGAACAGTTAAAGGCAGGCATAGTTGAACCCATATATGATTTAGAGGTACAGTATTTAAAAGTGAGAATCCTCAACACTCTTTTTTACCACACATGCCAATCTTTAAACCTGATAAGGATGCTACCAAATGTAGAATTGTATATTTGTCCAACCTTAGTGTTTCTTCTGGTAGTAAATCTTTGTCACATAACCAGTTCATGTATTCAAGGCCTACATTAAACCATATATTATCATCTTTCTGTTTACAACTTAAATTTGACCAAAAGTTACTCATATTTGACCTCAAGAAAGCTTTTAATATGCTGAAAAATTTCTGTATTTTTTCAGGACCGGATTTAAGTATAAATGAAGTTCCAGAATTACCAACTACTATACCAGCATTTGCGACACCCACTGAGGTTCAAGCAACTCCTTCCACTACTAGTGTTACTGAAATTTCTAATGATCTTATCGATATTGATAATTATTCCAGTTTCAGGAGACTTGTATTAATTTTTCGCAGGGTTTTCTAGGTGGTACATAAATGGAAACTGAAGGCAAAAATTGTATGCTCATCAGTCGCCAATTACTTCACCCAGGCTCTAAATTTCTTGTCATACAACGAACAAAGGAAGCATTATCCTGAGGTATGTTCTTACCTACAGCATGGTCTTTATTCCAAACAAGGCATTCCTCTTATTATAACACAACTTTAAATATTTTTGCCCCGTAGGGGGGGGGTTAGTGCCTTCAGCACAATATAGGCATTACTTAGGGGTCTTTGCAGCGTCCCTTTGGTCCCTAGCTGCGACCCCTTTCATTCCTTTTACTGTACTTCCGTTCATATTCCCTTTCTTCCATCTTACTGTCCACCCTCGCCTAACAATTGATTCATAGTGCAGCTGCGAGGTTTTCCTCCTGTTACACCTTTCAAACTTTTACTGTCAATTTCCATTTCAGCGATGAATGGCCTTAGTTGCCCCAGTGCTTGGTATGTACGCCTAAAATCTATAAATCAATCAATAAATATATTTTTGGATTCACAGGGTCTCCTAAGAGACAAGAGTAAATTAAAAAATGGAATTATGGCTTAAATGGAAACTACCCTTTATTATTACATCCAGAGAGTCATTTGACCAAACTAATTATTTGAGATGCACACCTCAAATTATTACATTCAGGATGTTATTCTGTATTAACAGAAATCTGAAAGCATTATTACATCCCTAAGCATTTCTCAGTTGTGAAAAGGGCTCTCAGACAATGTGTCCATTGTCGCAGGTTTAATAATCGTTTTACTGCATATAGTTAAACCACAACTTTTACAGGGACTTCAGAACAGATCCTCCAACTGTTCCCTTTTCTATTTATTGACTATTTGGGACCTTTCAATACGAAGGATGGAAAGGAGACATGAAAGGTTTGGTTATTGTGTTTTACCTGTACTTGGTCGAGGGCAGTTAACCTCAAAATTTGTAGGAGTTTGAACGTGGCAGAATTTTTAAGAGTATTTCAGCTGCACTGCTTTGAGTATGGGATTCCTCAACTAGGCATAAGTGATCTTGGAACTCGGTGGCAGGAGCTAACACTATAACTTCTTTCATTAGTGACCCTCAGACTCAATTATATTTTGAGGAAAATAATGTAAAACTTCTCTCCTTCCTGTCATATTTCAAAGGCTGCAGTCAATTGGGATCATTAGTAGAAGTCTATGTAAAAATGGTTAAAAGATTAATGATTGGAGCAATTAAGAATTTTGTATTGATCTACAGAGATTGTGAATTTCTTGTCAGCAATATTGTGGATCTCATTAATTGGCATCCTATAGCCTTCAAAGAAGCTGTTCATGATAACACTGACTACATGCCTGAACCAATAACGCCAGAACAACTCATATGAGGCTATGAATTAACGTCTCGAAACCTTATCCCTGATCTTCAATCTATTTCAGTTGAAGATCCAGAATTTGACCCTGGCAAGCCTAATATTTCTGATAATTACCTAAAGTTGTGTAAAATTAGGAAGGCTTTAATAGAGACCTATCATAATGACTTTCTAGGTACACTGATTCAGCAAGCATTTGACAGAAAGGACGATACCGTCCCGTTACTCATAATTTACTAAAGGTTGGGGAAGTTGTATTAATTAAGGAGGAACATACCAAAAGGAATAATTATCCTCTAGGCATAATTCTAGAAGTTTTTACAAATGATTTGAGTGAAGTTACCCATGCTGTTATTAAGATGGGAAAAACAGGCCAGACATCAAAGTTGCATGTCAGTAATACCATTCCAATACTAGAAAATACTGGAGGTACCTATTCAGCTACTCCTGATGTCTATGATTCTGCTACTTCGTCCTTATGGCCCAAAAGAAAGGCTGCTATATTAAGCCAAGAAAGGACAAGGCAAATGCTTTAGCATTTATTCAATGTGTATATTCATGTATTTAATTTACTTATTTTTACATTTTTCAAATTGTACTTTCTTAACAATTGTAAAGTTCTATATGTTTCGGTATGGAATTTTTTCCCTTCAGGAAAATTTCCATCTTCCCCTTTGGACTACAGTATACAAAATATTTCATTTTTACATGGCGACAGGAAAGACCAGTAATTATTATCACTTTGGTATTTTGACTGCCCTACTCTTGGTACCATCAAACTCTCTTTCCTGCCGTTCAAACTATCAAGATGGATAGTTTGCCAATTCCTCCTCCTTCCATATGCTTTTACTTGAGCAAAACTGCCGACGAGGAGCAAAGCAACCTGGCAGTCAGAGCAGAGACCTCACTCACCTGGGAAGGTCCATACTATTCATATTCTTCTGCCATGCCTCTGTTAGGCTAAAGACATATCTCGGGATCTCTGGTCTCCGTCACCCTCCTGTGACTATCTGCCAAAATCCATCTGCAATGCCTTGTGCAAGGTTCAACAATGGCGAGTACCAAAAATAAATAGGGCTTATTCTTAAAGGTTATCATTGTGAATTCCTAGTGTCTTATGTTGCCTATTGAAGTTTTCCCATCTGTCATTTCCAATCTTAGTAAGATTCGTAATAGTTTTTGTGGTCAGTTATGTTGATTATATGTTGGTACTCTCTTGTCCTTTCCGGTGACATAGCTCTTGGATTAATAACTCTAGCATAGTCATAAATTCACAATGTAAATAATTGGGTAAGAGAATCATATACATTAGTGTTGTTTCGAGTGACCATATTTGTGAAGGATAGTTTCCCATATTATGATCAGCAAATTTATATTAGGTTTACTGTTCATTTCAGGATTGGGTTTGGTTTCGATGTATCGGCCCTTTATTTCCTTCCTGATACTAATGTAAACCTCAGTTGCTCAACTGAAAGATAATTTTATTTGGGTTATTATTCCTGTGGGTATATTCTTCTACAAAAATTATCTTAAACTTTTGACACTAATCTTCATAAAATTTTCTTCACAGACAGCGAGCGAAGCTGAACGAAGGAAACGCCCTATGATCTCCATGAACTTTCTTGTTTAATTGTAACTACAGTATGTTATTTTAAAGGCTTATTTATGTAATAAATATCATATATAACATATATTTTTCCTTCCAACCTGATTTGAAGATAATCTAAGATTTTTTAGAGGTGTTCAGCTTATATTTACTATATAAAGTTGTAATATTTTTGTTGTATTTATAGCATTAAACTAAATTACTTTTAATATATTCAATAAAATTAGGACACCCTACATGTGCTACAATTTCTCGTCAACTAGTTTTTTTAATAAATGTTCCCAACTCCCCTTTAGCATAACTCAACTGCATATTTTGCTAGTCTTCTATCTCCCCTTATAGTTTCCTGTATTTTTCCAATTTCAGATTGTGAAAAATGAACTGCATTAGCCTTATACAATATACCTGTGATACAAAATTCATCTGAGCACCCTCCAAAGCAGGTGCAATATATCTACTGCACCAATTTTACCAATACTGTCTGGGTTGGGTTTGCTGCCCTACAAGTCTAACCTACCCTTGCTATTTTCTGTGCTTTGTATTTCTTTTATCACCTAACTGATGCTCAAGTATGATACTTTCACCACCTACTTTGTCCCTTCACTCTGCTCTGGTTTTCATTTATATTATTCTTCCATCTTTAGTTGGCACTTTTTGTTGTTACGTACTTGTTAGCTTTTACATTCTGTATCCTCTGCTTTCAGATATTACAAAGGCATCAGTTAAAGCATCTAAGAAACCTGAGTGAGTCATTTCAAAAAACGTTTTCTTCCAATTTTTAAATTTATATGAAAATCATTATTATGTATGTCTTTACATTAACTATTCCTTTCAGTGGTTAATGTATAAAACTCCTCACTACTGAACTCCTTCTGCCTGACTTCCCTGCAAGTTTAAGTCTTCCTCTACCCACTTTCCCATGATTTCTTTGGTCTTCCTACAAGTCTTTGACCTGATATTTCCATATTTATCAGCTTTCTGATATTCTCATCACATGCCCAGACCTTTTCAATCTTTGATATCTTAGTAATTTGTTCAGCCTCTCAAAACTCAATGGCTATACATCTAGTTTGTTCAAGTTCTTTTTATGTTTTAGTGTAGCTTCTGACTTACTCAACTGGACAGCTTTGAGCCAATCTATATTTTTTGTTAAACGACATCAACAATTTTTAGTCAACTTTTCCTTTTGAGGTTAGCAGTAAAATGAGTTCTCGCCACTCTCGTAAGTCGGGCTTTCTTACAAGTCTGACAACTGCTACTTCTGTATCTATTACTTTAATAAGTAACTTCGCATCCATTCTCAAGATTTGTCCAAACCATTTGAGTCCCAATGTTAATCTATTTTCAAGCTGCTGAACACATCATTTCTCTGACATTTCCTATGCCCCTCCCACCATAATTTGGCCACAAATCTTTGTACTCCACTTATTTTGTAAAATCTCCATTTTCTTTTCCAACACCTGTACAGATTTTTGCAGCACACAGTAGTACAGGCCTTATACAGGCTTCATAAGTTTTGGGTGTAAGTACTAATGGTATATGTTATTTACAAATACATGTAGTTTGGTAATTTCTTTTCCCATCATTCAGGCTGTAGTGACTCGACACCTTAGTTCTAAGTAAGCATAGAAACATTATGGATGGCTTTACTCATGGGAGAGTTCTGGGACCTTTGTTTCTTGTCTTTTCTAATAACATAATTGTTGGTCTACTAAAACATGGTATAGTTTTTGTATTAATCATTTAATCCCCCAAAATAAGCAATACGACATTGCTGCCAACCTTTACTGAGATCCAGAATTTATCAGGATATGATATAGTCACAAATGGGGTTACTAGGAGGCTGATCTCCAGTATAACTAAGCTTTCTTGATTAGCTGATTTTGCAATGTTGTCTTACTCCATCATCAGTTTTCCAAAGGTAACATAATTCCACAGATATAATAGTATTAATGCCAAATGCATCCTTTCTGCAGTTCTGACATTAGAATGCTGCTCTCCAATTTGATACTGGAAGCTTTGTAGAGTCTCTATTTACTAGAAACTATTTCTTATAGTGGTGGTTTCTTTCAAGCATGAGGGCAATTATGCTGTAGACCGTCACCATATGCAGTAATATCCTATCTCCACAGGTCTGTTTTAGCAGAGGGCCTCCATAAGCAGCCTTTGTGCCTTTACTCCAGGAACTAGTACATGTAATGTGCTCTACTGGAGATGAACATCGTTTTCTGTTGAGACACCTCATAATAATGCTAAGTTCAGTTAGTCTTTCTTGCCTTTTAAATAGTCCTGCAGAGTTATTAATAAAGATGCCTGTGAGTTTAAAAGAGGCTATAATACTTTTTTGAAGTGGTATGCAACAATGCATGTGTTTTTCTTAATTGGGTTGTTTATTATTGTTATTATTATATTATTAAAACAACATTATCAATGTCAGGCTAGCAAAGCTTCCAGGTCTTACTTACCTATTTACACTGAGAACCTCATATTTATCATACTGATTACAGCACTGTTTATGAACAGATAAGACAAAACTTTTGGGACAGCCCTGAGAGGGTAACATCAATGTTCATTCTACAGTATATAAAAACATAATACGAACATTAACTAAACTAGATTTTCTACACTTCATAATATTTTTTTGCCGACTAAAATGGTACAAGAAAAAGAAGAGTATTTATTGTACCTTCATTTAATGACTTCTGGTATATACTTTTTCACCAGAATTTTTAGTGGCTCATGTAAAAAAAATTTGCTTTATAACAAAAGAAATACAGTACAGTTCTCACAAAAAAATAATCTGACTTATAACTGAAGTATGCAAGTACAGTAGCGCACACAATATCCCACTACTACCCAACTACAAACCTTGCATTAAAGTAAAAAATTAAGAAAATCCAGATAGATAAACCTACAAATACATGAATAATAAATCTAAATATGAAAGGTACTCAATGAGATATTTATATATACAATGTATATAGAAATTCAACACAAAAACAAAAGTAGAAAGTTCTTCAAAAATTATTCTTCCAGGAATAAATGATTAAGATAAATGGAGTTATTCATATCATAGGATAACATGTTGAAAAATTAGACTAGGAGCCATGAAAATATAACAAAAAGCACAAAAATTTACCCTTAAATCATTACATATACTGTATTACAATGCCTACTATCACAATCATTATCACATAAGCAAAACTTATATTTCTATGTATATATATGCATTTGGCATACCTATTTGTTTTTAATTTATGCATCACAATTTTTGTACATTTGCAAAGCTGTCTGTTTTAAAATATATTTCTTGAAAATTCTCCCTGCAATGCATGTGCAGATGGTTGTTAATTCAAATGACTGCATGTATGGAATGGTCTACAAAAACACTCACAAGTACTTTTATTACTTTAGCAACTACTTTTATTACTTTAGCAACTCCTCAACTTAACGTACACTTTAGCAACTCCTCAACTTAACGTAAGGGCTATAGGTAATTAGCAACTTACCAAAAGAACTATAAAGGACAAATCATGATGTAATTCTAAAGAAAATATAAAGCTACTTATCACAGCATCCCCACCTCAGGTACTTTCATACATAAATGAAAAATGTGGTCAAATTCACTGATCTTTCATAAGTACTTATGGTTTGGCAATCTTCAAAAAAGTTTCCATTCCCCTCTGCTTAACAGTTACAAGCAGGTCAGCAGCTTTAGCTGCTGCTGCAATGTAAGCAATCTCATCCCGGTTAAGGTTGTTTGGAAATGGAATCTCATTAATATTTGGATTGGCTGAAAATTCTAAAATCTGGTCATCTATAACCTTTCTGAACTCTGGTCGCACATCTAGGATGTTGGAGTTTTGATCCTTTCTTTCTTTAGAGCTTTCTAGACTCTGACTGCCTTCTTGGTTTGTTTTGTCTTTTGGTTGGAACATTCTCTGATACATGAACTTCTCCTGCTGTTCATACCTTTCCTTCTTGATTAGCAGGGTCTCTAAAGCTTCACTTATGTCAAGGTTGTGTGGTCTGAGCCTCTGAGCTCTCTTCAACTCTTTGAGAGCACCACTGAAATCACAAAGCATCATTTTTGCCTTCCCATACCTGACGTAAAAGGATATAAAGTGATCTTTGTTAACAATCATTCTCTTGATTAATCACTACGAACAAAACAAATTAACTACACAAAACATTCACCTGACACCCATGCACACATTGAATACAGAAATCTTTTGCCAATAAGTCACCCACTTTGTAAAGCATTAAAAAGAAAGAAAAATATCTAACTTTTGATACAACAGTACAGTACTTCACTGTACAGTATATGAGCATAGTCTAAACATAAACTCCTGGGCTTGATGAGAGTCTAACTAGTCCAATGACCTAAGAATCTTATCTCACCAGGTTGATTCAAAGGCTTTGCTCTTACAGAAATAAATATGAAATAACTAATGTATAGCTTATGTAATAAATGGGAATTTCTTGAAAACTTGATTTGGACAGTATAAAAATTGTTGGGTATTGCATTCTGACAAAAATTATGAAGTGAATGCTTAAACTTGTACTGCTAAACTTCTAAGATATTAGCCTACAGGATATCTTAAATTTCTGTAAACTATGAATCTCTGTGATATACTTTTTATAACATCTGTGGATAACATTGCTGGCAAGTCTGCTGCAAAATCAGACAATATGGGTAATGAGAAATAACTTACCAAACCTTTACTACAAGACCCCAACTCATTATGAGATTTAGAACTCTGCATAAATTTTGTGACAAGGGGCTTTAAGTCTTTCCTGTTTAAATGTGACTTGCTTAAAGGTGTACATGGCTGAAATCCCCTATTTTTCCAAATAATCTAAATCTTCATCGTATGGCTAAAGTATGGTGGGAAGATCATATTGCAAATGATGAACTGGCAGTGCTGTAAACAGAGGCTGGGAAAAAACAATGAGGATATTGTTGTGAAATGGGATGAGAATGAATGAGGAACAGTTGGTCAGAAAAGCAGTAGATATGGAAGTAGCAGGACAAAGACCTACAGGAGAACCAAGTAAGCATGGACAAAGGGTTAGATTAAGACCTAGACCTAGCTACAAGCTATTTAATAAAATATGTTCCAAAACAAAGGCCTATGAATGATAAACATAGAACATTTCCTTGTTACACTCTGATTTATTTCCATTGCCTGACTGGTCATAAATATCTGAGTGACTGTAGATCTAAAACCCCAATGGAAGTCTTTTAACTATTTTTCAATGATTCTAATTTTTTCTTGAAAATAGCAAACATTTGAAAATGATTAAGAAAGAACATTCAGTACCAATACGAAAAAATAACACATTTCATGGTACAATACAGTATGATCTCATGTCAAAATGACTGAGTGAGCAGCTGTCATAATTGTATTCATCATATACAGTATGACTAATATCACTCATTGAGTTTCTTCCCATTTTTCATTTTCTGTTACCATAATGTGTTAACATCCTTACATAAACATTTTTGTTATTTTTAATAAAATTTTCTGACAGATTAGGTGGGGAGGGTTTTGTCTGACTTCAGATAAGAATTGGGTATGGAGCCAGAGAATGACAGTTTCTAAAATTTCATAACTCAACACTGCTTGATAACACAATAACTGTTCTTTGTTTAATGGTAATTTACTCTTTCCAACTGGGATCAATATGCAAAGAAAAATAATTACCTTTTTTACATCGGATAACTTCACCAGACCAAAATATTGCAAGACAACATAAACAAAGATTCCCAGATTTAGGGATGACCTGCATTACTAAGCTTAGTATAGAAGTAAGCATACTAATACTGAACACTTACCTGTAAAGAAGTTTAGATCTTATGTCATCAGCATCAACTCCCCTTATACCAAGCCCAATTTTACACTGGGTACAAGCTTTTGCAGGTTCTTTCAGGTCTAAAAATACCTAGAAAGTAAAAATTCAATCACACCTGCAGTTTCTAGATAAAACACCTCTAGCCAACATATCACTCTCATTCAAATTCATTTCATTATGACAGCCTTGTGATTTTTAATGCAATGGCCAAGTTATAATATCTGATATAAGTACAGTAACACTCAAACATAAGTTCCAATAGCACTGGTAATTTTATCGGTTAGTTTACTCAATTGTTAAACATGGACAACATCTAACAATACTGGAACAGTAAAGTTTCACTTCATCAGTAGTCATTAAAGATATCATTAAAAAAAAATATGCTGTTCATATTGCATGAAAACATAACTAGTGATTAAGAATAACATAAATCAGCAAACATATACACAACAGCACTGCTCTGTTTTGCATTTATGTACGGAATATATGAATATTTTTTACAACACTCTAAAACCTTCTATAATTTTAAAACTACAAAACAACCTTACATTATCCATGATCTATCTTTAGGCCTGCAACATGCATTATTCATAGTAATCAAGGAAATTTTTCTTGCTACGCCCTCATGATTACTAATCTCACTTTTTCTTTTTAATAAAAATAACAAATATAATATAAAAAACCATATCTACATCAATTATAATAGAGAAACATGCAATAAAAAAATTTACCTTGCAAATACAATATGCAAAGGTCAATCACAATACAAAAACTGTCAATCATTCACCTATTTATTTCATTGGTTGGTGAAAGAAATAGCAAACACAAACTTACTTGAGCTAAGTTACTACGAACTTTTATCAAGACAGAGCCCCACTGTCTTTCCTCTTCTTGGTTTTTTAACTTCGTATCTTCCATGATCCACGCTGCACGAATGTATGCCTTTTTTGCTTCGTTAAGATTACCTTCATGGTAAAGGTCATTGCCCTGAAAACATCCATAACTATCAGCTTGTGATTCATTATACGATTTCTAGATACCAAAAATCAAAATGTGGTTGAACAATACATAATAACTTGGCAGAACTGATGCATTTTCAAGTACAGACAGACTTTGAAACACAAATTACTAATGTCAAGATTCAAAGAAAATTCTGAGGTTTCTTTAAATAAAAAACTCTTTTTCACAGTTTTGGACAAACTCAGAGTAGGTGAGTGACTATATGATATTAGACTTGAAACCATTGCAGTGTAATCCACCACAGGGAATCATCATTCATCAGTGCTATTATCCCAACTTTTTTCTATTCTGAACAAAGAGCAATACCTGCGGGATAAAGTAGTGAGGTATTTATATTACAAAACTGTTCATAAGGTATGAAACACCAAAGCTGGTATTGTACTTGAATATTAGCGATCCTTGACAAAAAACAAGTTACTCCTATTTGCAATATAATGTGCTAAGAAGCTTGGAAATACCACTGTATATCATTGAAGATAAGAGACTTTAACTATAATGAAATCTAAATATACAAAACCTGCATAATCAAAATGGCTAACTGCAAATTCATAGGAGCATTGGATATGCCTTTTCCCAAAATTCACTTGAGTACCATAACTATTTAGCACCCTGAGTTTAACATTTGAGAAGTCTGAGAAGAATATATGCTTCAAGAGTTAGCGGGAGCATAATTAAATAGACTTGCCTTTCGATGGTAACCTTTCGCTCCTTCCAACTTTTCCTGAAAAGTAGCACACTGCTGGTCCTGTTCTTCATACATGTCAGCTGCAACAGTGTCAACGAAACTTATAACATGAATTTCATAAAGAATAGTCTCATTGCCAGGAACTCTTGGAGGGCATCCCAACTGCAAAAGATAAGGGCATAGTCCATGGCAATAATCTTTAAAATGCGAATGCCTTGTAATAATAATAAACAATACTAGTCAAAAATCTAAATTGGTTTTCATATCATGAAATTGCGAAATCTACAAAAAAAAAAAAAAGAAACATTTCAAAGCTCTCACTACTAGTGAATTTAACCTTTCATCTAGTACATAAAATAAGCAAAATAAGAGCAATGCTTTCTGAATTAACTACATGAACACTTATAGCATGGATAAAAAGGTAGTATCTCATGCCTATAAATAATTATAAATAATAGTAATCAATTGCACAAAACTTCTCACATTCTTATATCAGATAATGCAAATTACTGAAGAAGATCAGTGGTCTGGCTGAACAAGTTAACGATACTAACAATTACTGTGCTTAGCTACTGAACTTTGCTGAAGTAAAACACAGCTGACACACACTGTTCAGAATATTAATAGTCATACCTTCACTTGCATGAAACTTGTGTCCACATAAATTACAAACCTTTTTTAAAATTTAACTTTGTTCACATACTGATGAAAAGCTGTACATGTGTATATTACTGTTTACATACAAAAGAGTAGCTTTTATAGCCAGGCAATACCATATTATCATGTGTATATTTGGTTTCATAGATGCTAGAATGTGGCAGAGTGGCTGTGCCTGTGTATGCACATAATATTAACCCTTAAACGCCAAGACTCTATTTACAAAAGTGTCTGCCGTATGCCGGCGGGGTTTGAGAGTTAGCGCCGAAGCGGAAAGAAAGTTTTTTAAAAAAATCACAGCACACTTAGTTTTTAAGATTGAGAGTTCATTTTTGGCTCCTTTTTTTCTCATTGCCTGAAGTTTAGTATGCAACCATCAGATATGAAAAAAAATATCATTATCATACATAAATATTGGAATATATGACCGCAAAAAAAAAATTTCATATATAATTGTATACAAATCGCGTTGTGAGCAAAACGGTTAAAGCTAACGAGTTATTTTTTTTTTTCGTTGTATTGTACACTAAATTGCGATGATTTTGGTATATAATGAATTGTAAAACGATCAAAGCAACACAGAGAAAATATTATCACAAAACGATGCATGAATTCGTAATGCTCGGACGTAAAAAAAAAGTTTTTTTTGTTAAAAAATTCACCATAAATCGAAATATTGTGCTAGAGACTTCTCATTTGTTGCAAAATGAAGGTAAATGATTGAATATTACTAGAATGTAAGAGTTTTAGCTTACAATTGCATTTTTCGACCATTTCGGTCGAGTCAAAGTTGACTAAAGGTTGAAATTTTGGCACTTATCATGATTTATATGAAAATATGTCACAACTGATAAAAGCTACAACCATGAGTTATTTTTTGTTGTATTCTACATGAAATTGCGCACATTTTCATATATAAAACTTTATGTAACGGCTAATAGAAAACAGTGCAAAAATTACAAAGTGACAAAAGAATTTCTGAGATTTTCAGGAGTTAGCCCGGACATAAGGAAAAAGTTTTTTTAAAAAATTCACCATAAATCGAAATATTGTGCTAGAGACTTCTCATTTGTTGCAAAATGAAGGTAAATGATTGAATATTACTAGAAAGTTAGAGTTTTAGCTTACAATTACATTTTTCGACCATTTCGGTCGAGTCAAAGTTGACAGACGGTTGAAATTTTGGCACTTAACATGATTTATATGAAAATATGTCAAAACTGATAAAAGCTACAACCATGAGTTATTTTTTGTTGTTTTCTACATGAAATTGCACACATTTTCATATATAAAACTTTATGTAACGGCTAATAGAAAACAGTGCAAAAATTATGACAAAGTTACTAAAAAATTCCTCAGATTTTCAGCAGAGTTAGCACGGATGTAAAGAAAAAGTTTTTTTAAAAAATTCACCATAAATCGAAATATTGTGCTAGAGACTTCTCGTTTGTTGCAAAATGAAGGTAAATGATTGAATATTACTAGAATGTAAGCATTTCACTTACAATTGCATTTTTCTACCATTTCGGTTGAGTCAAAGTTGATCGAAGGTTGAAATTTTGGCACTTATCGTGATTTATATGAAAATCTGTCAAAATTGATAAGAGCTACAACCAAGAGTTATCTTTTGTTGTATTCTACATGAAATTGCACACATTTTCATATATAAAACTTTATGTAATGGCTAATATAAAATGGTGCAAAAATTACGACAAAGTGACTAAAGAATTTCTGAGATTTTCAGCAGAGTTAGCTGACGCTTTCTTTTGGGATAAGAAAGAAATTCGCGCATGCGCAGCTGGGTCACGCTTGTAAACAAAACAACAGTGTGATCCGTGAACTCCCAGCATCCCTTAAGGCACGTGATTTAAAATTTTTCGCAAATGAGGCCTATAAGTATTTTTCCGCGAATATTTAAAAAAACTTTTTTGTAGTCGACGTATTTTACGCCCACTCGGCACCCGACAGACAACTTTTGTCGACGTAAAATGCGTTCAGTCAGCATTAAAGGGTTAACAGATTTATTTACCAGGGTGTATGCTTTATACTTCATACACAGGCAGTCTCCGGTTTACGACGGGGGTTCCGTTTTTGCGCCGCGTTGTAAACTGAAAATCGTCGTAAACCAAAAAATCATCAAAAATCATCATAAAACCTTAGAAAACCTTACTTTTAATGCTTTGGGTGTATAGAAAACAATTTTTATTGAATTTTTCATAAAAAAAAAAAAAAAAAAAAAAAAAAAACCTCCAAATTTTGATTATTCTGCTGTTTTGGAGCCATATTTCTTCCGTCGGATTGGTGTATGACGCACCGTAACCCTGGAACATGCATCGTAAACCAGGAAACAATTTCTGATGAATATATTTGAAAAGCGTCGTAACCTCGGAACGTCATTAGCCGGACCCGTCGTAAACCGGGGACTGCCTGTATTTACACCATACACTATATTCTACATTGCACAGCACCTGATTTTCTTGTACTGTACTGTATTATTTACTTATTGGAAGTATGTATATCTGTATTCTCAGGTTTTTTGGAATAACAATAATTTGCTTCAGTCTTGCTGTCACTGTTCTACACTTCCAGGTATTAAAACCAGGCACTGTGATGGATGAGAAAGAATTGTAATAATCATGTGCATCTCTTTTCTTGATATATTATACCCCAACATTGTTCTTGATATATTACATTATTTTCCTCTCCTTTTTGTCTCTATGCAGAAAGCTGACAAGATGTGATGGGTGAATGTATCAGGAAGGATGAGAGCCCAGAAAGGCTTTAACTGACTAAAGGCACTGTTTAGTGGCTATTTTGCCAGAAAATTATCTTCTTTTAAAATAGGAGTAAAGTGACTAAGATTTTTGAATACCAAAAGTCTTCACAAGTTATGGGTTTGCTGTGAAAGAAATATATCTTATAACCAGGGTTTGTCATATATCTTATAAGCAGGGTTTTTAAGATTGCATTTACAACAAAAATATGAAGTATCAGCCTCACAAAAAATTAGTTAATTTAGTTGTTGAGAATGCTACTACTGTTTATCACATGGGAAAGGGATGAAAATATGCGTAAAAACACTTCCTAAAGTTACAGCATTTTGCACAAACCTTTCCAAATGCATAATATGGTTTAATAAGAAATCTAGATGTTTCATTCTTGCGCATTGTTTTCAAAGCAATGTTTAATCCTGGTAGAAGGTCAAGTCCATCGAGGGTTCTGCGTTCAGGCTTTTTGCGAAGGATAGTGGAGTCGAAAGGCTCATCACCATATTCTAAAAACGCACTGTAGTGGAAGGTAATGACAGAGCCACTTGGTATGTCACTCCCAATACCTGGGCTTACTTCCTGTGAACCACATGCAAAATAATATAAATTTTCATAATAAAATTAGTTATTTGTACACTTACCTACTGTTAAAATTAGTTTAGATCTCCTCGCCTATTGGTACAGAGATATAAGCTATCTTTAACAGTAAGTAAAATTCATCCCAAATAATATCAATATGCATCTGTTGATACAGGACCAAACAGGCATTGGTTACAATTCTTTAATATCCTAAAATTTAGTTTTCAAAATGAAGAACAGTAAGAGTACAAACATTCTTGGCAATATATCAAAATGAAAAAAAAATCAACTTTAATGCTGGGAAACAGCACGCTTACTAACCATTTTGAGAACACCCCCATCTCCACTAACGTCTTCCATCTTGAGTGCCATCTTTTCAAATGGTTCAGCATTATCATCTGAATCTGCAATATATGCATTAAAAAGAATGACTGCTTTTCAGGAAATTATTATTTAGTTTGGGTAATAGAAATCAAATCATGGCAGACCTCTATGAAAACTTTTAATGAGGTAAAAAAAAAGTTCTATAAACAACTTCCTTAAATTACCTTGACACTAAAAAGAAAATAAAAAGTATTTAAATTTATATCAATTAATGAATTTAAAGGCAAAATGCATAATTATATAGGGAAAATTATATGCAGAAACAATGAGGATATTGGTTCTTTAGTCATTCAAAAAGCTCCAACTTTATAAACCCAATTTCTATGTTGATACATGAAAGTACACGTGTAAAAAGGAAGAGGAAAAACACTTCGTATTTTAAAAGGTGAAGGAAGGCACAAAACATGCTTATTCCACAATCCGATGTAAATTTCTACTTACATACTTGCATCTTATCAGTTATAAATATTAAAGCTACCAAGAAAAGAATTTTAGATAAAAACAATTTCAGTGATCACAGTTAAGAAAATCCAAATCTGGTTTACCTGCAGGAAGTAGAGAAAACAGTTTGCCAGATTAACAAACAACCCTGTGAGGTGCAGTACCTCTAGCATTACCGAGGGTTAGCCGACCCTACTAGGAGGGGAGGAAAGAACTAAATGACTCCTTCACTTCATTTTACTATTGCAGTCTCAAGCCACTTCGAAGTCAGGCTTTTAGTACAGGAAAAGTGAACATCAAAATTGTTCATGAGCTCCTGAAGAAATTGAAAATCTACAAAGTTCTGAGAAGAACTGGGGGAAGACTGTATCAAGAGACTGAAGGCATCTCAAATCATGGCGGGCAGAGCAAAAGTTGGCTCAACTAAGTTTCCCCACTACTTAAAGAGACAAGTGCATAAATATGCTGAATGGTAAATATCAAAGATTTCTGGGTGAATTTTGGAAGACAGCCTAGGAACTACCTGCCATGATTGTACATTAAAATACTCTGCGAAGGCTGCCAAGAAAAAATCTACACTGCATACAAAAAAGCAGAAAAAAGTTCATGGTAAAAATAACAGGTAAAGCCTTCAGGTAGGAGTATACGACAATGCAGGCCTGACTGTTCAGGAATGGACAAGAATTTGTATGAAAGAGTCTTCACTTGCCAATGGCGCCTACATGTCAGAAATTACATGATACACAACAATTATGCCAGTTAGAGCTATTATCCTTCTCAATAGCCCGGTCGAACCTTTTTTGAAAACTCTGTTTACATAAAATGGAGGTATGCATTTGTGTATGAAATACTGATGAATGGCAGTGCTTGGTCCAAAATCCAACCTCAGAGCCACATTTTCTTTTCATTTTTTTGTTTACCACTATAAATTACAGCACAAATATCCTGCTTTGAGATGAGACTAAGAATGAATATTAACAGACAACAGAGAACAAGGTAAAATATCACTTACCGCAGCTCTACCTCTGGAACAGACAAGACTAGCAAATGCAGTGACTGAAAAGGTTAAGCTACAGACTACTCTCACAGAAAATGAAAAAGAAAATTACTTAAACTGTCTTCTTCTTCAAATATCCCACTGCCAGCTCCAAGAGACAAGCTTTTGATGAAGGATTCATCACAAAAGAAATCATCCATGTCCCTAGAGTCTTCCGGCATGCCATCTTGATCCTCTGCTATTTCAAACACAGTACCTTTTCCCGCTGCTATATCGCTAAAGAAAAATATTATTTTACATTTAAGCAACAAGCAGTGCTGCAAAAGAAGTAACACAGGCTGATTAGCAATGTGGAGCATGCCTATTCAACATTACAGTAACTCAAAATGCATGTGCAATATGCTTATTCCTCATGCATACAGTAAAGGGAACAGCAATGTAGAAGACAATAAAAACTCTAACACAAACATTAATGCACATATTAATTTAGGCCTCACCACAACTCACTAATAGCGGAAACATGTTCAGAAAAATGTTATTTTCATAATAAAATAAATTTTTGAACATACTTACCTGGTAGTTATATATATAGCTTAAGTCCCTGACGTGACGGCAGAATTTCAAAAACTCGCGGCAATCGCCGATCGGGTAGTCAGGTGGTCCACCTGTGCGCCCTCTACCCAGGTAACTGGAACCATTCTACATATTCCTCAGATCTTCCATGCCCCTAGTCTCTAGAGGGGAGGAGGGAGGGAATTTAATTATATATAACTACCAGGTAAGTATGTTCAAAAATTTATTTTATTATGAAAATAACATTTTCAAACATCTAACTAACCTGGTAGTTATATATATAGCTGATTGACACCTTTGGTGGAGGGTCAGAGACAGCCAACATCGTTGGAATTGAAATACTAAAACTTTGCAAAACCAACTAAAGGTTCCTACCTGTTAAGGAAGCTGACTTCATTGTTTTCCTGCCTCATTATGTCTGCATTCCTTAAGAGATCCAGCGATCCACCCAGGGGGCTGAAAAATCTCTAGGGGCTGTCAACCGGTGTATAACCTCTATGTGACTAGACCTCCTTTTAATACCCTTATTCCGGGCGCTACCAAGGAACAAATGACCACCTGACTAAGAGAACTGAAGTAAATGATATTATTTAAAAAACTGTCTGCTAATGATTGCGGAAGACTGCGTCCAGACTTCGCAAACAACCAAAAACAACATCTTAGTTCCAAGGGATAAAAGAAAAAGGGTATTGGGTTATGGGACTGTAGGGGTAGCTATTTTTCTCACTACTGAATTTGCAGCTACAAAAGGACCCAGCGTGTAACAGTCTTCATAAACAGTCTGTACTTGTTTAAGGTAATGTGAGGCAAAAACAGACTTGCTCCTCCAGAAGGTCGTATCCAAGATACTCTGGAGGGACCTATTTTGTTTAAAAGCCACAGAGGTTGCTACCGCTCTGACCTCGTGTGCTTTAACTTTTAGAATATTGTGTTCTGATTCCCTACATCCCACATGAGCATCTTTTATTAATTGTCTGATAAAAAAGGACAGAGCATTCTTAGACATTTGTACAGAGGGTTTTTTGACAGAGCACCAAAGCCCTTCTGAATCCCCCCATAAATCTTTTGTCTTTTCTAGATAATATTTTAGAGCTCTTACTGGACACAGAGTTCTTTCTATTTCCTCACCTGTGACATCCGTCAGGTTAGGAATCTCGAATGCTTTGGGCCAAGGTTGAGATGGACGTTCATTTTTTGCCAGAAAATCTAGTCGAAGTGAGCAAACTGCTTTGCCTTGTCTAAAACCTATAGCTTTGTTAAAGGCATGAATTTCACTTACTCGTTTTGCAGTAGCTAAACTGACTAGAAAAAGCGTTTTCATAGTAAGATCTTTTAAGGATGCCTTTTGTAAAGGTTCGAATCTATCACTCGTGAGGAACCTCAGGACCACATCTAGGTTCCAAGCCGGTGACTCTTGTACCCTCTCCTTAGATGTATCGAAGGATCTGAGAAGGTCTTGGAGGTCCTTATTGTTAGAAAGGTCTAAGTTTCTGTGTCTAAAGACCGATGCTAACATACTTCTATAACCTTTAATGGTTGAAGTTGAAAATTTAAGGTTATTCCTAAGATGAAGAAGGAAGTCTGCTACCTGAGTCACAGAGGTACTGGTAGAGGATACAGAGTTGTTTCTACACCATCCTCTAAAAATTTCCCACTTGGATTGGTATACCTTAATGGTGGAAGACCTCCTTGCTCTTGCGATCGCGCTAGCTGCCTCCTTCAAAAAGCCTCTAGCTCTTGCGAGTTTTTCGATAGTCTGAAGGCAGTCATGTGTAGCGCTTGGAGGTTTTGGTGATACCTTTCCAAGTGGGGTTGTTTGAGTAGATCTACTCTTAGCGGAAGTTCTCTCGGAGTGTCTACTATCCATTCCAGTACCTCTGTGAACCAATCTCTTGTTGGCCAGTAGGGAGCGACTAGAGTCATTCTGGTACCCTCGTGTGACACGAACTTCTGTATTACTTTGTGGATAATTTTGAAAGGTGGGAATGCATAAACGTCCAAGTTTGACCAGTCCATGAGAAACGCGTCTATGTAAGCAGCCTCTGGATCCGGAACGGGGGAACAATAAGTTTCTATCCTTTTCGTCCGTGCTGTGGCAAAAAGATCCATGCACGGTCGCCCCCAAATCAGCCACATGCTCTTGCAGACGTCCTGATGTAGCATCCATTCTGTGGACAGGACTTGATTCTTCCTGCTCAGCATGTCTGCTCTTACATTTCTCTGCCCTTGAATAAAGCGGGTTAGTAGTCTCACATTCTTTGCCTTCGCCCAGAGAAGAAGCTTTCTTGTTGTCTCGTATAGAGATTTGGAGTGAGTGCCCCCTTGTTTGCTGATGTAGGCCAGCGCTGTTGTGTTGTCGGAGTTGACCTGCACCACTTTGTTCTTTACTACCTGTTCGTATTCTTTGAGAGCTAGAAGGATCGCTGTTAGTTCCTTCTGATTGATATGCCAAGACTCTTGCTATTTGGTCCAAGAGCCTGAAACTTCGTTGATTCCCAGAGTCGCTCCCCATCCTGAGTCCGATGCGTCGGAGAACAACACTAGGTCTGGGTTCCTCTGTTTTAGGGAAAGGCCCTCTTGTAGCTTGATGGGGTCGTTCCACCATTTTAGATATTGCCTCACGGGACTCGAGATGGGGATACACTTCGTCTCCAATTCTTTTCCCTTGTCCCAGTTCCGATTGAGATGGAACTGTAACGGGCGAAGATTCAGTCTCCCCAAGGAGACAAACTGCTCTAGAGAGGAAAGGGTCCTTAGCAGACTCATCCATTCCCTTACCGAGCAAGTCTTCCTCCCTAAGAAGCTCTGAATCTTTTCTAAGGCTTGTTCCATTCTTGACAACAACGGAAAAGCCCGAAAAGTCTGACTCTGAATCCTCATCCCAAGGTATAGAATCTCTTGGGATGGGATCAGTTGTGATTTTTTCTTGTTTATAAGTAGGCCCAGTTCTTCTGATAACTGGACTGTCGTCTGAAGATCCTTCAGGCAGCGTGTGTGGGAAGGGGCTCTGAGAAGCCAGTCGTCTAGGTATAAGGAGATTCTGATGCCTCTCGTGTGCAACATTCCTGCTACATTGTTCATCAATCTCGTGAAAACTTGAGGAGCGGTGCTTAGGCCGAAACAAAGAGCTCGAAATTGGAACACTTCTTCCTCGTGGATGAATCTCAGATATTTCTTGGAGCTTGGGTGGATAGGGATGTGGAAATAAGCATCCTGCAGATCCAATGATACCATCCAGTCGTTCTGTCTGACCGCTGCTAGGACAGACTTCGTAGTCTCCATTGTGAACTTTGTCTTTTGAATAAAAACGTTGAGAGCACTCACGTCCAACACTGGTCTCCATCCCCCCGAGTTCTTGGGAACCAGGAATAAGCGATTGTAAAATCCTGGGGAATCCACGTCTTGAACTCTTTCTATGGCTTTCTTTTGCAACAGAAGAGAAATTTGTTGTTGCAGAGCCTCCGCCTTCGTTTTCTTCTTGTATTTGGCCGAAAGGTCTATCGGTCTTGATGCCAGAGGGGGTTTCCTGAGGAAAGGGATCTTGTACCCCTCCTTGATCAACTGGATGGACCAAGGATCCGATCCTCTCCTTTCCCACACTTGCCAGAAATTGTTCAGTCTGGCTCCTACCGCTGTCTGAAGGAGACTCCCATCAGACTCTGTGTCTTCCTTGTCTGTAACCTCTTTTCGTTGATCTTCTCCCAGCAGATCTTGAGTTCCCTCTACTGAGGGATTTGAAACGAAAGGGCTGAGAGACAAGAGCTTCTCCCCTATTCTTTCGTGCGACGAAGCTCGTTGGCATTACTTTTTTAGCTGATTTCGTAATCAAGTCCTGCGTAGCTTTTTGTGATAAGGCCGCTGTGACTTCTTTTACTAGCTCTTGAGGAAACAGGTGAGCAGAACGAGGAGCATAAAGGAGTTCTGATTTTTGAGTAGTGGTTACTCCAGTAGACAGAAAAGAGCAAAGATGTGCCCTTTTCTTTAAGATCCCTGCAGAAAAAAGCGCCGCCAGCTCGTTGGCACCATCTCTGAGAGCCTTATCCATGCAAGCCATTATGTGCACCAGGTCCTCTGTGTCTGCATTCTTGCTGGCTTCCATCTTCTTACCCAAGGCTCCCAGGGTCCAGTCAAGGAAATTAAAAACCTCAAAGGCCCTAAAGATTCCTTTGAGAAGATGGTCCATTTCAGAAGCGGACCAAAACACCTTTGACTTCATCATAGCTGTGCGGCGGGAAGCCTCTACTAGTCTCGAGAAATCCCCCTGGGAAGAAGAGGGAACTCCTATGCCAAGAGATTCTCCGGTTTCGTACCACACGCTAGATCTAGAAGCTAGCTTGGCTGGGGAAAGGAGAACACCGTCCAGCCCAGATCTCTCTTAGTATTCATCCACTCTTCCATCAATTTTAAAGCCCGTTTGGATGAGCGAGACATAACCATTTTCATAAAGAAGTTCGTTGAAGACGTCTTTCTTAAAGTAAATTCCGATGGAGGAGAACGAGGAGAGGCTGGAATGAAGTTATCAGGAAAAAGTTCCGTGAAAACTTTCATTAATCTCTTTAAGTCCGAAGAGGGACGTTGGTCTTTTCGCTCTTCCTCGTCCGATATGTCATCCACCGGATTGTCTAGTGAGTGAGGAAGATCGTCTTCCACGTCATCCAACTGTTGTTCTGTTATCGGGTCGGTAAAGTCCTCCCTTGTATAATGGAATTCAGTTTCATGTATGCCATCTTGACGTTTGGCGTCCTGGCGTCCTGTTAGAGTATATTGACGTACAGTTTCTTGAGGCCTGATGTCTTGTGGGTTATCTTCCATAAGATTAACTTCCCGTGGTACAGTATCATGACGCTTGACGTCCGGGCGTCCAAATTCTTGACGCCTGGCGTCATGTAGCCCAATCTCTTGACGCCTAGCGTCTTGGAGTTCACCTTCTAAATGACTAGCCTCTTGATATTCAGTCTCATGACGTCTGACGTCCTGGCGTCCAACCTCTTGACGCTCGACGTCCTGTTGACCAGTCTGCAGACGCCTGGAGTCTTGGAGTCTCTCCTCTAAGAAATTAACTTCTTGGCGTCCAGTTTCATGACGCTTGGAGTCCTGGCGCCGAACTCCTTGACGCCTGGTGTCCTGACGCCTGGCGTCCTGACTCCTGTCTTCTTGAAGATCAACATCTTTGCGTCCAGCCAAATGACGCTTGGCGCCTTGTTGTTCAACTTCTTGGGCGTCCTGGCGTCCAGCTTTCTGGCGTTCACTATCCCGCCAAACCTTGAGGTCACTTGAGAACTGGCCGCCTGTGCGACATCTGTCAAAAGCTTCCTCAGGTTGACGTACAGCGATAGTAACTTTTTGAGCAGGACCAATCTTCTTTCTGCGTTCGCTGTACTGCCGATCCTTTAAGTCACTTGAGAACTGGCCGCCCGTGCGACATCTGTCCCGATTAACTTCCGGATGGCCAACAGCAATCGGAAGAACAGTATCCTTCTTTCCTGCAGGCTGCAAGACTTGAACTAAGGACGAGAGTTTCTGCTGCATGTCTTTAATCAATTGTAATTGTGGAGGTCCCTGCTGCTGGGGACAGACCGGGGAAGACACAACTTTCTCTGTCGACTTTTTCTCAACGTCCCGTAAGGATTGTGGAGAGTGTTCTGGGGACGAATACCAATCCGAGGGAAGGGGAGGGGCATGTACAGAGGGTAGTAATGCGTCCACCTTTTTGCTGTCAGGCGTCGTTATCGAACCTGCCAGTTTACGTCTATTCTTGGCGGGTGAGCTGCCTTCGGAGTTGGAAGGAAAACGCTCCGGACTGCTCCAGTGGCTACACCCTGGAGCTTGACTTGTATCTCTATGACGCCCTTCAACATCGGGAAGTTTTCTCTTCAAAGGTCTCGATTCTGATTTAAGACGCCAGCCCCGTCTGGGGACTGCATCGTCCGAAGACGAAGAACACGAATTAACCTCGCCTTTTCTATGTCGAGGGTGAGCGTCCTGGGAAGCGTCAACAGGTACGCTCGAGGGGACGACCGCTCGGTAACTAAAGCCTCTCGCCTCCCTTCGTCTTTAGACATTCCTTCTCACAGGGGTTGGTGAGCTTGGAAGAGGTCCAGGACTAGGAGCGCAACAGGACCAAGCGGCCGCACCCTCCACTGCACTTGCACTAACTTTTTCACTTTTTAGATCTCTAAAATCGGACCATAATTTTTCCCTGTCTTCTGCAAGGGATTCTACCCGTTTTCCTAGGGTTTGAATGGCCGCCATCATATCCTGAAGAGTTGGTTCTTTATTACCTGTATTAGAAGGGGAGTTAGAAATTACCGCTACTGCGGAAGGGTCAATTGGGTTGTTAGAACGAGGCAAAGAAATATCTAACCCTTGACTGTCCCTTGAAGAGTGAGATATAGAACTCTTGGCTCTTCTGAGCCGGTCTCTTTCAAGTTTTCTCACATACCTGTTGTAGTCTAACCATTCTCTTTCAGACAGACCAAAACATTCCTCACATCTATCGTCCAATTCACAACTCTTACCTCTACATTTTACACATATTTGATGGGGATCCAATGAGGCTTTAGGAAGTCTAGTCTTACATCCCCTCACACACATTCTTACACTCGATGAAGAGTCAGACATGTTGAAAAATCAAAGAGAGATCCAAAAGACAAGCAGAGGTTCAAACCAATCAGTATCTAAAAGGTCTAAGAATAATCCAAAAGAAAAATCCAAAAGCGAGCGAAAGCCAAAGCCAAAGTGTACTTCACCAAATAACTTGAAAAAACACAGGCTGCGAAAGAAATTCTAACGATGTCACCGTTATGGCGGCAGGGAAGATCTGAGGAATATGTAGAATGGTTCCAGTTACCTGGGTAGAGGGCGCACAGGTGGACCACCTGACTACCCGATCGGCGATTGCCGCGAGTTTTTGAAATTCTGCCGTCACGTCAGGGACTTAAGCTATATATATAACTACCAGGTCAGTTAGATGTTTGAAAAAGGTTATATATTGTACTGTAAAGTGATAATTTGGAATTTGAGGATCAAAGCATATCAGCATAAACGAAGTGTGTTAAGCATTTGAAAAAATGGGTTAAACAATATACACAAATTATGCACATATGAGAGATATGCAAATCCATGTTACTAATGGGTTATTGATGGTTGAAAATAAAATCTCTTGAAGGATGGGAAAATAATAAAAGATGCAGTAACTACAGAAGTACAGTACCAAGCAAAATGAAAGTTATATAAAAAATTTATGGATACTGAGGTCTTCAAAAGCTTACAAAAACAAACAATTAGATAGGTATTCAAAAGGCAGATGGTGCTACATCATCTAGTGCAGACAGTGGTAGATATGTAAAAAATTGTTTTATAAATGTAACTATCCATCAAGGATCAGCCCTGAAAAGTTTATTTTCATCACAACCATGGAAAGAACTACAAAGGTATACAGGAAGGGAGGTTCTTAAGAGCAACAGTATGCAGATGAACATGTGTGAAAAGCAGAAGCCAGTCTTCAAAATGTTGAAAAGTTGGGGAGATTAGAAAAGGAGAATAATGAAAATCTATGCAAGCAAAACCAAGGTTACGATGGCCAAAAAGGACGGAAAGAGGGCATGGGAGCTGCTCATGATTATCCACCAAGTATGAATTAAGCTAATGAATAAAGTGTCAAAGAGGGGGATTAGCCTATAGGAGGAGGTGGAATGTTTTTGTTACCTTCATGGCATATTAATCTGTGACGTAAGAAATTAAATAGCAACAATAAAGTTAACAGGGTGGAAAGAGACCAAGAAAAATTCTATGATGCAAGCATATGACTGACATATCCCTCCTGGCAAAGACATGGGTGCTCGCAAAGGAAACAGGTGGCGATTCTGAACAAGGTAGGATTGCAAAATGCTGAGATTAATGTCTACAGTGAGCTGTAAAGTTTGTATTACATATGAGACTTTAAAGCAGATTGCAATGGACTGGCTACATAACAAAAAAGAGGAGAAATCATTTAGCAAAACGGTAGATATGGGAATGGTACAGTATTGTTATTGGGATGGCCAATACAGTCAGGAGAAAGTGGGACACTGATGAAAATTTCCCGAGAGATAGGGGATGAAGAGAATTCATCTCCATACCCATGTAGGCTAAATGGGAAATTGAGATTGACAAAAAAGATGGGGGAGATGATAAAACTGATTCACCACAAGGAGTATCTTCCACAAGACTCAACAAATTTAAATCTAAATGCTGATAATTAAAGTTTTCATTATCAAGCTATCAAGCATTCAGTATATATGTAATAATATTAAATAGGGCTACGTGCTATCATTTAGGCTGCCTAAAGTACAGTATACATTATTAAAGATGTTTACTGCACTTCAAATACAAGAACAAAATTTACAGGTACTGTATCTCTCTCTCTCTCTCTCTCTACAGCTGACAAATGTACTGTATAAAGAAATGTGTTAGGTATTTGCACTGAGTACATAATAGGATGAGAAGCTTTTTATTGGGCACATACAGATCCTATTAACTCAGCAATTTTCATGCAAAACCATGCAATAATACTCACTTCATTAGTATTACTCTTCAGTGCCCCTTATTAACCTAATGCAAAACTTCTTGCTTTTCCTTGAAATACGGTATTCCAAAGACCAAATAGAAGATATCACAGAAAACATTAGTTACGAAACTATAAGGATATTGAATAACTTACCTCATATTAATCTTATGGGCAAGTCGCACTTTGTTTTGTAAGTACTCGCTTTCCTCTGAAAAGTGTTTGCTATCCTCCTGGTTCTGAAATGTTTGTTGATTCTCCATGTTGAGTGGTTTCTGAAAGAATTAAAATGAGATTCTCCATGTAAATTCTAGTAACTGTTATAAGAATCTAATTTAAAAATCAAAATTTAGGATTGGCACACCATGAAAATCGCCAGGTTGTAAGACATGCAGCTCTGAAATAATAAACATAGCTGGTTTTTTAAAAAAGCTCAGTTGCTAGGCTTACCAGGTTTTACCAACTATATGTGGAACTTGATATTCACTGACTTATTGAATTTTTTATATTGTAACTTCAGCTTTTTGGAATGTTTTAAGGCAAACCTTTGAGTGAAAAATATTTAAAATTTCTTTGGATGTCCTATTTCAAATTCAAATACTGATTTTATTTTGTCACTGAAAGACTAGGCCTCCTGTTGACGCCTTTCACTTTATTATGATTACTACCTAACAAAAATCAAAGTTTGTTACCGGAGTTTCCCATAACTGTCATCGTCTATAAGGGAGGCTAGAGAAACACAATAAACAAGTGGTTTGCACCCATCAATAACACTCAGTAGTGGATAAAACAAAATACATGTATGGCCTGAGGAGCTTGTAACATATAGACTAGTAGGTTAACATTAATACTTAGATGGGCATAGCAAAGAATATGAGCCTTAAAAACACAGCACAGTCAGTGACACAGGAGGCGGTAGAACTATATAGTAGCTCCGCGGTGGCGACTGCCTTCTAACTTAACTTTTTCTACAGTTTTTTGGTTGCTAATTATGAATTTACCTTTCATTTTTGGCACTCGAGAGTAATTAACCTGTAAATAACCCTGAAGTCCATCCAACAAGGGTATATACGTCTGTTTTGAACGGTTCATATCCCATCCGGCAAGTGCAATAACTTGTTAACGTATGGGTAGCCGCCACCCGGGCCAGTACTAAACACGGCGAAGGGGCATTCCATTTGGCTGACAACAAAAAAGATGCACTGCCAGTATCAGAACCCATAAAAGTGTAGAAAAAACAGTATTATTACAGTTTCAGTCAAATTCGGATACATATTTTTTACTTATCATTCATTTTTGAGATGATTCAAACGAAAAACTTACTCGAATCTTGCACAAATTAATGGTTACGGAGACATTTGCCGATGAATATTGTTCCTTATTGTTATCCCATCAAAGTACGAGTTACAAGGTAAGACAATACCCTCCCCTACCCGGTAGCTAACATGGCAAAATTGTAACCAGTCAACACCGCAACTGTAATTTTACCTAAAAAATAACACCAAGTAACCTAGGGGTGCTGACTGGTTACAATTTTGCCGTGTTAGCTATGGAGGGGGAGGGGTTATTGTCTTGTCTTGTAACTCGTACTTTGATGGGATAACAATAAGGAAAAATATTCGGTATTATTTTAAAAGTTGCCAATACATGATATGAAATTGTAACCTACATTTTTTGAAAAGAGCTCTATATCAAATTACGACTTATAAGGTATGACAATACCAAACCGCCGCCCCCTCCATAACTAATACGGCAAAATTGTAACCAGTAAACACCCCTATTTTACGTGGTATTACCTTATATTGGCAACTTATAAAATTTTACCCAATATTCATCAGCAAATATCTCCGTAACCATTAATTTGCGTAAGATTCGAGTAAGTTTTTCGTATGAATCTTCTAAAAAATGAATGATAAGTAAATAAATAATACATACCCGAATTTGGCCGAAACTGTAACAATACCGGAAAAAAGTTGAAAATTTAAAAACAGGCGCGGAGCTAATATATAAATTACCCAAAAGGTGACCTGACAAATAGGATTAGGCTATGGACGATGGGATGGGAATCGCTAATTTTACCAGGCCTCTACCGGTAAGCTAGCCAAATGTCAGCTAAATGAAGCATTAAATCTGAAGACCATATAGCAAAAGAATGATTCAACATTCTGAAGCCACATTCATATTTACCAAAATAAAAGGCAAAATATACCTGGGGTTTCTAGAAACAATCAGCTGGTAGTTAGTACCAAACAAGCATGACGATCAGTAGTGCCTGTAGTGGTACGGAAAGAATGTAACTTCGTAACGGCTCCCGATTTTAAATTGACTTATGATTGTTCCAAAGGTCCATCACTATTGTTTCCTAACTTATATTTTCCTTTATGTTAGGCTATGTGAAGATAAAGTTATCATCAGTGATCACCTATTTGTTTCCTTGGTATGTCCTCTTCGAATCAAGATCATTCGCCAAAAACTCAGTTTGAATTAACTTAGTTTACCTTAGTGGGGCAGATAAGAGTAAGTTTTTAAAAGAATCGTGCAAATGATACAAGCATCAAATTTGGCACAATTGTTCTCCAAGGGATACTAATTAAATCTGCCCGATTGGCCAATTGAAAATCCAAAATGGCGGCCATTTTTCAAGATGGCCGCATAAATAACCGCCTGAAGTTGATGTTTTGCTCAGAAATATTTGTAGTTGTCCGAATTGCATGATCTAAGTGTGGATTCCTGTTTTTAAGCCTGCTGATGTATATTTTCTAGTTTATAACATGGTTACGGCACTGTATTAAAGGGGTGATTGTCGTGCACTACCAAGGCACTGCTGTGAAACTCAGCATGGGGTTCAGTGTCAGCTAAGTAGGAAATTTATGTTGGCATCATACTGCAGCAACCTACTAGTATCCCAAATGCTGCCTAATCAACCCCAGATCAGTTGAATGGACAGGACGTGCCAGCGCGGGAGAGCTGAACCAAGGATTACAGGGTTTTAGTTATCTGGATGGTGTACAGATCGCACGGGACTGACAGTGGATGAACGATCGGACTAGGTGTATGGCACAATGCAAGAACCTAGTTGTATCCTATACAGGAAAGCACCTGTTGTATATTACAGGACATAAGAGGCCTATTATACTATTACATGTACAGGGTGGTGAAAGGATAAACCCTCGACCCTGAACGTCATCGTAATCATGGATGTGAACTCTACTGGGCGATCATGGAAAACAGACTGGACCAAGTGTTGCCTATGTCAGGAGGTTAAGAAAGATCTAAAATCTCCCCAGGCCAATCCTGTCAGAAGAGGTGATGATGGATATACGAACCTGGCAAAGAATATTCCTGTTTCACTCACTCAATGCGCTACCAATCAAGTTAGACCCTGCAAGACTTGACGAAGGTTCTGGGATAGAGGAAACGTTGAGAAAAAATAAGGCACAATATCATGAGAGTTGCAGGCTTCTGTTCAACAACACAAAGTTACACCGAGCTGAAAAAAAGAGCAAGTCATGTAGGTACTAGGGATGAGGGCAGTAGAAGTAAGATTCCATGAAAGCTCCAAGAAACTAAAACAAAAGAATGCTTCTTCTGCAAAACTGAAGGAAGGGAGCTTAGAGAAGCAATGACAATGCAAGTGAATAGGAGAATAAATGAATGTGCCAAAACACTCAGTGTTGGCATTGTATAACCGAGAACGGGCATACCTAAAGGTGCGGGAGCAAGAAAAAGCACAGGAACACGGGAAGGATGCATATCCAGTTACTTTCTCTGAACTAGTCACCTACATCTGCGAGATGAAAAATGCCAGTGAGAGGCCACCGATTTTCAAGCTTGCTGATTTGACCAAGCTTTACAAGCAAAGGCTGGAACAGCTTGGTGTTGACTCGCCTGATGTTCATCCTACTCGACTCAAGGATCAGCTGCTTTTGCACATTCCACAGCTGCAAGCTAATCGCCAAGGATGAGAAGTTCTGTTGGCTGTTGAAACTGATGTAGATTCAATCCTATCAGAAGCATCCCGTTATGGTGAAGCGATCCATCTAGCAAAAGCCGCTGGGATAATAAGACAAGACATGCTCTGTCAGAAGTTGAATTTCAGCAGCTATTTTCATGACAGAGGCTTAGAACAGGCTGTGCCACCATCACTGCTTCAGTTTGTGTGCATGTTCGATCATGGTGCAGACATCAAGTCCCAACTCCATCATGGAGCATCGAAATCAGACTTTGCTATATCACAACTTCTACAGTACAACTGCTTTGCTAAATACAAGGAAGGAACGGATGTCCACAGGCATTCCAAGGACTGGGAGCCACATTTTGCAGTCTACGTGGGCCTGTATGTGTTTGCCAAGACTGTAAGGACGGGACTGAGTGACATACTGGCTGGGTGTTGACTGGTTTATTGGTGGTTCCTTACTGAATAAATGTACAGAATCTTCGAAGATGTTATTGGCCTGTGCGAGCGGAAAAGTAGCGTCTACACACAGACAAAACAAAACAGAGGTAATGTTTGGGACATCTGTGTTTGTCGGCAGACAAACAGATGGCGATATTGAGAGACATTATAAACGTACAGTGATAAAACATACATCAATGGAAAGGCCAGGAATTTCTACATATGACCAATTGCATGAGATTCAAGACAGATTAATGAATACAATGTAGTAGCATAATATATGTGAAATGGCGAGACGTTTGGCGTCTTCACAAACAGAAACGCACATACAGTTTGATACAGAAGATTCGGTGGAACATTATGAGTACATGATTAGAATGCTTGCATGGCAATGCAAGTAGTGGTGATTGTACACAAATCAAGACAACAATGGTTAGGGAGAAACATGCGGAAATATTGTAAGATAGAAGTTGCATTCCTGCAGAGAAAAAAAAACGAGATGCTCTTGTTCTGTCTTGTCCCCTCCGATGGATGACGAATACACAAACTCACACGTGTGTTTGGAAGAGACGGCGTCGGTGCAACGGGTCTCTTGCAAGACGAGGAAAAGACAAATAATTGAAATGCTCCATGAGGATGGGGTCAGCATATCATATGACCGAGTCCTAGAAATCTCAGCACAGTTAGGAGGAGCAGTTGTTGCACAGTATGTGGAAGATGGAGTAATCTGTCCCCCAGTCTTGAGAAAGAATTTATTCACAACTGGAGCAGTTGACAACAATGATCATAATCTCGACTGCGAACACAGCTGAAACATCTTTACATGGTACAAATGTGTCCATTTTCCAGCATCCAAACACAGGAAATCCTGGTGATGAATGTGAGCCACTCAAACTAGATATAGAGTTAAAAATGAAGGTTAAAAAAGATCCAGAGCTTCCAGAAACACACCAATATTCGACCAGCATACATCACCAAAAACCCCAATCCTCCTCCAGTTGCAAGCCAGTCCTTACCAGCACCAGAGTCGATCAGGTCACATTTGAAAGAAGAATATTCTTGGTTGGAGGAAGTCTTCCTCACTGAGAATGTGGCTGATGCAGTCAGCATCACATGGTCAGCATATCATGCAACACAGAAAAGGAGCCATCCATTCGAAGTGAGCATATCGGCAATGATGCCTATGTGGCGAGACTAGGCACACTCTGTTGCAACTATCAAGCACGCCATGGAGAAGATCCGTGATACAGTGGCTTTTTTGAACCCACAGCAGACACCTGTAATTGTTGCTGACCAACTGTTGTATGCTCTGGCAAAACAAATACAGTGGAAGTGGCAAGAATATGGAGAGGTCAAGTTCGTTGTCATGTTCGGAGGCCTTCATATAGAAATGGCTTCACTGAGATCAATAGGAACATTACTACGAGACAGTGGGTGGACCAGTGTCATTGTGGAAGCAGGGGTGGCCTCATCTGGTACATCAGAGTCTTACCTGTCTGCATCCAGTGTCGCAAAGACAAGACAAGCACACCAGATTACAGCATGCAGCTTGTACAAACTGATGAAGAAGGCATATCATGATTTCTGTTCTGAAGAGTCTAGCACATCATAAATAACCTTTGAGGATTGGTGTGAAAAACGGAAGAAAGAGAGTCTGCAGTTCCCATTCTGGAGTCTGGTGCTGGACATGGAACTCACGATATTCACCCTCATCCGCTCATTCAGAGAAGGAGACTTCAACTTGTACCGTGAAGCACTTTCAGAACTGGTGCCTTACTTCTTTGCAAATAACAATGTTAACTATGCCCAGGGGATCACTTCACCTCCGAGATATGATGTCACTCGAACAACAACATCCAGACGTGGCCAAGGAGTTCCACAATGGTAACTTCGTCATCCACAAGTCGAGAAGAGAATTCTCTGGCATGGCGATTGATCAAACACATGAGCACAATAATGCAGTGATCAAAGGTGATGGAGGAGCAACTGGGTTGACAGAAGACCTGTCAGCACTTTGTAGGTGGATGGTCGCTGGACCTGAAGTTAGTCGTCTACTAGCTGGATACAAGGCCATGTCTGGTATGAAGGATGCCACATACAGCAGCAGGCGCCACGAGCAGACACCGAGTACCCAGAAATCTTTCTTTGAAAAGGTGAAATCACTCTCTGCAGTGATGCAGGAGATGGGTAACCCATTCCAAGAAGAATCAGCAGACCTGATGGTGTTAGATACAAAGAACATTGCAGACCCAACTCTAGCTGAAATGGTAGCTACACATCACCGGCAAGGCAAAGAGCAGTTCTTATCATTTATGAAAGGGCTAGAGGATGAAGCTGAAAGTCTTTTCTATCATCCAATCAAGAAGAACCCTGTTTCATTCTTCAAACAAGAACAGACTGAGGGAATTTCTAAGGGGAAAGTCCTAAAAGATGACTGTCAGTTATTCTCGCGACTGTTCATCTCAAGCCAGAACAGACAGTGTGACTTGTGCAAGAATTCTTCAAGCACGAGAATCAGTCATACCCTGCATCTCTCAGTGACAGCAGCAAGCTTCATATGTGTCAGAAGTCACAGCTGGTTGAAATTCTTGATGCGCAAGTGAATGTC
>JANJGK010000036.1:4162414-4184914 GCA_039081455.1 Macrobrachium rosenbergii | reverse complement strand
AAAAGGTTACCTGAGTTAGAGGAATTTATTTCTGGTGATAGAAATTCATTTCTCGCTATAATGTGGTTCGGATTCCACAATAACCTGTAGGTCCCGTTGCTAAGTAACCAATTGGTTCTTAGCCACGTAAAATAAGTGTAATCCTTCGGGCCAGCCCTAGGAGAGCTGTTAATCAGCTCAGTGGTCTGGTAAAACTAAGCTATACTTACTTTTTTGGTGGTTAGAAGACTGTGGTAGTAGCAACAGGGGTTAAAATAGGTATGAGGCTAGCAATCTCATCCCAAAAGATAGAGGACATGGGATGCTTACCTTTTCTGGCACCATCGCTCATATATATATATATATATATATATATATATATATATATATATATATATATATATATATATATATACATATATATATATATATATATATATATATATATATATATATATATATATATATATATATATGTGTGTGTGTGTGTGTGTGTGTGTGTGTGTGTGCATATATATATATATATATATATATATATATATATATATATATATAATATATATATGTCTACATATTTACACACACACACACACACACACACACACATATATATATATATATATATATATATACATATACATAAATGGCATTCTTAAAAACCTCAGTTCTGATAACTCAGAGAACAAAAATATACTCCGGGTAACTAATAAAATATACAAAGATTAACTGAAGTGTATCCTTTTCGGGTTTAAGCTCCACCAGAGGGACTGATCTGAAGCTGAAATTCCAGCGAGAGGACTATTTCATTGACTCAGGGGCTGGTCTCTTGACGCCTGATAAGGAGATACGCCCGAAAAGAATTATCATAAGAATGGCATGAATCTCTCTCCTGAGCGGAAGACGAGGAATACTATCAAACCTCTGCGAGTTTTAAGGGGTCAAGGATTTATATTTCAGTATCTTATACAAGTACATACACATTTAAATATATATATATATATATATATATATATATATATATATATATATATATATATATATATATATATATATATATATATATATATATATATATATATATACGCACATATATATACACATATATATGTATACAGTATGTATATGTATGCGTATATATACATATTATACATATACATATATGTATATATTATATATATGTATGTATGTATGTATATGTATGTGTTCACAGAGGAACTCAATAATACGTATATAAACTTCAAAAGTGGGAATTCTTCATTACTAAGCTTTCAGAGGCTCGTCTGCCTCCATATTCGAGGAACCAGAGATGAAGGCTTGCAAATAAAGAATCTCCTCTTTTGAACATTCCGTATAAACAGAGAGAGAGAGAGAGAGAGAGAGAGAGAGAGAGAGAGAGAGAGAGAGAGAGAGAGAGAGAGAGAGTTACTTCCGCACACTGACTCGGCAAGCTAGCAATTTAACCAGCAAGCATTACTCGTCTGGCGTGGAAAATTTTGTAGCAATGTAAATGCCAGGTTACCTTTCATTTGAGAAAGCAGCCCACCTGACCTGTTGTCAACGCAGATTTAACAGGGTAGTTGAAATTCAAGCTGTCAGCGTCTGGGATGGAACATCCTCAGGAGAACAAGATAAATTTTTTGTGAGGGGGAAAATGTTACTATTTTAAGTTTTTATTCAGGTTATGATACCAAAAGTAAACAATTTGAGGTTGTTTTCAAAAATTTTATCTGCACATATTTATTACTTTACCTAGTCAGTATCTAAAACTTGGCAGCATCGCCACGTATTCTTTATGGTGCGTCCACACTGAAGCAAATCATGTCCCCAACGTACGTCGGCAACCTATCGCACACACACTTCAGAAACATGTTGGATATAAGTCAACAACTTATTGGTGGCCTAACCAGCGCTTCATACGATTATTCAGCATTCGCCTAGGAATTCTGCCGTTAGCTTGTTTTCAAACTGTTTGTAATATGTATGGAACAGGTTGCCGATGTGTTTTTGACAATGTTGACTGTCAGCTGTTTTTCAGAATCATGCAAACTCGTATAATATCCAAGAAGCGCCGCTACTGTGGCACCGATGAACCTCTTAAAAGTTGGGGTAACAAGGTTCTACGTATTTACTTGCCGTATTTCTCTGACCAGCGGAGATAAGATTTTATTTTAACCTTTCGAGGCCGTAAACCGAGCGGCCTTTTGACCCCTAGAGCTGGAGACTTCGTATGGCTTAAAATAGTTCAACTTTTATCAAAGGTCAGGGTCATTTCCTTTTGCAATGTGCTCGAAAATAGTTTAGTAAGAATTCCATATTTTATATGAAGGATAAAATTCTCCTTAATCGCCTATTTATTTACTTAAAATGTCGAAGAATCAAACTGGTTGGTTGTAGATAAGATAGAGGATTTATGGCCTTCGAAATATTGAATGCAAGTCAGTTGCTGGTCTTGGGATTATCGCACGAGAATAATTGTGTCTCACGGGTGGTTGCTTATGAAATTTGACTGACTGCAATTCCAAATGCTGTATTCTTTTTTTGGACTTGTGCATGCGTTTGGGTGCCTGTGCGCGCGTGCGTGTGTATGCAGGGCAAAGAAGGGCGAGTTATGGTAGGCTTAATTCGGGAACTGACTTATTTTTAATAGGGTTAACTGGAGTTCCAAAATCAAAGGTCCTCCAAGTCACATGAAGTTTTTAGCTATAGAACATCAAAACTTAGCTATAGACCATCAGAACTAAAATCTATGATCAATATTTCTTCATGAAACATTAATTTCATCAATACACACTTTATAAATACTCCCAGTTATACTGCGTTCATAAAAATACATTACAAATGATAAAAGGTGGTAAAATATACATGTGCTTCATTGCAGATGATCAAGCTCTCTTTACAAATGAGTAATTCTGCATCGGGTCTAATTCTCTTCCTTCAGCATTCTTTCCTTTCTTCCAGCGTGTCAGAAATCTAAACTACACGTGCTGGTTCAAGTCTCCAAGTACAACTTCCATAACAGTCCTGTCAGTCAACATCTTTCAGCCATATCTGCATTTTGTTATTTAATTTTGCATTTAGAAAAGTTGCATTCTTACACCGACATATGCAATCACAGTTTATGTATGGATAATCACTGTCTCCGCATACCTTTATCTAACTGACGTTATCAATATATGAATCATAGATTCGTCAGTTAAAGGACGAGTGTAACAGTGACTGCTGTACTGTTCTTCTCTGGTGCTATCCCTGTTTAGTAGCAGAATGGTGTTAGGAGTTGTATATATATATATATATATATATATATATATATATATATATATATATATATATACATATACACACACACACACACACATATATATATATATATATATATATATATATATATATATATTTTGGTATCAGTCTACCCATCTATCTATTGTATAAATAGAGATAGATAATAGACGGATAGGTAGATAGATGCACAGATAGACTGATACCAGTATGTGTGTATATATATATATATATATATATATATATATATATATATATATATATATATATATATATATATATATATCTACATAAATAAAGATAAAATCCACGAAGGAAAGGTAAACGCTGGAGTGCTGCGAGGCCTTTTGACTGCCTGTCGTCCTTTACTTAGCAGACTGATTAGTAAAGGACGACAGACAGTCGAAAGGCCTCGCAGCACTCCGGTGTTTCCCTTTCCTTCGTGGATTTTATCTTTATTTATATATATCTATCACTTTCCATATTTTCGTGATTCAGTTATACATACATATATATATGTGCATACATAAACTGAAAGAATTATGTACATACATGATGTATGTATGAACATACATAAAGCAGGAAAGTATCACTGCAGTAATATAAAATTTAAAGGAGAGAGACTCATTAAAATGCCGGACGCTTGGAATGAACTGTATGGAAATGATATTGCATTCTTAATCTACTGCTTTTTAATGGGTCCTCTTCACTTACATGTGCACGCGCGCACAAAATGGACGTGACTGTGTGTGCGCGTGTGTATGTAAGGGTGTACAGTATGTATGGTGTTATATTATATATATATATATATATATATAATATGTACATACAGTATATATATAAATACACATATATATGTATGTATGTATATATATACAGTATATATACATATATATATATGCATTTATTGAGTGTATGTATATATATATAAATATATATTATATATAAAATAAGCCACAAATATCGTTTAATATCCGATTTCCTATACCTCGGGATTCGAATTGCCGCCTGGTTGGGAAACAACGAAGCCATGGCTCAGTGGTCTAAGTCACTGGCTATGTTGTTTCTAAAGCAGGCATCGGTTCGAATCCTGCCGCAGACGAAGCACTTATCGTTATAAATTCTCCTAGGGCGTAAGTTATTCCCGATGTATAGTGAACTGGATATAAACCAAAATTTATAACTTGATACTTGTGAATATGAAAAAAATATCAAGCGTGTAAGTGGCAAAACCTTATATTAATATATATATATATATATATATATATATATATATATATATATATATATATATATATATATATACATATATACTGTATATGTATGTATGTATGTATGTATGTGTATGTGTGTGTGTGATTGCGCGTGTGCCCACGACACATAAACGAAAAACAATAATAGTGAATTAAAGGAATACGGGACTAAATATGGTTAATTACAACCCAAAATGAATTAATGTACAACATGCATTGTATATTATCTCTTTATCCGACGATTTGCTTTTTATTAATGCGCCCATGTCCCTACCGAAAAGACAAGTTATAACAATCATTTCTAACCAAATATAATATAATATAAGTACCCACTGTCCACAGCGCTTACTTCATGTAAATAAAAATTTTCTGTGATTCTTTAAACACGATGGAATCGTCTCCCTGAGGACGTTGTGCAACTGGAACTTCAAAATGCACTTCTTTACTACCCTTGAGCAATTCTCCTCGTATTTTAATAAATTAATTACATTTATATCTACATATGTATTTATTAATTTGTTAATTCATATTTCTTTTCCAATAACTGATCTCTTTCTGCTTTTCCTGTTACCCTCAGTTACTTCTTTCAAATGAACACCATATTCTTTGGAAGCTCGAATTTCAAGTCAATAGCCCCTGTGGGCTTGTACTATGTGAATAGGGTTCATCTTCTGAATAATAATAATAATAATAATAATAATAATAATAATAATAATAATAATAATAATAATAATAACTTCTTTCAAATGAACACTATATTCTTTCGAAGCTCGAATTTCAAGTCAATGACCCCTGTGGGCTTGTTCCGTATGAATGGGTATATATCTTCTGAATAATAATAATAATAATAATAATAATAATAATAATAACAGATACAGTGTACATAACGGCCGCCGCACGGAACGCAGACGAAGTTTGTCAGCGGCTGTTGAACTTTGTTTGTGGCTCTTTCCGGCGCATGACCTGACAAAGTTAGCGAGAGGTGAGGAGAGGAGAGCGAGAGGGCCTTCTTGGGGCGGCATCTCCTCCTCCTGTGGCTGTGCCTGGGCTTCGGGCAGCAGTGTCACGACGGGCGTTGTCAAGTGAAGGACTCTTTGCTTCTCTCTCTCACCCTCTCTCGCTCTCTCTGTCCATCCTCTCGACTTCGTGGACGCTCCAATGTAAAACCTTCGACCTCAGTCCCGCCGACAGCTTTGAGCAGCGCACTGAAAGAGCTCTTGAACGCGAATTGAAGCGGCCAACTTTTTGAACTGTGAATCGAGTCCTCCATTTATTTTTTCAGTAACTTTTTGTATATATACATATATATTTGCTCCCGTTGTTTTTGTTATGCGTGTGTCCTTCTCTCCACTTTCGGCGATGCCATGAGGATGGTCCTCCAGCAGAAGAGGATAATATCGCTCGCGCTCATCATTCCTACTGCCATTTGTTTGCACGTAGGTAAGTCCTCACTTTATTTGTAGCGTCGTGGATTTCGAGTCCTAATACGTCACATCAATCTGACATGTCCAAGTCAGCTGGTGCATCCTCCGGGGTCATTTGCTCCTAACACCTGACGTTCGTCATTTGAAACGAACTAAAACTGTTTTCATATTTTATTCCAAACATATGTCAATCATAATTTCATGCTGAGAGAAATGATGATTTTATTACTGCTATTGTTATTATTAATGAGCATATATTGTCTATGAACGAGATATGAATTTAATATAATTTTTAATCGCAGGATATTTGTCACTCGCGATTCTGTGATATGAGAAATAATGTCATTTTTTGATAGCGACCACAGTCGACTTAATTGCTAATTTGTCAAAGCTAGTATAAATAATTTTTTTATATTCATGCATACAGTTACTGAAAAATACCCGCCTTTGCTTTCAAAATGTAGTTATTCAGGAAAAAAAAATCTACAATTTATGCAACTCAAACCTCATGAAGTTCGAAGCGCAAGTTTTTAATTGGTATTATTAATTAATGCATATCTATATTTAGAGTTATCTGTTGTCTAGTTATTTTTCAACTACATATATATATATATATATATATATATATATATATATATATATATATATATATATATATATATATGCGTGTGTGTGTGTTTTTTCGCTTCATGCCTTTTCAATTATGTGGGCGGTGGGGAGGGGCGTGGGGGTGCCGCCAGAAGAGGCTAACTTCTCAGTCCGAGGAAAGTCTTTAGGGACGGGGTTGCTTGCCCTACACCCTTTTTCTTGACCACCCCCAAAAAGATCCCGGCCATTTATATTACTCAAGAATCTATGTTTCAACAGGAATCTTTACAATAGTGCAATAACAACTACAAATGAATTATCTACCTTAAAATCTGTGACCACTAAATGGAACTGAGGGCGGTGGGCCCGGAGCGATCTACGGACCTAACAAGTGTGATCCCTGTGTAGCACGCTCAGTCAGGCGCGCCACTCCCCCCACCCCCCCCTCCCACATTGGTTGATTGTATTCTCCACATTTGCCATTAAAAATTCGGTAAAATAATAATTTAATCGAACAGGATTAAAATTTCCGACCATATACTCTTTCTAAAATATACTCTTTCTACGACAAAGTTTCAACGTAAATTATGATTAACAAAAGGATTGGTTATAATGTCCAATTCACTACTTATTTCCGTTGACATTTTCTATAGCATTCTTATATATATATATATATATATATATATATATATATATATATATATATATATATATATATATATATTTGATTTTTGTCTCCATCAGACTTGGGCTATATAAGGTCATTAAGAAGCTCTCCTTTTCATCGGTCTTTGCTAGCAAGTCCGTTGGGGTTCGAATCGCCTGTGAGGACGAAGCGATACTACAACATTCCGTTCAAACCCGTTAGGCCTCTGTCGATCTATGCAGTAAATGGTCGGATTTGTTATCTTGCCGATGCCTAAATGATACAACCCTATCTTTTCCTTCTTCTTCAGCTTTACCTGTTTCTAAATTGGGTCGCTGTTTCCTTTCAGCTTTTGCCACCATTCGCTACTTTATCCTTCCTTCTGGACTTCGGCCTCCCTCTTCTTCTCCTTCCCTCCACCTCCATGTTCTTAATTACCCTTTCACACGGATGATCTTCTCTCCGCATGACGTGACCAAACCACCGCAGTCTTCTCTCCTGGGCCTTCTTCGATACATCCTTATCAATGGCCAGAAAGAGGCTTCGTAGGAATTTAAAAGGTGATCACCTAAAACTTTTTGTCATCTGAAGTAATTTCTATATAAAAACACTCTCATCATAAAAAAACAATGGCATTATTTTAACGAAATTCATCTGAAAACTGGAGCGAGCCGTAGGGTGTAAAGAAAATTGTAAATAAAACCGAAAGTGAATTTGATATACAGTAACCCAATTACGGTTTCTGGTCACGGCAGAAATTACCGAGTAAAATCGTCAAATGCAAACACGACTTACATATCAACTATACACTATATTAACTAAAATTTCCTAAACATTCTGCAGAAAATCACAAAGTACCTTAAAAAGCTGTCACCTCGTATTATCAACTGACAGCAGGAAATGAACGCTAGATTTGAAATCTTATAACATTATGTTCATTGGTGTAATGCACAAAATGATAATTATAATCTAAAATGGCAACTGGAAAAGACTTACGTATCCTATTATCAAGTTAAAGAACAAAATGAACACAGTTGAAAAATAAAAAGTAATAATAATTCAGGTAATATTTTTTAAAACGCTCAATCCCGTCCAAACAAAACACACCATGTTAGTAAAGTATTAACAAGTCACATATCTCCTACCGCCCAAAAGAATGTTTGTATGGCCCTAACCAGATCCCCCCAAAAAAGGAAAAACGAAAAAAAGAAATAAAAACTAGGTTTCAGGAGCGGCCTTGATTTTTCTACCGTGAGCGACAGTCCAAACTTCCCCGACAATGTAATGACGCCGGGGAAACGTGATGGAAATAGTCTGGCAGAAATCGGAATCAAGTTTGGAAGGACCCGATGTGTTAGGTAGCTAGTGGTTCTCAACCGGGGGGGGGGGGGGGGGGGGGAGGTGAATTTCAGAGTTTCAGGGGGGGAATCGTGACCACAGACTGGCAGGCTCAAACTGGCTCTAGGACCACACAAAACGCAGCGTGCATCGGTTCACGCTACTGAGAGGTCACGCTGGGCTTTCTCTCTGCTAGCTAGTGTATTCGTGTTAGTATTTTGTTGCATATTATTTGGAATGCACCTTTTGAGGCAGACAATTTTGGAAAAGGGGGGAGGGGCGGTGGGATGACATTCTGGCATATGGTGAAAGGGCCAAAAAATGTTGAGAACCACTGAGTTAGACCTGTACAGGAACAAGTACAGGTGTACATACAGAATCTACTGGTCACTTTACACCAGATACGTATGTAATTGTAATAGCCACAGTGCCCTCTTAACCTCTCGAATTCTTCACACATTTTAGATACGCTTGTCATTACAAAGCCCTAGATACAAATGAAAGAAGTATGAAGTAATTTGACGTCTGGATCCCGAGTATCAGAACAAGGCCACGTTGCCGACCTGACCACGAGAATGGGTGTTCAACGTATGGTCGGTCAAATGGCTTTTAAAGAGTTCTAGAGTTCTGCAGAATTCTGGAGCTTTTTGTAGAGTTCTTTTAGAGTTCTAAAGTTCTTTTACTGAGTTCTAAAGTTCTTTTGCAGTTCTAGATATTTTTTTAGTCAGAGTTTTTTTTTTAAGAGTTATCAGTTCCTTTAAAGAGTTCTAGAATTCTGTACAGCGTTCTTTTACAGAGTTCTAGAGTTTTGTTCCACGTATGATTATTGTATGATGAGGCCTATATTAACACTGGCACATATATAGAGTCCGATCTAATGGAAGCAGTCAGGAGTTGGAGTACAGACTTTAAACCAAATGCCAAGCATTGGAACCTATGAGGTCATTCAGCGCTGAGAATAATGTTAAAACAATTGTTGAGTGAGGGTGGAAAGTAAGATGGAAGAAATAGAAAATGAACGGAGACACACCTAAAGGAATGAAAAGGGTTGCAGCTAAGGGCCGAATGGACGCTGCAAAGAACCTTAAGTAACGCCTACAGTGCCCGCGACTTTAGTCCCGAAATGGCCCAAGCAGTCAGGACCCAATAAGTGCGATTAATGACACTCAAAACCACACGAAACGAATGAAAACTATTGTTTACATTGAAAACAATGAATATAGCTGAATATAGTTATACACCCATACATATCGTAACCCACTTACACATAACATAGGTACTGATTTGTGACAATGTATATTTGTTCATTTCTAGTGGGCTTTTAGCTCTTCGTCGGGTCCTTTAGATAATGTATTGATATCGTTATTATTCCTTTAAGAGTTATATATAAATCAGAACTGTCATGATTAATTCAGAGTTGAATTCACAAGATCTAGCAGCAAAGCTAACTCGACAATTTTCCGCTAAACAAAAATGGCAGTTACTGATAAGCAACTGTGATAAAAGAACATTATTTTTTAAGCAGAATAATATTCAAACCAAGATTATTTATCCACGTATAAAATCGAAAATTATAAAACTGCACCAATGTGATATGTAAAACATGTCTTTAATATATTAGACCATCGAAAACTCTAGACTGTGAGACGACACAATTAAGGTTATTACTGTAGTAACTGAAGTAAGTGGAGCTTACCCATTCCTTGCCTTTTGAGTGAAGAGATTCCGTTCGAAGAAGAAGAAGAAGAAGAAGAAGAAGAAGAAGAAGAAGAAGAAGAAGAAAAGATATTAGAGGGGCATATATTGGTGGGCAATTTACACGCTTCTCTAGAAGCAAGAGTTCGCGCCAGCACACGGTTGGTTTTATATAATATAAAACAGCTAGTTGGAGGTAGCCCAAATTACACCAGTACCGAATTGCTTAAAACGAAAAGCCTGTGGAACCGCAACATATCAAAAGAGGGAGGCCTGGGTTGCTCTTCCGCGCTCACTGAAAGCGGCGTCACGCGACCACTTTTTCTGGAGGCTATTAGCATCTCGCCGTCATTTTTATTCGCCGGGCAATTAAAACTCTTTAGCGAAGCTGAAATCGCGCGTGTTCGCGCGCGCATGAAGCTGCATAAATAAATACGCACGACTTCAATATTGCCATCAATACTGTCACTTGGTACACAATACGCATGTCTGTTAAGGAGCGCTATATTTTCCCACGTGTTTCTTTGATGGTTCTAGGAAAGATGTCTTTTGCCTGACAACGCGACCGTTAGTGGAGAGTGGATCTTTGGCAAATGCTGGATAATCGTATGATACACTAGTTAGGGCTACCACTACCAATAAGTCGTTGATATGTGTGCTATATAATGCTAGCATGTGTTTATGACTTGTTGGATAATCGTATGGCGCACTGCTTAAGACTACGAACAAATCGTTGACTTGTATTCAACCAGTTAGTGATGTGCGTGCGATAAGTTGCCACCGTGTGTTTGTGACATGTTTGAGTGCAGTGTGGACACGCTTTAAAATGTCATTCTAGCCATTCTGAACAAGAAACGCGTAGCATCGGCACGGTGCAGTTACGTATGTGTAGTAGACTTCTTATAAATGTGTTATTGTGATACGACACCCATTCAGGACTGATACGCGTACGTATCGTGCATGTGTGTCATGGAAGACACGGATTGGAACCGGAATATAGAATTTAGGCCAAAGGCCAAACGCTGGGACCTATGAGGTCATTCAGCGCTGAATGGGAGTTGAGAGTAGAAAGGTTTGAAGGGTTTAACAGATGGAAAACCTCGCAGTTGCGCTATAAAACAATTGTTAGAACAGGGTGGAAAGTCAGATGAAAAAAAGAGGATATGAACGGAGGTACAGGAAAAGGAATGAAAGGGGTTGCAGCTAGGGACCGAAGGGACGCTGCAAAGTAATGCCTACAGCGCACCACGTGAAATGCACTGACGGCACTACCCACCACGGAGAGGAAGACATGGCGAAAACCTATTCGTTTTGAAAAAGATAATTTACGATAATGTTGAATGGGGGAGCAATAAAAATGAAGTGAAAAATTTGTGATAACAGGGTCCTTCATACTGTTCTGTTCATTTATAAAATGTATAACTCTCCGACCTTGTATCTTGGATCCTATAACCTGCATCTTTTTAAGGGCGGCACCGTTATCAGTTAACAGTGACCGAGATTGATCGAGACTATCAATCTCCCAACACCCGAACCAGCGCGAGTCTCTTAATCATAGGAGAATGAATAATGCAGGAGAAAACATGACAAATGTGGAAAAATGAATCAGGGGGAGGACTGGATCTAACGTGAGCGAAGTAAGCATAAATGATAATGAAGGCTTATGACGAATGACTCAGCAGTTCCTGTCCGAATTATTACAACGAGAGCTGAAAGGAAGCCAAATATCGGCGCCACAGAAGATGAAACAGGAGGTGAGAATATTCCGAGAGTACGATCGATTAGGCAAGTGAAATGAAATGAACGTGGCGCGGTTAGATGCGCGAAAAATGGAAAAAGAAGTTTGTGGTTTAACCGACTGGTCAGCTAAACTGTATAATGGAAGGAGCCATGTGTAGGTTTATTACCAGTAAAAAAAATCATACTGATTTTTGTGATCTGTATATATATAGGTCAATTCCACTCCAGGGAAACTTTTATTTTGAAATAGAAATATTGCATAATATACAATTACCTTAAAAACAAATTGCATAGCAAATGATGAATTGCGCAACACCCGACTCAGGAACGCAGACTTGTTGAATAAAACATTCTCGTCAAATACTGGACTAGTAAATAGCTCATTTTACGAGCTATTTCTTAATCCATCCACGTTGCGTCTGTTAAGCTTCACGATCTCACAGACACTGAATGACTGAGAATCCTTGCTTCCATTGCTGACAGGTTTGGCTACGGCAACCCAGAGGCTTGCTATTTTCACGTGCTTGTCGGGTGGTACAACCTTGCAAGAATGAAATCTTAGGTTCGTTCACAGTTGAAGAATACATGTCACAAACATTTGTTCTCCTATTACGGCGGCTAATTTGTTCCCTACATGTGCGCTGTACTTATGCAATAAGTTTCCGAAGTATGTTATGACGTGTATTATTGTAGTGCAGACGCACCACCACAAGAACCGATAATGAACATTTACTAACAGAGTTCATTCCTATCTTACCCAGCCATCATTTAAAAAAAAATAATACCTCTTACATACACTGCTAAATCCTATTAACACTATCCAGACAATATGAACTGAAATAACCACGAATAACGTAGGAAATACCGAGAAAATTTAATTAACCAAGAGACCCACAATTTCCACATTTGACAGCATAATTCGGCGCTTCTTCTTCGCATTCAGTAACTGAATCCACAGAGATGTCTAGACTCCAGTTTCTAGAGAATCTATGGAAGGAAGCGGCCCTTATTCTCTAGAGATAGAGAAGGGGAAGCCCTGTCCTAACGAGCCAGATAGGCCTAGAATGAGTAAAGCCCAAAATGATTTAATGGGAGAAAGCCCCGCTGGGAAAAATAGAAAGATTAATTGATTTATTGAACGTGAAAATCATTGGCGTTGTGATGGGCATTAGGAAGGGAAGATAGTGCTTCTCAGTGAATGTCATTATTATTATTATTATTATTATTAATAGCATTTACTTGGTTGTTCATTATTAATACTTTTTAAACTGGTTTTAACTTTCTTCGTTTTCTTCACAATTCAATTCAGTTATTTCATTACACGAGAGCTTTCTTTGCTATATAATAATAATAATAATAATAATAATAATATAATAATAATATTTACTTGAACAGAAAGTATGTCTCAAAGGGGGTGTGCTTCCAAAATAATAATAATAATAATAATAATAATAATAATAATAATAATAATAATAATAATAATAATAATAATGTTGCGGAAACAATTTTTTTTAGAGACAGCTACTTGTTAATTTATGCATGTCTGAAATGGTTAAATTTCAGGCAGCACTTAATGCGTTCTAAATTAGAATTTCAGTCTCTACTTTCCTTCACAAGTGCTGGACCAACGATTCTTAATACTATCTGACCCTGTAGGGGGTAGCAGAATAGAGCAGAATATAGGGCTTAGACCAAAGGCCAAGCACTGGGACCTATGAGGTCATTCAGCGGTGAAACGGAAATTGACAGTAAAAAGGTGTGAAAGGTGTAACAGGAGGAAAACCTCGCAGTTGCACTATGAATCAATTGTTAGGAGAGGGTGGAAAGTAAGATGGAAGAAAGAGAATATGAACAGAGGTTCAGTAAAAGGAATGAAATAGGTTGCAGCTAGGGGCCGAAGGGGTGCTGCAAAGAACCTTAAGTAGTGCCGTCAGTGCACCTGACGAGGTACACTGTAGACATTACTAAAGAGTGTTTGCAGCATCCCTTCGGCCCCTCGCTGCTGCACCCACTTTTCAGCCTTTGACTTTAACTCCGCTCTCGGTTCTTTTCTTCAGTCTCAGTCTTGCTTTTCTTTTCAACCTCTCTAACTAATACTTCGTAGTGCAACTGTCGGGTTTCCTATCAGTTCCACCTTTAAATCCCTGTACTTCAACTTCTTTATATAATTTCTGGAGCTCTTATCTTGCTGTCCAACCGCTCCATCTCCCCCTTTTCACTGTCTTAGGCGCTGAATGGCCGAAAGTGCCCCATTACTTGGCTTGACAGCCTAAATTTCACAAATCTAAATCATTAATACCATTTTAGCAAACATGAACAGGCATTGCTGTTATCTAGTTGCGTAAGGGAAATCGCATTATCAATGATGCCAAATATAAACGAGTATTTTCGTATTCATCTATTCATGAAGCATTTGCAGGTCAATCCTGTTACACAGCCGACTAAGATTATTCGGATTATGAGGATTACTGGTCAGTACTTGTGTGCGTGTGACCGCCAAGAAACGTCAAACACCATCGGTACATATGCGCCCCTCGAATGTCCGTGGGGGAGGTTATGGCGCTAACAACCTCATCCTAGGAAAAAAAAAAAGCTGAATATCGAAAGGACAACGTTTGCGGGAATCACCTCTTCTAAGGGTGAGTGGAGTGTGTGTGTGTGTGTGTGTGTGTGTGTGTGTGTGTGTGTGTGTGTGTGTGAACAAAGTTACAGCCACGAAGGAAAAGTGAAACAATGAGATGCTAAGTACTTTCGTCTTATTACCAAGCATGGTCACAGCAACGTTCTTACCTTTTTGTGATTTAAAAGTAAACACACACACATATATATATATATATGTACATATATGCATATATACATTTACATATATATATATGTATATATATACACTTACATATATATATACATATGTGTATATATATACACTTACAAATATATATATATATATATATATATATATATATATATATATATATATATATATATATCAAAGTTTCAGTAAAACGCCTTTATGGAAACATTATGACTGCTAATAATAGCTTTGAGATGATATTTAATAATTAGCATTTATTCGTGGTGAAGTTCAGCCTTCGGAATGCTGTAGGGCTTTAAAACCTCCTCTCTCTAAATGGCAGCGCGCGTTCTAATTTCCCTTTACATTCAAAGTGTGCGTTCTACACATTTCCCAAAGCTGATTGCATTTTTCATAGTTATTTTCATCGCCCCGTTCCATTACACAAATACTGGAATTGGTGTCTGTCAGGCGTAGCAGAGCTTCAATGCTGTTTCTGAAAATCCTGTCTACAATACATACCGTCGACAATGAAATGCCCTTTTTAAATGCTAACCTTAGTAATAGTGCTTCTAATGATAGTGATGTAGTTTCTATATCATTTAAAATATCTTTAGCAAAAGCTTTAGAATCCTCTTTCAGCTTCTGTTTTCCAGATTATGACAATTTTCAAGCCTTCGCTATTAGTTCCATCGGACCTGGAGTTAGACGAGGTCATCAGTTGCCATACCTTCTACGTGAAGAAGCTATGGTCCTTACGTGTCCTAATAAAGAATAAAGGAGGGTATATCTTTAGTAAAAAAGTCTGAATATTTTGAACTTCTTTCTTATCAGTTAGATTGCAGCAATACATATCAAACGGCGGTACGTTTTAGACATCGAATATATATATATATATATATATATATATATATATATATATATATATATATATATATATATATATATATATATATATATATATATTATATATATTATATATATATATATATATATACATATATACATATATATATATGTATATATATATACATACATATATATATATATATATATATATATATATATATATATATATATATATATATATATATATATATATATAGGCTACATAACAGAATCTACTAGTCACTTTTTACCAGATATCTATGTAATCGTAATACCCACAATACCCCTCTTGGCTTCTCGAATTCTTCACACTTTTTTTTGGGTACGCTTGTCACTACAAAGCCTAAGACCCTAATGCTAGAATATCTGACGTTTCTCCCTCGAGCAGGGAGCAAAAAGGTATGGAGAGCCATTTAGCAGAGGCACAGAAGGAAATCCCAAGAAGGGCCAAGGGACCTTAAGAGCTTCTGGCGCATATATTTCACCGCCCATGACCCACCAGCGGGCGCCTTATAAACGAAAGGCTTCTGCAAACATACAAGTGCCATTGGCAGCTGCTGCGGAAACCCCTCGTCTTCTCTTCCAAGGGAGGAAGGAAGGAAGGAAGGTATCTTGGGAAATGTTCCAAAGAATGTTGAGAATGGCCGTGATGCAGAGATCTCCAATGATTAACGCGTTACTCTCCCGAGAGGAAAGGGCATTCGTAAAAGGAGCATCTTACTGGACATACTCTATATGCAGGCTGCGGGGAAATAAATTTCTGACTCACATCGTGATCGATCCCAGGTCTTTCAATTTGAAAGGTCTTGGTTCGATCCCGATGTGAGTCAGAAATTTATTTCTGTTTCATTCGTGAATGGGTGTTGATTACTGCGGAGGAAGTGTGAAGGGCGCACGGTTGGTGCATGTTTCAAATGAAGAGGGCCTTATGCCAGCATGGGGCCTTGACCAAAAGCGACCTGTGTATATATGTAATAAGGTATAACGAAATAAGAAGCCTGGTGTGTGGACCTCTCGTGGATTAACCAACCCAGACAAGTTACATTTCCCGACTGCCATAGGATTCTCCCGAAGGATTTTTCTTGTCCTTGACCGACTAGTAAAAATTACAGTAATGCAAAAATGAAGGAGTTGGACATCGAGTTTAAAAGCGATGCACCTGCAGGGGAAACAAGTCATACTTCCGGACTCACTGAGGATTCTTCCGAAGGACTGGTCCCGTCCCTGACTGACTAGTAAAAATTACAGTGAGGCAAAATTAAAGAAGTTGTACAGCGAGTTTGAAAGCAATGTACCTGCTGTGGAAAAAAAAGGGGCCTCTGTAAGCGATAGCCTATACCTCCCACGAGCAACCCCTAATGGAGTAATATACGAAGGGCATAGGCGTCCCTGACACGCATCCAGTATCCAGAGATATTTCGGCGCATTAACTCCCACTGCAGTTAATTTCGCCTCCCTGCTTTGCGAAGAGGAACGGAAATATATGTATCACGTTCAGCACTTCAATAAGATTAAATTTCTTGATATTCGCTCATAACTGAATTGCTCTTGCCATGATGAAAGACAGAGGAGGAAAGGAGGAGGCTCTGATTAAAGTTGCAGTCTGTTCGAATTGATAATGTTCTCCGAATTGTTCGCAGGCTTTATAAAGGTCAGGAGATGAACTTAAGCAGTTTTCTATATATATATATATATATATATATATATATATATATATATATATATATATATATATATATATATATATATATATATACACACAACACACACACATATATATATGTATATATATTTAATATATGTATATATATATATATATATATATATATATATATATATATATATATATATATATATATATATATATATATTGGATCTGGCGGTTCTAGATCGCATTATTATTATTAATATTATTATTATCACGGAAAATACACCACTTCTCTTGTAATTTTCTGCGTGTAAATATACCAAGAGGTCATTCGCTGGTCACATACAAAAAGCGAAATCATTTTGCGTTGAAATGAAGACGGGAGGAAAAACATCAGCTAATTTTTCAACTGACAGTTCAAAATAAAAAATCAATAAACGAACAAACGTTCATTAGACATTTTTGTAGTAAAAACTACAAAAAAAACCAACAGAATTTCTTTACATTTCATTTCGTTTCATAGAATTTTGCCCTTTTATCAATTTCGGTCACTGACCTCTATCAGTCTTGCTCGCTACACAGATCTTGCTTAGGCGGACGCGACCAGTTTGAGCGCACACCATGGGCTGTGATGCCCACCGAAAACTTTCATTTATTTTGGATTTTATGGTTCTATTATGGGAGCTGTATTACGACGGAGCAAATGTTTCAAAACCATTATAAATTTCATTTCTATACAATGAGAGACGTACGAAAAGTTTCTATAGATTAGAAAAAAGAAAATGAAAAATAGAAAAAAATATCGAAAAGGAAATATCGATAATATTATATATCAAAGACAAATCTAACTCGTGAAAACAAAACTGGAAGAGGAGAAAATGGCACATCCATTCCGAGACTGATACGCCAAAGTATGGACGATCTGGCCAAAGGTAGGTGACAATCTGACGCGGGATGACGACGCCACACCTAAAATTAGCAAATTAGCAGCCTAAATGCCTCCATCCATTAAGCAAGACATAGTTAAATAGATAAAAACAAGTAAAAAGTGCGCCCAAGTTTCTTCGGCGCAATCGAGTTTTCTGTACACCGTACAATGCTGTATGAAACTCTACGCCACTGCCTATGAAACCCTCAGCCGCGGCCCATGAAACTTTCAGCCAATGTACGGTGGTGGCCTGTGTTGCTGGCACCTGTAGCAGTGCCAGACGCACGATGAAGGCTAACCTTAACCTTAAATAAAATAAAAACTACTGAGGCTAGAGGGCTGCACTTTGATATGTTTGAAGATTGGATGATGGATGATCAACATACCAATTTGCAGCCCTCTTGCCTCAGTAGCTTTTAAGATCTGAGAGCGGACAGAAAAAGTGCGGATGGACAGACAAATGGCCTTCTTTATAATAGTTTTCTTTTGCAGAAAACTAAAAAATGGGATTCTGATAGTCAACCGTATCTAGTTCGTTTTAATTCCCTGAGAAAAATGCACTAATGAATTAATCATTCAGTATGTTACGGAGGAATGGCGTTGACTTCAAAACTTTAAATCGCGATTCTAATCAAATGATGTGCAACTAGCGCCGACGGCAGATGTGGAGTACTCTCAAATATCGGTGGTCTTGAATACTTCAACTAATTCTAATAGAACTAACGTTTCTTTAAGGATAGTTAAGTAGTCAGTGAGTTTTACGTTAAATGCAAGAGATTTCAGAAACTCAAACAACTCTCGGGGCTCTTGAACGAAGTGGATGACGTTTAACACCGGATTAGATATTTTCTTGACTTAATTATTGGAATATCTGAGAGAGGAAGAAGAAGAAGAAGAAGAAGAAGAAGAAGAAGAAGAAGAAGAAGAAGAAGAAGACTTCTCCGAGAAGCGATGGGTTAATTAGGCTGTGTTAATAAAACTGCATTCATAATTAACCATTTTCTTCAGTGGTGTTACAGGATTGAAAGTGACCATAACACCTGGCTATATTGTGGTAGGTTATCTATTAACTGAGCTGTCGGTAGAATGGCCAGGGTCACTGCCGAAGTAGAACCAGATTATGATAGACCTAAAGGTTCAGTAATCGACCCAGAGGACTACGAAAGACGGAGGAGAGAGAGAGAGAGAGAGAGAGAGAGAGAGAGAGAGAGAGAGAGAGAGAGAGAGAGAGGAGTTTCAGAGAGAAAGTTTCAATTGCTAAATCAGCGAAACGGGATTGGCTTTTATACATGAGGTATAACGTCATAAAGTCAGGCTGAGAGAGAGAGAGAGAGAGAGAGAGAGAGAGAGAGAGAGAGAGAGAGAGAGAGAGAGAGAAAGGAGGGAAAAATGAGTGCAAAAGAGCCCACATTATCAAATTCAGCATTCCATTTGTTAGAGCGGCCATTTTATTAAGAGCATAAAATGCTGATCGAATCAATTTTGGAATATGATATTTCTTCTATGAGATACTTACACCCCTTAAATGGGCCTTTATTGAAACACGTACTGTGAATTACGCATACTTTTGCCCCGACTGAAAAATGATAATGGAAATGGTCATCCGTTTTTACTGCTTTCATATTATATGCATTTTGGGTGTGGGTGTGGGTGTGGGTGCGTGTGCAGCAATAGTCTGGGAACTGGAGTTGTATACCCACACATACCCACCCACACACACACTCACACGCAGACACAGACTTACAGACGGTCAGGCAGACAAACATATATATATATATATATATATACATATATATATATATATATAAATATATGAATATATATATATATATATATATATATATATATATATATATACATATATATATTCACACACACATACACACACACACACACACACACACATATATATATATATATATATATATATATATATATATATATATATATATATATATATATATATATATACACACAAGTATGTGTGTGTGGGTGCGCGCGCGTGCATAATTATATGCACGCTCGGACTTCTCATAAGAATACTGAAAAAAAAACAGACGAAATTAAATCCAACACTTAACAATCACTATTAAAAAAATCTAACAGAGGAAACCATCATATTGAAAAAACCCTAAACTAATACTAACAACCAACTGCGCCAGTTCTGGCGTCAAAAGCGTGAATATACTGTATATATGTAGGATACGAGTGATGAGGCAGTTTATCAATTCCATGACGGATGATAACATCATTTATATGACGAGCTTTCATGCTTCAGCGGTCAGCGCTGCCCCCTGGAGTTCGGCCAGATAGTATTTGACGCCCAATGACGCTTATTGATAAGACACTATACGCCGCGCTAAACCGTGGCCACTAAACGCACTGAAATTGTACAAATTCACTGAGCCATTATTGTTTGTCTATTTATTAATTAATTGATATATTTATTTTTTTGTAACTGTAGATGTATGAGATTTGTCTCACAGTCATTGGTCTGGTCCACAAGTCCTCCTCGTTATAGTAATATTAGTAAATAGGATAAGCATAATTCATGGAAAACGTCAGGTAAGGCTACCAACCTCACCTTTATTTATTTATTTTTATTTATTTACTTATTTATCCACACGTTGATTGTTAAGTATGTATTCTCAGTCACTTGTCCACGGGGTCGTCTCGTTAAATTATTAATGATAAATATGACAAGCATCATTAATTAAAAAAAAGTTAACCCACCTCTGCTTATTTATTCATATTTATTCATTCATTTATTCATTCATACACCGATTATTATGAAAGTAATCTCGGTCACTCTTCCACAGAGCCGCCTCGTTAAGCTAATAATAATAATAATAATAATAATAATAATAATAATAATAATAATAATAATAATAATAATAATAATAATGGAGAAACAAATCTACATTTATGTATGGGTACGAATACATTTAAAAATAAAAATATAAACAGAGAGCTTTCGGGTACCTGTTCGATCGCCGAAAGCTCTGTTTAGATTTATTTTTGAATATATTTTTACCCATACATAACTGTGGATTTGTTTCTCCATTTCAAGACTCGGGCTACTAAGAGTATTCTTTACTAATAATAATAATAATAATAATAATAATAATAATAATAATAATAATAATAATAATAATAATAATAATATCCGAGCGGAGCTTGTTTGTCCTTCCCCGTTTGTCCGCCCCGGGTGGGGCGGGGTAGGTAGGGGAATGGAAGACATCAACCCTCTTGCAAACCTGTTTGTCCGCCCAGGTTTGGGGCGGGGTAGGGGAGACAGCAGTGCCGAGATCCAGAGCACGTAGCGCGGGCCAACAAGCTCGTAATAATAATAATAATAATAATAATAATAATAATAATAATAATAATAATGTTCTAAAGGGTCCACGATAACCTTTAGAACATTTATGAATTCTCGTGATAGAGAGTTTTTCTCCCAATAATAATAATAACAATAAGCTCAAGTAGGGCTACCAACTCTACCGCTTCTCCCGGCCGCCCGCCCCTCCCCCCGACATGGGATAGAAGTCGGTAAAGTTTTACGACAGCGAGTAGCCCTGACTCACGAAGATGATATTATTATTATTATCAGGGAATCGGAAGCTCCGGCAGCCGATGCAAAATTCTTCACGAACTCAACAGATGGCGGAGCTATCAATGTTTATGTTGTGACGTCATCGTTCGTCTGTCATCTGCCCGTGACGCGATCAAATTTGAGGATTTGAGTCAGTCTGGCACTAAAGAAGTGGTCAGAGTGATTCGTAATTTTGTGATGTTGTTATATTTACATACGAATTATAGGTCATAATTTATTTTATGGCAGGTGACAAATGACGAAAATAAACTAAGTGATTTATGATAGTTTTCACGCAATTGCTCGCTATTGGAGTCCAGGCTGAAAGTAAGGAAATAATATCCTATTTTGACTTACCACTGGAAAATAAGTTTCCCAAATGCATATTCATAAATGTCTTGACGTGAGAGATACCTTTCTTTGCTTCTTTTGAAACGTCGAAATTATACACTTTCTTCGCTGGCGTGTTCTCTCCCATTTTCTCTACAAAACCGAACCACTTTAAAACATTCTACTCCGTCTGCAAATCTACTTTACCATTTTTGACCCAGCTTAGACTTATCGTTGTATATACAGAGTATATATATATATAATATATATATATATATATATATATATATATATATATATATATATATATATATATATATATACAATTATGATGTATCCATACATACAATACATACATACATCAACACACACATATATATGTAA
>JANJGK010000036.1:4131128-4162314 GCA_039081455.1 Macrobrachium rosenbergii | reverse complement strand
CTTAGTACAGTTTATGATCATGTGAAGTGATATTGATATTGATACTGTATCTATATTTCAGCGTTATGTTATCAAACATCCGCGGCCAAGTAAACCAAAGAGTTTAAAAGTGTATGAGTGCCACGTTGGTATTGCCACCGATCAGTACAGAGTGGGAACGTACAAAGAATTTGCTCAGAATGTTCTTCCAAGAATCGTCAAATTAGGTACTGTATTATTATGTCACTCTTAGTGATAAATTTTCTTTTACAAACTGTTAACAGTTTTGTTATTTTATTCTTACCTTGAAGCTCTGCTCCATTGTTTATCAACAGCAATGTCTTGGTGATGAAGTTATGTATTATTCAAAATTCTTTCTTTAGGGCTGTGGCAGTTCAGTTGGTTTCATATGGCCTTCACAGTGTGGTGGTCCTAAATTCAAGCTCCACCCATTTTTTATAGATTTTACTGGCAACACACCCTTACTGGCTCTGTAAACTAGGGATGGAGGTGTTGGAGTAACCCATAAATCTACCTGCAGAATTATCAGTGGCCACTGCCTGCTTCTCTCTGGTCCCATCTTGGGTGGGGAGTGAGGTTGGGCATTAATTATATATTTCAGTCTCTAGGACATAGTGTGCCAGTGCAGTGGCTCATACCTTCCCTCTGCAGTTCATGAATGACCTTTAAACCTTTTAAATATTTATGCTTCAAGGATAATATGAATAAAATGAAAACTATGTAAATTTCTAGATTTGGGTTTTTGAAATTTGTTAATTATATAAGGGCAAAGCATATTGCTTGTAGTATTCTTATACTAAAATAACTTTTTCCGCAGTTCACTCATAGTCATCAAACTTGTGCAGTATGAAGTGGTTCCAATTGCTATACTCTTCATCATTTACATGTGCTTAGTGGGTATTAATGGCCCTGTGTCTTTGGGGTTCAGTGCAAGAGCCATTAAAGAATTTAATGGTGTCCTTTCCATTCACTTGTAGTGCTTTTTCTCCCCTACTTTTCATTTATTTCCTTGGGTCTCTTCCCACTCACATGTTAACTTCCTTAACTTTTCCTTTATCTGATTTCCACTTTTCTCTAGGTCATTTAACCTAGAGAAAGCACAGTTAAAAAAAAATAACTTCTTTCCCCTTAGCATTATTCTAGAGGAAACATCAGTCCCACTATTCCAGGTTTTTAATGAAATGAGCTTAATTATCTCTGATAGTAAGCATTAGAAAGTTTGATTTGGATGTTAACTTCTTTATAATGTGCTCACAACAAATGTGCAAGTGACGATTTAAAGACAGGACAGCCCAAGCTGTCACTCGCAACCCATGAATGCAGAACAGATCCATCATGTCTGCAAGAGTCTAGAATTTGGGAATACTGGTCTGTTTAAACAACTATATAAGTATGGTGATCTTCACTTAATATTAGGCAAAATCATCCAAAGTTAATACTTAATGTTTCTATGCAGATTTTTTTTTTTCTAATAAAGCATAGATGGCCCCAACAAATTGAATGGGTTGTTTTATTATTATTTTAATGTAAATGACAGCTGACCCATTATCAGAAATGCTTCATAAATCTTCACGCAAGAGTACAAACCAGTTCATTTTCTTATCATTGTACTTATTTAACTCCTGAGAACACTTACTGCGACTGTGACCAGTGACAACGCAGACATTCTAGGTATAGGAATGGGTGTAAGGAGAGAGGCTCTTTGTTAACTGATGGTAGACAACATTTGTAAAATTACAAAGATTACCACAGGCAGAGGAAGTCTGATAGGCAAAGTTATCTGCTTCTTTGGATGGGAATTATGCTTTTATAACTGAGCTCCAGATGACTGGCATTGATTGGCTTGCAGTAACAGCTGAGTTGGACTTGGTTGGAGATTACTGGCTAGATACAAAGTTAACATAAGGGAAACCCAAGTGAGAATTTTGGAGCATTGGGACATGATCCATATATGCTCCTTTTGCTTTAACAGAAGTATGAATTTTGTGTAGTAATTTATAGAGACTATATTAAAAAAATTTAATAATTTCAGTGCACTATTAGTGTTTCTACATTTGATGTAAAAAACACTATTAATATTACTAGGTAGTTGAACCAGACCAGTGAGTTAAAATGGGACTGGATCGGAGAAAACAAATTATAAAAGGTTTTGCTCTACTAGTGTAAGGCCTATTATTGGTGCAGTGTTTGAATGCTATAGTGAGAAATTTATATTGTAAATTTGTATTCATTTCAGGTTACAATGCCATACAAGTAATGGCAATTATGGAACATGCATATTATGCAAGCTTTGGATATCAAGTAACAAGTTTCTTTGCTGCATCAAGGTAAAGATTTTCTATTCATTTTCATGAACATTTACAACATCTGCTATAAAAATCATTCAATGCTTAGGGAGAAGGTATGTTCCTCTTTTATCACAAAAAATGAATGATAAGGGGCTCAAGCTATTACAGAAGAGTATGTGTATTATGTCTGTTACAGTACTGTCATTCTGTGTCCAGCAGAAATGGTTCCAGTATTGTGGTTAGAACTTTGGCATATAAAGGGTGATCTTTTTAATGATTGACTTTGTCCTCATCAGTGTAATTACTGGTTTTATGTCAAGGGGTAAATGTTCCTTCACATAAAGATGTATCCAGTGTTGTAAGTTACGTAGCATTGAATGGCCTGTAGGGTTCCAGTGTTTGGGCTATATCCCTAAATTTTAGACATCCAGCCATTTAAGTTGAGAATACTGTAGTTTTGTTTAAAGAAAATGTTGGCAGCTGATTAAACATTTTCATTGTCATGCTAGCGATATTAAAGTCAGTCTAACCTTGTTTTGTTGGCTTCTAAACCATGTTGAAAGTATTTATTTCATGTTATCAATTCTTTTCCAAGTAAAATAAAACTAAAAGAGTCATTTAGTTAACTTCATGAAAATGTAATTCAGTAGTTTTACCCCTTTTTATTTTAGAAATTTATTTTTTCATTTGTCCATTCTAAGCAATATATAACAACACAGATTGAAATATATACTGTGAATATGAATGCAGTTCATCAGCTAGAAGTTTTTAAGGCAATGTAAAAGCTCTGTTTGCATTTTATGTCCATGTGAAAATGTTAGCCAAGTTTCCTATCATTTTCATATGAAAAGGATAATGAAACAAAATAAGAGCCAGAAATTAATTTAGACATAAAGGTCATTGACAACTCTGTTTTTCATCTAGATCCATTACCCTTTGCCCAAAACAAATTAGAGATGCTTGCATGAATGATTTCTTTGCACATGAGAAAGAATTTCAAAAGAAAAACTTGTTTGAACCTAAATTTCTTAATCATATTAAGATACTGATAACCTCAGTGTCATTAAATGATTGCCAAATGCCCATCCTCTGTATACGATCTGTAAAAAAATGTGATTTGCTGTAGAGTAATATAGTCCATATGCCTATTGTTGTTGAAATTTAAATGTAGTACCAATTCAATGACGGCAAGGAGGAAGTAAAAGATTATTGAAAGCTTATGAGATAGTGTTGTCAGTGCCTTTTTCTAGAATCTAAAGAAACATGGTCAGTGTTGTCAGTGCCTTTTTCTAGAATCTAAAGAAACATGGTCAGTATTCTGTAGATTCTACAGAATACATGGTCAATATTTTTGTCCCAAGAATACCTGTATGTTAAACATTTAGGGTATTTTACATTAATAAGAGGTTAAAAGATCTGATAAGGCTCCATTAATAATGATGACTAATAAAATTTGAATTTACTAAGGTGGTGGTGTTATGAAGATACTACATGTAGATGTAATGGATGATAATTTGTAGTACGTATTGCCATGACTAGTAATTAGTATTCGAAGAAAGATCCAGCACGCTCCTCTCTTAGATTAACAAAGAATCCTGATGCTTTGAGGTCCAACAATACACCTAATGAAAATCCAGGTTGAGAATTGTGCTCAACTTCTACAATTTGTGATTTTTATTTTTTTTTTATTTTTAGTTGGGAAGCCTATGAAGAAATAAGGAGAGGTTATCATTAAATGCTAGCCTTACATTCAGAGATGATTATTGACATTGAAACATTTATTTAGTAGAATGTCTGATATGTTCCATAGTCATGTGCCTGTAGCTAGAAATGCAGTACTGTATTCCATTTAGCCTTAAAACTTGTATATTTTATGCTTCAAGGCTGTTTGAAGTCAAAACATAATAAACATTCTCTTTGATATCAAGCTTTTAAGAATCACAGGGCATAAAAAGCAGGGAGGAAACTATAGTTTTGGAATAGGAATTTGGTATTATATAGGGGAAAAAATCTCTTAATTGTCTTTTATTTTCCTCTAGTCGTTATGGTACACCTGAAGAACTGAAGGAGATGGTAGATGTAGCTCATTCATTGGGGCTGTATGTCCTTCTTGATGTCGTTCACTCTCATGCTTCTAAGAATGTCCTTGATGGTCTCAATGAGTTTGATGGTTCAGATTCTTGTTACTTTCATGGAGGCCCACGTGGAACTCACTCGCTTTGGGATTCCAGATTATTCAACTACTCACAGTAAGTCTTTTGTTTTTTGTTGACTGAATTCAGCACAAGATACCTCTTACATTATGGAACAAACATTACCATTTCAAATACTCTCTTTGGTTTCTTCAGTGGCTTGCAAGTGATTGATCAGCTGTTATTGGAAGTCATGTCATTGCAGTGAATGCTATGCCTATTATATGATATACAGCACTGTACCAATTTGGATAGTGACTCTGTTTTGTGTAGCAGTTTATTTTTACTTTTAATGTAAAATGTTTTTTCTCTAGTTGGGAAGTCCTGCGGTTTTTGCTGTCTAACTTGCATTGGTACTTCGAGGAGTATAAGTTTGACGGATTCAGGTGAGTACTTTTCAGTGTTTCATAATTATTTAGTTTTTTTAATAGTTGCAGAAGATAGAATACTGGTTAAAGTTTTAGGTAGTGTGTTCTCATGTAAATACTGCCATCACTTGTTTTACATTTGCACAAACATTTCAGCAAGTCTGTAATTAAGAAAGAAGCCAGTTGTTAGGATATGTAAGTTTTGCCAATTTGTAAAAGACCAAACATTTTTTGTAGCCAGTCTTAACTAATACTGTTGTAAAATTTGTTTGCTCCTGTTAACCCTTTAACGCCGACTGGACGTATCGTACGTCGACTAAAATTGTCTGTTGGGTGCCGAGTGGACGTACGGTACATCGACTACAAAAAGTTTTTTTAAATATTCGTGGAAAAATAGTTATAGGCCTAGTTTGCGAAAGATTTTAAATCACACACCTTGAGGGATGCTGGGAGTTCACAGATCACGCTGTTGTTTTATTTACAAGCGTTATCCAGCCGCGCATGCGCGAATTTCTTTCTTCTCACACTACAGAGCATCAGCGAAGCATCTCAGAAATTCTTTCGTCACTTTGTTGTAATTTTTGCACTGTTTTATATTAGCCATTACATAAAGTTTTATATATGAAAATGTGTGCAATTTCATGTAGAATACAACAAAAAACAACGCATGGTTGTAGCTTTATAAGTTTTGAAATATTTTCATATAAATCACAATAAGTGCCAAAATTTCAACCTTCGGTCAACTTTGACTTGACTGAAATGATCGAAAAATGCAATTGTAAGCTAAAACTCTTACATTCTAGTAATATTCAATCATTTACCTTCATTTTGCAACAAATTGGAAGTCTCTAGCACAATATTTCGATTTATGGTGAATTTTTGAAAAAAAATTTTTCCTTACGTCCGCGCTGTAACTTGGCCGAAAATCTCAGAAATTCTTTCGTCACTTTGTCGTAATTTTTGCAGTTTTTTATATTAGCCATTACATAAAGTTTTATATATGAAAATGTGCGCAATTTCATGTAAAATACAACAAAAAACAACGCATGGTTGTAGCTTTTATCAGTTTTGAAATGTTTTCATATAAATCACGATAAGTGCCAAAATTTCAACCTTCGGTCAACTTTGACTCAACTGAAATGGTAGAAAAACACAATTGTAAGCTAAAACTCTTACATTCTAGTAATATTCAATCGTTTACCTTCATTTTGCAACAAATTGGAAGTCTCTAGCACAATATTTCGATTTATGGTGAATTTTAAAAAAAAAACTTTTTCCTTACGTCCGCACGCAGTAACTCGACTGAAAATCTAAAAAATTCTTTCGTCACTTTGTCGTAATGTTTGCACCATTTTATATTAGCCGTTACATAAAGTTTTATATATGAAAATGTGCGCAATTTCATGTAAGATATGACCAAAAACAACCCATGGTTGTAGCTTTTATCAGTTTTGAAATATTTTCATATAAATCAAGATGTGCCAAAATTTCAATCCTCGGTCAACTTTGACTTGACTGAAATGGTAGAAAAACACAATTGTAAGCTAAAACTCTTACATTCTAGTAATATTCAATCATTTACCTTCATTTTGCAACAAATGAGAAGTCTCTAGCACAATATTTTGATTTATGGTGGATTTTTTAAAAAAGCTTTTTCCTTACGTCCGCGTGCAGTAACTCTGCCGAAAATCTCAGAAATTCATTCGTTACTTTGTCGTAATGTTTGCACCATTTTATATTAGCCATTACATAAAGTTTTACATATGAAAATGTGCGCAATTTCATGTAGAATACAACAGAAAATAACTCATGGTTGTAGGTTTTATCAGTTTTGAAATATTTTCATATAAATCACGATAAGTGCCAAAATTTCAACCTTCGGTCAACTTTCACTCGACCGAAATGGTCAAAAAACACAATTGTAAGCTAAAACTCTTACATTCTAGTAATATTCCATCATTAACCTTCATTTTGCAACAAACGGGAAGTCTCTAGCACAATATTTCGATTTATGGTGAATTTTTGAAAAAAACTTTTTCCTTACCTCCGCGCGGTAACTGCTGAAAATCTCAGAATTTCTTTAGTCACCTTGTCGTAATTTTCACACCGTTTTATATTAGGCCTTACATAAAGTGTTATACATGAAAATGTGTGCAATATCATGTAGAATACAACAGTAAATAACTCATGGTTGTAGCTTTTATCAGTTTTGAAATATTTTCATATAAATCACGATAGATAGAAAAAATTCGACCTTCAGTCAACTTTAACTCGACCGAAATGGGTGAAAACTGCAATTGTAAGCTAAAACACTTACAGTCTAGAAATATTCAATCAATTACCTTCATTTTGCAACAAACGGGAAGTCTCTAGCACAATATTTCAATTTATGGTGAATTTTAGAAAACTTGTTTTTACGTCCGCACGTTACGAATTCATGCATCATTTTGTGATAATATTTTCTCTGTGTTGCTTTGATCATTTTACAATTTGTTATATATATACCAAAATCATCGCAATTTAGTGTAAAATACTACGAAAAAAAAAATAACTCATTAGCTTTAACCGTTTTGTTCACAGCACGATTTGTATACAATTATATATGAATTTTTTTTGCGCTGTCATATATTCCAATATTTATATATGATAATGATATTTTTTTCATTTCTGATGGTTGCATACTAAACTTCAGGCAATGACAAAAAAAGGAGCCGAAAATGAACTCTTAATCTTGAAAACTAAGCGTGCTGTGATTTTTTGAAAAAAACTTTTTTTCCGCTTCGGCGCTAGCTCCCGAATGCCGCCGGCATACGACAGACACTTTTGTAAATAGAGACTTGATGTTTAAGGGTTAAAGACTTTTGTTGTGATGTTATTCTTTTTATTGATAATGGTCATAATGAATTTAACATTACTTTTGAAGTTCTGGTAAACTTTAAAGACACAGTTACTGTGGAAACCATTTGGGACAAGTAATATGTTCTTCTGGAAAGAAAATTGTAACCAGTAGATTTTTTAAGTGGATTTAGGAGAGGGTTTATTGAGAGATAGAGTGAGATTCTTTTTTTCTAAAAGCAGTAGACTTTTACAAAAAGCTATTTTCTGAGTCCAGTCCCGTGTCAGCCGGTGAAATTCCATTACAGCACGAATTTCTAGGTATAACCTTGCTAGATATACCAGAGAAAAAGAGCTTTCAGGAAAGCTGGGGTTACTACCCCCAGTCGAGCGTCTTCTAGGAAGGCGTCGGTATAAGAAGGGGTGAGTGAATAACCACTACCACGGAAAACTACTCGAAAGATCTCTCCTTATCAAAATCCCCGGAACAGAGCGGTGAGCCGTTACAGCCCCCACACCAAACACCCGCCAGGACGGCGACACCAGCGCCACCTACCTCATTCCATTTTCTAGCACGTGAATCTTCGGTTTATTTTGTGTGCTCTTCCATCATTTTGGATTTTTTCTGCTTCTACGATGGCATCGAGCAGCTTTACCATTTCCAAGTTAAGTACCATCTTCTTGTGGGGTTTTGTTCTATTTTTTGGCTGTTATAGTCTCGTATTTTCATAAATATCGAGATCTTATTATGTCGCCACGGCGTCCCCAGCCAGCCATGTCGACCGCGAGGCGTCTCCTTCTGTTCTTTTCAGTTGGTGTCGTCTCCTCGTCGTTATAGATATTTTGCCCCCATTGGTTCCCTTCCTGGGGGTTCCTTGCGGTGGCTCCCCCCTCTTATAAATTACGATCATTGGCCTACTGGCCTTTGTGGGAGTGATGCCCCGTCTAGGTCCCCCCCCCAAGTTGGGTTCCTATTGTTTTGGTCTTACTAGGCTAATTATTTTCTTGAAGATGGTGCTCTCTTGTAGTTTTATTTTTAATTTTATTGTTTTTATTATTTTATTGAGTGGTTTACCTCGGGTGCTGGCGGCAGCCTCAGATCTAACCGCCTCCCCGTGGTAGGCTACGCTCTCTGTTGAGCACATTTTAGTTTTTATGAGTGTTGGTTATCTGGTGGAGTAGGCTTGTTAGCTTCCTTCCCTTTGCCCTGGGTGGGGAGCTCAGGTTGAGGGAGTTTTGTTGCTGTTTTCCTCCGGGATCGTTTTTCGGTGGGCAGAGTGAGCCCCTTGGTTCTCTTCCTCCAATTGGGAGGAATCGAGTTCTTAGGATGTGTTTCCTCTAGGCTAGTCGCCCCCTTGCCTGCCATTCTCGATCCCGGCTGGTTCTCGGCTCAAAATTTCTCTCCCAGTTGCTTCCCCCTTCCCTTTTACACTCCTCGTCCTAGCCTATACTAAGGTTAGGTCCATATTAGGCTTCGCCTAGGTAGGAGTCGGGCTTCGGGTTGGTTGCTTCCAGTCATATTACCCCTCCAAGATTCATGGTCTGGGAGGTAGGGTGCAGTTGAGCGGGTGAGCTTCTCCCCGTCTCCTGTTCCTTCCTGGTAGCCTACTCCTCCTACCTACCTCCCCCCCCCCCTCCTCCTCTCCAGCCTTGCTCTACTCGTGCGGGTGACGCTAGATGGCGTTTTCTCCGAGTTCAGGGACTTCTCTTGTTGGTTGAGGGATTCGCTCCCTCCCATATTGTTCCTAGCATCGCTGTATTGGGGTTGGTGGTTTGTTTACTCGAACGTGTTCGAGTCACTGTTCGTCTCCTCGTCGGTTTACGTTGACACGGTATATATATATTGCTTCACCCTATGTTATGAACATATGAGCATTTTACCCGTCTCGTTCTCTGGCGGGGAAGTAAGGGCGGAAGGTTTTTTCATATAGGGGAACGGATCCCTCCGTCCTCTTCAGTTCTTACCATCACTTGTTATTGTTTTTATTTTTAGATAAGTCTGTTATCTACAGGAGTACTCTCCTTCATTATATATATAAATTCGTGAGTCCGGTCCTATACCAGGGGTCTTCGCCGTTATTTTACTGGCAGCCCTTATGGTCAGTTCCTGGTCTCTCTCCCATTCATTCCCCGGAGTACTCCGGGGTCTGGAATCCTACCTTCCACTCTGTGTAATTTAGAGCTTTTTGGCCCAGTTTATGATAGGGAGTTCTTCTCCGCCGGAGTATTCCGGTTGCAGTTGAATTTCCCGGCCTCGCCAGCTTTAGTTTGCTTAGGGTGGGAGGTTCATGTACGTTTCTACTTACAGACTGTTCGCTGTGAGGAGCCGGGGTGCACCGCCTCCCTCCAACAACCTTACGGTCACGTAGTTTGTCGGACCCACGCTGGTTGTGCGGTCCGCCTGGATGACCTGATTGTTTGGCACCCTGATGGTTGTGAGGTTTGCTTTGCTCTCTGCACAACTGTCCAGGATGAGTTGGCGGACGAAACTTCCAAGAAGTCTGCCTTGGAATCCCTCCGGGCCTGGGTGGCTGGGTTTGGAAGGAACGTTCCGTCGGGGAAGCCCTACGTCCTCGACGCTAGGTTGAGGGACTTACTCTACCCCGGCGCACGGGTGGCGGCAGCAGTGCCTGAAGATCTGACCACCCCTATCATCCAGCAGATCCGGGATGAGACCCAGCCACCCCAAGCGGATATCCTCTACGCTGAGGTCTCGGAGGATGTTGCCGCCATTAATCTGGACCTAGAACCAATGGCTGTAGAGCAGGACCAGGTGGTAAGTGGTGAGGTAGGTGAGGTTGTTGGGGCGGGCCCCCCTTTATTTGACTCCCCTGCTTCATCCGTTTCTTCCTTTTCAGGCTTTGTGAAGTCTTCCTCCTTGGGTGATAGAGCTCCATCTGCTATCCCCAAGTTGAAGTTGAAGACTTCATGGAAGGCGAAGGGCTTCAAGTCCTCGTCTTCCAAGAAGGCATTGCCCTTCCCCCCGTCGAAGGCTAAGGTCTCAGGACCTGTAGCCTCCGGGAGCAAGTCTGGTTCCTCCAGCAAAGGCGCGAGTAAGAGGGCTGCAAAACCAAGCCCTCCTCGCCAACCTGCTTTCGATGCAGAGGCCTTTGCTAACCAACTTTATAAACGTTTTACGGAGGACCTGGATTCGAGATTCAGTGAAATTTCGGAGAAGCTGGCCAGTCATGATAACATACTGGCGGGAATGGCTCACCCACCCCCAGCCGAACCACAGTATGTTATCCCCGACACTGCGGACCTCCCGCCGTTCGATGTCGGAAACCCTTGGCGGTTCGCTCTCCGGGCCATCCAACATGATGGCAAACTGACTCTTGATGGTCTTGGCACGAGACGGTTGGAGGAATTGGAGTTCTTCCCCCCCGATCTCCTGCCCCCTTACCCAGGCTTCGTGAGACTCACGGAGGAAGCCTGGATTAGGTCAGACAAGGTTCCTAGGGAGACTGTCATCGTCCCTAGGGACCAAGCTCAGTCGGCTCTCCTGCGCACTCTGACGGAGTGGCAGGCAGATAACACGAAGTTGACTCCTTTCAAGGGGAACTTCACCATGTTCACCCTGGGAGTCGACCTTCCCACTCCTTGCTTGGACAAAGTCGCTCTGGCTACGGCCCGAGCGTGCTTTGAGGGCATTCCGGTACCTCAGCTAAGGGAGACAGACCCTACTTCCCTGGTATTCCCAGGAAGTAACGAGTTCTGGACAGACGCCCCGTCCACTTTCACGGTCGGGAAGCTGGACCCCTTCTGCGCCTCCACGCAATTTAGCGAGCAGCTCCCCAAGCTGCCGGAAGCTCTTTTGAAAGCGGAGTTTGATGCTCGGGTTAAGTTAGCCCGGTCGTTGAACTCCGTATGCCTTACTGAAGCTACTGCCGTCTCCTGCTCGGACGAGCCCTTCTTTCAGGTTTTGGCGAAGTCCTTGCTGGCAGGTTTCCAGTCTGACTTATCTGAATTCATCATGGCCAGACTGGAATGTAGGAAGTTCATCTTCGCCGATGCAACTATCCGTCACGAGCCCAACAAGCTCGTGAAAAGCTCGATCTGGGGACCTAACCTCTTCCCGGAAGAGGAGGTCACAAGTGTTATGGCCGAGGCTACACGGGCCAACCAAAGTCTTCGTTCTCGCTGGGGTATTTCAGCCTACAAGCGTAAGACCCCAGAATCGGCCGGGCCCCAATCGAGAGGAGGTAAACGCTTCAGGAGGCATAAGAGGCCTCACCACCAGGCGGTAGTCCAAGCCGTCCCGGTCTCGGCAGTGGCACAGCCTTCCACTTCAAAGGCTCACCCCCAACAGTACGTGCTGGTCCAACCAGCTGCACCCTCATATGTGGCCTCACCGGCATACAACCCCACATATGAAGGCCGTGGTTATTTTCACGGCCTTAACAGGGTTGCAAGGGGAGGAAGGGGCAAAACCCCTCATAGAGGAAAGCCCAATACCACCCCAAGGGGAAGACCTGGACGTGGTAGGGGGAATAAACCCGCTCCCTCCCACTGAGAGAACACAGGTAGGCGGTCGCCTGTTTTGGTTCAGGGACCAATGGACCTTCAGCCCTTGGGCACACAGCATTGTGTCCAAAGGCCTAGGATGGAGCTGGATCAAAAACCCTCCTCCTCTAACCAGGTTTTACCAGCCACCTACACCAATCCTAAAGGATTATGTGACAGAATTGCTCAACAAACGAGCAATAAAGAAAGTAAGGCACCTAAAGTTTCAAGGCAGGTTATTCACTGTTCCCAAAAAAGACTCCGATCAGCAAAGAGTGATCCTGGATCTGTCGCGTCTAAATCTCTACATAAAATGCGACAAGTTTCGCATGCTTACGGTAGCTCAGGTACGGACTCTACTTCCGCGTGGAGCCGTCACCACCTCTATCGATCTTTCAGACGCTTATTATCACGTCCCAGTTGCGCGGAACTTCTCTCAGTTCCTCGGTTTCAGACTCGGGAATCAAGCCTACTCCTTCAGGGTCATGCCATTCGGTCTGAACATTGCGCCCAGGATATTCACAAAGCTGGCGGACACGGTAGTACAGCAACTCCGGTCTCAAGGGATATCCCTAGCAGCATATTTGGACGATTGGATAATTTGGGCACCAACAGTTCCGGAGTGTCAGAAAGCCACGTCCATAGTCATCAGTTTCCTGGAGTCGCTAGGTTTCCAACTGAACAGAGAGAAGTCCCGCCTGACTCCGGAGTCCCGGTTTCAGTGGTTGGGTCTCCAATGGGATCTGTCATCTCACACGCTGTCCCTTCCGCCTCCCAAGAGGAAAGAGATAGCATCTCTCACCAGGAGATTCCTCAAAAATCCATCAGCATCCCGCCGGTCCCAAGAAAGGGTCCTTGGATCTCTTCAGTTTGCCTCAGTGACAAACCTGCTATTAAAAGCGAAGTTAAAAGACATAAACAGAGTGTGGCGGAGTCGAGCCAATGTCAAGCTCAGAGACAAGGTCTCCTCTATCCCTCAAATCTTAAAGACAAGGTTGCGACCGTGGGCCTCGGTCAAAGGCTTGTCCAATACAGTTCCGCTTCAATTTCCCCCTCCGGCACTAGTAGTTCACACAGACGCTTCCTTAAGCGGCTGGGGGGGATATTCACCAAAACAAAAAGTACAAGGAACGTGGTCCACAATGTTTCAGCAGTTCCATATAAACACCCTGGAAGCTATGGCGGTATTTCTAACTCTGAAGAAAATCCGCCCCCCCAACCGGATTCATATCAGGTTGGTATTGGACAGCGCAGTGGTAGTTCATTGCATCAACAGGGGCGGCTCCAAATCAGGCCGAGTAAACCAAGTAATGGTTGCTATCTTCTCCCTGGCGAACAAGCACGGCTGGCACCTGTCAGCCACCCACCTAGCGGGGGTACGGAACGTGGTGGCGGATTCCCTGTCCAGGAATGCTCCGTTGGAGACGGAGTGGTCCCTGGACGTGGAATCTTTCAAGTGGATTTGCCGCCGGGTTCCGGGCCTCCAAGTGGATCTGTTCGCAACGGAGAGCAACTTCAAACTCCCCTGTTATGTGGCTCCCAACCTGGACCCTCAGGCGTTCGCCATAGACGCAATGACAGTAGATTGGAACAATTGGGAGAAGATTTATCTTTTCCCCCCAATAAACTTACTGCTGAAAGTTTTACACAAACTCAGGACATTCAAAGGTCAATTAGCCCTAGTAGCTCCCTATTGGCCGAAGAGCAATTGGTTCCCTCTTCTTCAGGAACTGGGATTACGGAGTCTGCGGATCCCCAAGCCCATTCTGACTCAGACAGTACAAACCAAGACTGTGTCAGCTTCCTCAAGAATTCAGAATGCCCTAGTTTTATGGACTTTATAAAATTCGCAGCTCAAAAAGGAGCGAACATTGACCCTGTCAACACTCTGTTTTTAGAATCAGATAAAAGAGATTCTACTATTAGACAATATGATTCAGCAGTCAAAAAATTAGCCTCCTTCCTAAAAGCATCTGAAGCCAAAATCATGACAGCTAATTTAGGAGTTTCCTTCTTTAGATCATTGTTTGAGAAAGGCCTAGCTCCGGCCACTATTACCACAATCAAGTCAGCGTTAAAGAAAGTATTTCTTTACGGCTTTAAAATCGACCTCACAGATTCCTACTTTTCATCTATCCCCAGAGCATGCGCTCGTCTGAGACCAGTATCACGCCCACAGTCTGTTACGTGGTTTCTCAATGACGTCCTTAAGTTAGCATCAGAGATGGATAACTTTCATTGCTCTTATCAGGATCTGTTAAGGAAGACTTTATTCTTGATTAGCTTGGCTTCAGGTGCTAGAATCTCAGAGCTATCGGCTCTCACTAGAGGTGATAATTATGTGAACTTCCTCCCATCTGGAGAAGTCCTCCTTTCCCCTGACCCTAGATTTTTAGCTAAGAACGAAGACCCACAGGACAGGTGGTCTCCTTGGAAGGTGGTGCCCCTTCCTCAAGACCAGTCTTTATGTCCAGTCTATACACTTAAATCTTACCTTTTAAGAACTCCACAGAGTAAGTCGGGTCCTCTTTTTATCAGGGAGAAAGGTGGTACTCTTTCGCTAAATGCTATAAGACAACAAATTTTATATTTCATTAAACAGGCCAACCCAGATTCAATCCCCAAGGTTCATGATATTCGAGCAGTTGCCACTTCCATTAATTACTTTCATAATATGGACTTTTCGGAGTTATCTAAATTTACGGGTTGGAAATCACCTCTAGTGTTTAAACGCCACTATTTAAAAACGCTCGAAGCCCTGAAATTTTCTACCATAGCTGTGGGAAGTGTCATCTCCCCACCTTAATTAATCATATCCTTGTCCTTTCCTTTCCCCCCCGCCCGCCTGCCTCATTTACTTTTCTGCTTATTCTCCTGGTTGATTATACCTCACTGCCTGGCTCCTCATATTGTTGTTTCTTGTACCTGTTGATGGAAAAAGCGTAATCTGAAATGCCATGATTGTTTCTCTTGTGGGGTACTGGACAGTTTTTATTTGGCTCCATGTACCCCAGATGAATGTATATATTAATGTTGATTGCTTTTGTCTCTTACGTGTTTAGCCTAAAGTTTACGGGTATAGTATTAAGGTTATATTTGCAGTTATTTTGTGCGCTTTTCATGTTTCACTTTACTTTAAGTAATTTTAAGGTTTTTTTTTGGGGCTTTTTCTCCGTCGTGCCGGGAACCTGCCCATGTTTCATAGTATTAAGTTCTTTAATGTGCCTTAGATTTAATATGCCTTAGTCTTAGTGTTCTTGCTACACGGAAGAGATTGCTTAATTAAAATTATTCTGGTAAAACTTTTGCCTTTTCTTCAGATTATCCCTCCATTTCTTTTTCCTAGTAGTTGCAGCCTTGGCATGATTCTCTATCACGATTTCACCGGCTGACACGGGACTGGACTCAGAAAAGGGATTTTGACAGAGGAAAAATCTATTTCTGAGGAAGGTCCCGTGTCACCCGGTGACCCTCCCTGAATTACCTAGTACTCTCCCCTCCCTCTTGCACATGCCAAGTCTGGGGTTGGTGCTAGCATGGAATGAGGTAGGTGGCGCTGGTGTCGCCGTCCTGGCGGGTGTTTGGTGTGGGGGCTGTAACGGCTCACCGCTCTGTTCCGGGGATTTTGATAAGGAGAGATCTTTCGAGTAGTTTTCCGTGGTAGTGGTTATTCACTCACCCCTTCTTATACCGACGCCTTCCTAGAAGACGCTCGACTGGGGGTAGTAACCCCAGCTTTCCTGAAAGCTCTTTTTCTCTGGTATATCTAGCAAGGTTATACCTAGAAATTCGTGCTGTAATGGAATTTCACCGGGTGACACGGGACCTTCCTCAGAAATAGATTTTTCCTCTGTCAAAATCCCTTTACTCTTTCAAAATTCTCACAACTCTTCAAACACTTTGTACTCTGCTCTACATAGAGCTGATAAGTTTGATAGAATTTTCTGAAAGTGAAATTAGTTGAATTAACAGTTACCTCTTTTTAACATTTTTAGGTTTGATGGTGTGACTTCAATGCTGTATCATCACCATGGAATTGGAGAGGGTTTCTCTGGAGGGTACCATGAATATTTTGGTCTAAGTGTTGACACCGAGGCTCTTGTTTATTTGATGCTGGCTAATGATATGCTTCATAGTGCAAGTCCTGATATGATTACCGTTGCAGAGGTGAAATTTTACTATGTACTGTTTTAACATTTCAACTTGTTAATATAGAGTACAGCTTCTTTGTTATTATTATGTAGTGTAGTGAGACCACGTAGCCACATTACAAGACTTCCTTGGCCTAGTACGAAGGATTTGTTCCTGAATGAGAGGTGATAATTGGAACAAGGTAAGTTGAAGGAGTTGGACAGCTGAGTGGAGAAAGACCAAAGGGAATGGATGAAAAATATTAGTAAAGTGAATGCAACTGGTGGCTGAAGTATTGCTGCAGACAGTGTTCAGTGCCAACTACTGAGTTGCACAATTCTTATTTGAAATAGTATCTCCCTGTGCTATAAGAGGTCTCTATGGCATGATTCAGGGTGGAGTTTGAAATGTTGGCACTATAAGGAATTTCAGTTAATGACAGTGGTGTAGTAACCTCATCTCTACACAGATCTCTGCTGACCTTCCAGTCAAAGCATTGTGATCAGTATTATACATTTTGTGCTGTATATTATGTTGATTTTCCCATCATCTAAATACCCATTCCTGGTGAAAGCTGTACAGTATCTTATTTGCAGAAGTTTTATGTACTATTAGAAAAGCTTTGGGATTTTGGTATGCTGGCCTTCATGTCTACCTGTATTGCTCTTGGTCTGGATTGGTTTGCTGTAGAGTGGGTTCTTGGAAGTCAGGTGTGGCTTCATTAATGAATGATGTTTTTGGATGACAATGTGATGTGTAATATTTTTTATTATTATTAATTGTTAAACTTTTATTTTTCTGTTTTTAATTTTAAGTGATTGGTCAGCCTTTGTTCATGAAGGCTACTTTGGTGAAGTTTATACAATAAATAAAATTACAAAATGCTCATTTGAAATATTTACTATTCAGGATGTGTCTGGAATGCCAGCATTATGTCGCCCTGTCAGTGAAGGTGGTGTTGGCTTTGACTTTCGTCTAGGAATGGCTATCCCTGACACTTGGATAAAGTTCCTGAAAGATCTGTCAGATGATGCCTGGGATATGGGACACATGTGCTATATACTTGAGAACAGACGATACCAAGAGAAGACCATAGCTTATGCTGAGTCACATGACCAGGTAAGGTTTGCTGATACATAATTAGGTATAACCATTTGATGAAGGAAATTGAAAGTCAACAAAAGGGTGCATTGTTTATTAATATTATTGTTCTTATCAGTGGTAAGTTTAATGGAATGTTATCATTATCATATATTTTAAATAGCCCACTCAGTTAAAATTCTTAACTGTCACAGAACACTTGTGCTGTGCTCTATAAAATGTCTAAGAAGACCAGCCTTTCTTTGCTTAGTTTATTGAATGTAACTTTAGGTTGAACAACATGTAGAAATACATTGCAGTTCTGAATTTAGGGAACCCTCAGGTTAGGAGCAGTCACTTACACTAATCTGTAGAGTGAATATTGAAATTTGGAACACTCCACCATGATGGTTAGTGGTGTCATTTTTATGGAAACTTTTCTGTAACTGAACTAAAATTTCAAAACAGTTACAGCCCTAGTAGCAGTATAATATGTTAGGATTATGCTATGCTTTCATAATTATTCAATATGATAAAATATTACTTTTTACGGTAGGGTATAAAATCATAGCTAATGTTTTTGTGACGGAAATTTATTAGCCTCATTTGTCACTAGAACCTCGTTGTAACTAACATTGTACATAATCACCTGCTTCTATCAGGGCATGAGGAAAGGGGGGAAATTTTCAGAAAAGCATACTTTTAGATGAAAAATAATTCTGATCCCTTGTCCGTTATGAGCTTCTGAGACTGGAGTAATGACTCATAGATTGATTCCTGCTCTATAGGTTACACTAATGAATAAACTTTGTATTCACTTAGCTGTCAGTATTTGATGTGAGCTGAGTCTGGTCATCTTGTATGTTTTGTCTACAAAGCCAGTATTTGATATCAGTATATAGGCACATTTTGAATTTTTAAGAACTAAATACGTAAAAGTAAGTTAACTTGATTGGTTGCCTAATCCAGCAAAAGATTGTCCTGTGAATATGAACTTTTCGTGCAACAATAAGTTTTGAAAGATCATTTACTGTAATACAGTTTTTTTTTTTTTGCAACCACAGGGATATGGTGCATATTAAGTCTTTTTGTTTCTGTTTTTCGAAATATTTTTAAACATGTTTTTATAATATCCTTTATTAGGAGGAATCATTCAGTCCCTGAAAACGAGATCATGCCCTCAAGAAGTGTGATAAATTATAATGACGTCTGATATAAAGTAAAAGAACATTCAAGCTTTATTTGATTCATACCAAAGCAAATTGGATATTTGTAGTATTGCCAGAATGGTTCATTCTCCTGACACTAATACCAGTATTTTCATTTATGTCAGGGAGCTTTAGTGACAGATCCTAACTTTCTTTCTACAGTAATAAAAATTGTAAATCAAAACTCCCTTGGCTATAGATATTAATTAACCTTTGCCATGAGCTTTTATTTTTATGTTTTCATTTGTGTTCCTTCCCTGTGAAAGAGGCATTGCTCAGGAAGCTCCAGTTTATAAGAAAAAAGTTATAGAGCACACTGCTGTTGAACAGGACCAATGTTTTTTTGTTTTACAGGCTTTGGTTGGAGATAAAACTTTAGCCTTCTGGCTTATGGATAAGGAAATGTATACACACATGTCTGTCCTATCAGACCAGTCACTTATAATAGACAGGGGAATAGCTCTACATAAGATGATTCGACTGATTACCCATGGGTTAGGTGGCGAAGGGTACCTGAATTTTATGGGTAAGCAATAATACTCATGGTTTTTTAAAAATTGATAGTAGGTAGCTTTTCATGATTTACATTAAAGCATCTGTTTCGTAGTTGGGAGTCAGAATTGATATGCTAAATTTATGGCTTTGTTTAAGTGGTAATGTTAGAGATTTTAATAAGGATTAAGATATATTTCCACTTACAGTCTCCCTTAGCACATCCTTTAAATGATTTCAAAGAGGAATGAGCTTAAAGCTTAACTATGATGTAATCCAACTTTAACTTCAAAAGTAGCTGTCTTCCCTTATTCTGCCCTTGTTCCTGTTCTTGTTCCCTTTTATATTACCTTTATGCTTTTGACTTTCATGGGAACTTTTTTACTCCAGCTCCAGTGGACCCAGTGCCCTTATCTAGCCTTGCCTGACCTCAGCGGAAACAGTTGAAAAAATAATACTGTGTATCATTTCATTTGTGAAGGGGCCTGATAAGATAACATATGATTTGTTATATTTTCCATTAAATGTATGCTTCCAGGCAATGAATTTGGACACCCAGAATGGCTTGATTTTCCTAGGATAGGAAATCAGGAGAGTTATCATTATGCCCGTAGGCAGTGGAATGTGGTTGATGATGAACTTCTTAAGTACAAATTCCTGAACAATTTTGATGCTAGCATGAACAAGCTGGAAGACCAGCATGGATGGTTGCATGCTGATCCCGTAAGTTGACCGTGGTTTTTCTTGTTGCTCAATGATTTGCTTGCTTGTTTAAGTTTTAAGTTATTTTAGTATGATATTTTTAGTTTTTATGTTGTTGCATCTTTTGCCACTGGTCAGTAGTTTTTATGTACTGCATAACAGTTTTATTTTTGCAGCTGCACAGACTGCAATGTGTGACATGAAGAGGTTTACAGGTCCTTTAAAATTATTGTCATATGAAGTCAGGATAAATGTATGTGTGACCAGTAATATTGTCTTCACTAGAGCCCTTGATTTGTAATTGATGACAGCCCTTTGTAGAATAATGAATATGAGAGTTACAAATTAAAACCTGTTAAAGCCACTGTTGAATTTTAGCCTTCTTCATTTCTAAAAGACTGCAGCATTGAAATAATTTTATCTAACCTGATTATCACACTTGTTTAACCCATGGGTATTTCTTGAATAACCCCCTTGACCCAACCCCAGAATTCAAGGACTGCAGAGAAACATTTATTTTAAAACACTTGTATGCATTCTCCAATTTTCACCCAACAACAAACAGTACATAGAAACACTAGTGGATCATGGAGTGGGGAGGCACCTGGACACGTGGCCCCGCCCATGAAAAATAATGATAAAATAACAATATTGAAAGTTTAGGTATAACATAAATGAGAAATATAAAAATAGAAAAAATGTATTATATATACATATATATATATATATATATATATATATATATATATATATATATATATATATATATATATATATATATGTGTGTGTGTATGTATAATATGAAAATTGGTTGCCCCCCATGAAATTTTTCTGGAACCGCTAGTGCATAGAAACAAATTCCCAGAAAAAATTTTGTCAAAACCTTCACCATTTTCAGTAAGTTGAATTGTTATATTTATAAGACATTACAATTTAATAAATAAGATTTAATGCAATTCATTTGCCTATTATGCAAGAATATCATAAAAAATACCTTACATATTCTGATTTTGGATTTTACAACTTAAACTTCCTATGGGAATGAATGTATATGGTTGACATATCACCAGATCTTACCCTTGACATGTTCAGGTATGATTAAAACTTACGGATGAGTTATCCCTCAGTTGCACTAACACTTGTGTAGATTAATAGTTGTTATAAAATAAGAAACTCACCTTAATAGTGTCTATATCAATATGAAGGATACTGGGGTTTAAGCTAAGGGAGGAGGATGGGTAGGGCAGTGGTGGTATAGTCTACCTTCCATATATACAGAGCCTTGTAGTTAATTTGTTTATGACATGGAGCAGTAGAATAAATTTCCCTGTCAGTGGTATTTAATGTTAAAGGTAAATTTATTATGCAGTAAAATGAAAGACAAGCAGTAAACTTGCTGAGCAATGCTTTCATTTAAAACAATAATGCAAAGTTATTTCCAATAAAGGAAAGATCAGTTTGGTATTCAGTTATGGGTAATTAGTAATGCCCAAGTGTAGCATGCTCAGAAAAGTTTAAAAGATTAAAGAAAAGGAATTGGAAGACAACCAGATAATGGACTGTCAGTGAATTGTTAGTCATCCTTTATGCTTACTTTTTATCTAAATATTTCTTGCTCTTTACTATAGAAGGTTTTAGACTTGTTTACAGTTGTTTATTAGTTAAGCTGTGTATCTGACATTAAAACACTCTTGCAGCATGTCTTAAGTGACAGATTGTATTTACAACTCTCAAACTTTATTGTAGGCACCAGTGCTGAAGACTACATGTTTCTTTTGTAATATATCCAGAAGCTTAGAGACCATCATTTTTCACTTCAGAATGACTAATAATCATTTGAAACATGGTCTGTATCATCTGATAACCCTGTGTATTTTGCAATATTTATATGCTAAGTCTCCCTGAATATTAAGTTAGTTTTTCTGCCCCCGTAGGCTTTTGAAAGCTTTATAGGCATGAGGGAGAATGGGGATTAATTAATTGTGGGTTATCTGGCGTTACAACTACCAGGGTCACTGATGCCGTGGGAGAATGGGGATGGTTGCTATTATACCTGCATATGGTTTCTGCCCCCATAGGCTTTTGAAAGCTTTATAGGCATGAGGGAGAATGGGGATGGTTGCTATTATACCTGCATATGGTCTTTGGGGAAGATCTTCGTGTTAAATTCAAATTCTGAGAAATATTTAGTTACAATTTTTTTTATACTTATATTTTGTTTCATATTTATCGATTTTTACAAATAAATTATGATTTTATTTGTAAGTGCAAGTTTTATCACATTTGCTTTTTTCAGGGTTTTGTTAGCACCAAACACAGTGGAGATAAAGTTGTAGTGTTCGAACGTGGAGGCTGTGTGTTTGTATTCAATTTTCACCCAAATAAAAGTTTCAGTGATTATAAGGTCAGTATGCAATGATGTGCATTTTCTGTATTGTCTTGCCCCATGCCATTCATTACCCATGGTATCTTTGCATACCATGTTGTTTTTTTATATTCATGTTATTTGTATGCCTTGATGATTTACAAATAATTTAAATTCAGTAGTAAGGGGGCGTGTATGATAAAGCTGTTAGGCTGTGGCAGTGTTTTACCCTGGGATATTATCCTTGGTTCATCAGTCAGATAATGGCTGTGACTTTTGTTTTTCTTTAGATGGCAGCTTATTGTATTAAATACAGTAAAGGGGTTTTTACCGTGAAAATGAAAACATTCAGTATCTGCTGAAATTATGTACAAAAAATTAGGGAAGGTTTTTAGAAATAAGGATTTTTAGGTACTAGTGTCTAGCAAATTTAGCTTTTTATTACCAGTCCGATAAATGGCGATGATTAGAAGACTTAATACATTGTACTCTTGTAGGGGTGTATTAGAAATTTGAAAATATATTGTCACGAATGTATTTTATATCAGACCCCTTCAGCTTTGTTGCATTTTTTAGTTTGCCATGCTATTTAAATTCTATAATTGATTTCATTGCATAAATTTTCCATCTGTTTTTTACCTTTAAGCCTTTTCTGAATAATAATGATTAATTAGTTTTATTACAAAGACTTTTCATATTTCAGTAAATATTGTGTTTAGTTTTTAGCTACATTGTTTTTTGTAACACCATTTCTATTGTAGTCAGTTTGAATAGAAGAAGATTGTTAGCAGATTTATTAACAAAAAAGATCAGAGATTTTCTGTCATACCATAACTAGTGTTGTTTTGTGTCTCAACATTAATTGAATGAACTGGAAAGAACTGCCAGTAGAGACAAAGGCCAGTAGAGACAAGGGCATCATAGGTTTGCAGAAGTTAGTTTCAAGAGGTTCCTATAAAAAATCTAGCATTGAAGAATATTGATATGTTGGGAATTGGGTTTATATGGAAAGGAAGTGCAGTGCAAGATGAATATATTGGTTTGATAATTTTTTAATAAATTCATGTAAAAAAAAATTAAAAAGAAAAATATGTAGACGGTGCATTTTTCAGTGGAGGGACTTTTTGTTAGGTAATGGTGCAGTGCTGTATGTGTTTTGTAGTCATGTAAGTGATTTGCTGTTTTACCAGGAACTCTTTGAATAGTCAGGTAACTGGATTATGACATGAAGAGTGCATAATTATTTTCAGATTGGGGTAGGAAGTAGTGGAAAGTATAAAATAGTCCTTGATTCTGATGCTGAGGAGTTTGGTGGCCATAAACGTTTGGATCACTCAGTTGAGTTCTTTACAAAGCAAGAGGATTTCAATGGAAGGCCAAATAGTTTGATGGTAAGTTTTTGTTGTCATTATTCTTTTGTAGAAATGTGGGAAAATGAGCTCTAGCTGATAAAAATCATGCCACATAAGTGAATAACTGTACATTTTTGTATCATGCCACATAAGTGAATAACTACATTTTTGTGGCATGTTTAAAAAGGAAAAGCAACAAAAATGAAAACTTATGATAACAACTTGAAGTTAGCCCAGGACAGAAATTATGAAAATTTATGATAAATTTCCTTTCCAATCAGATATATTTTGTTGCTATTTATGGTTGTAATTGTATACGAAAATGTAAGCAAAAATGGAAGTGGCTTAGTGATAATTCTCTTTGAATGACTGGTACCCAGCACCCTCTAGATGTCAATGTAATACAGCTGATGTCAAAATATTTTATTAATATTTTTTTTAATTTTCGACAACTGACATCATTTGATGTCATCAGAATTTCAAGGAGTTAAGTACAGTATAATCTAATGTCAAATTTGCTTACATTTTGTATCTTTATGTGAAAAAGACATTTTTAACCTCTCTTAGTTGGTAATGAGTGAAAAAGATTATTTTGCTTTACAGATATACATCCCAAGTAGAGTTGCTGTTGTGTTAGCAAAAGCAGACTGAGGCCTTTATTGACATGGTGGGTCATACTGTTAGGATTTACTGTACTCGCACTTGTTATCATTTTGTAAGTAAAGCTTTACGATGTGCAATAAAGTAGATTTTCTTTATTGGGTTTTATTAACCGTCTTCATAAGTTTAAAAGGCAGGTACATTATGTATTCATCTTGCATGGAAAACCTTCCAGGGCTCTTGAGAAAATAATAATATATAGTGTAATGGAATCTTTGTGAATTTTTTACTATTTCTACAGTTTGTAATTCTTTGGCCAAAATAAAAAATGCTGAAGTTGTTACAATTTCAATTACTTTTTATGGATTGTTATTTGGGAAAGAAAGAAATAAGGACAACATTAGCTATAACAGAGCCACTGAAAAGGAAGGGGCTTAACTCCTGTCACAAGTAAAGAAATAATTGCATGCTGTGATCAGCTTTCAAAAATCATAAAATTTGTTATAAGGTCATGGTAGTGTAGTGGTACTACCGTTTGCATTTTATTTTGTTAGTCCCAAGTTTTACACCTGCCCAGGATGTGACAGATTTTCATTGGCACGTAATTTTACTGCCTATTTGAGCCCATGGTGGGGCCTTTTAGGACTGCCATATAGTTCTACCTGCTGAATTGTCAGCAACAGCTTGCCCTGCTCCTCCAGTCTTGCGTGGATGAAGAAGAGCTTGGTTGTTGGTAATAAGTATGTATGTTTAACCTCAGGTATACAAAGGCAATAAATAAGCAACCTTGAAACCTTAATAATGTTTGTTTGTTTGTTTGATGAATTAATTATTTTCTCATACAACATATAAGCAAAAATTAAACAAAAACATTATGTGCATTGAAGAAGAAACCCCTAAAATTATGAAAAATTAAATGACATTTTTAATGGGGAAATAATGTTCATAATTTCAGTTGCCTTTCAAGGAAATTCTGATAAATAGGGCAGATAATCAAGTAAATACAAAATAAAAACATGCAGAAGGACCAAATTAAAGCAATAAAAATATGTTTATTGGTGAGAGAGAGAGAGTCATGAAAGGAAAACGCCGCAATAATAACAACAGTAGAAGCTCTAAGTAAACCAATACGGGATGCGGTTCCAAAATTGGTGGAACAAACTACAGTACTATACTCTACTGACAAAGTAAAACGGAAAACATTCATGACAGAAGTCAACTGAGCCTACAGCCTTTTGTGAAATTCCAAAATAAAACACAAAACGGGCAAAAGCTAAATAATTACCATGGAGTTTACAGAGAGAATAAAGTTACAAGCTGCAAAAATAAGGTCATGGAAAAATGGAATAACAAGAAAAAGATTTTACGATCGTTTGGCCAATGTTCAGAAGGGAATATCACAAAATACTTTAACAAAAAATCATGGCTAAAATATATTGTAAAAGATGGAGATGACATCAAAAAGGTTGTGATGGTCAAATCTGAGTGGGATAGTAAGAAGGAACAGTGGAATGCAGTTTAAAAGCTACAGATGGCCAGTAATGTACAGTACATTGTTTACGGCATACATCACGTAATATCTTAACATGCCCAAAAGCATGACAAACGTACAGAGAATCATGTCCAAAGTCTGAAATAAATCTAAGGTTAATGAGACAATGTGTGTTTGCCAAGGTAACTCCAGTCACTAAATACACACACACACACAACCCGCCAAGATTAGGAAAAAAAGACAATAAAAAGACAACAGCATGCGCTACATTACATTCAATAAAAAGTTAAAACTGAGTTTTTTGAGAAACCTAAAGACATCAATACAGAAACAGTGAAGACTGAAAAATAGATTGTTCAAGGAAATTATGAACCGTATTTAACAAACAATTACTGAATGCACCGAGAGCAGAAAGCTTCCATAACAAACCAGGGTGATAACGATGAAGTTGGATATTTTGTGTTGGGAATTCCCTGTCATTCGACCCACAGTGGGGAAAAATGCCATCACCCTTTGTATCTTGCAGTCTAAGTACGGTAGGCAGCAACGTTATAAGTATAAATCTTGTGAAGTATGTGTATTTTGAGAATCCCATTCTCTTCTCGAGTCTGGCAAGAGCTCATGAGAATTTATTAAGTACCTTCAATTAATTAAAAAGTCATGTGATTTAGGGCAGATTTGTTTTCAGTGTTTACTCAAACCTCGATACCCACACTGTCGTGCATATGAAGAACCTAAAACTTTGATACAAAAATCAACAAGCAGAGCATTTGCTCCTGATAATCCTTCTCTATTTGCTAAAGGTGAAGGGTCCCTCCCATGTATCTCACCTAGAACGGCTAGGATTCTATAGAGAATCGCCTCTTAATTCATAAATGAATGCAAACAATTTCTTGCATGCGATAGCTTTCCCTAAATGTTTACAGTTTTGGAATCACAAACAACTTTCGCGTCTTTAATGTTGGCGGTAGAATTCATGCGCATGCGCAGGAGAAAGGTGGCTGGGAATTCAGCCAATCAGAGTACGAGGACGGTAACAAAACGCCTGAACGGCACAACATGGTGCACAGTATAAAAATGACGATGATGAGAGCACCGTCCTCGGCAATAAAAACAACCATTATCAATGGGCGATTTTTCATTACTTGTCTGTATTACTTTGTTTGTTGTGATTACTGTGTTGTGATCTGAGGTTACGTTGGTGTTATTGTTGTAATGGAAGTGGACGCCGAAGATTGCCATCCCGAGAGAAATAACTGAGGAAAGAGACGTCGGATGTAGTAGGACAGTCTAAGGGCCTGGTCCATTTCCCTGACCTAGGCTTCAACTGTAGCCTTCACCCCTCCGAAGTGTCTTTTTTTTTTTCCTCTTGAATGTAACTACCACAAACCGGGATGCCATCCATGAAATAAAACTGCCTGACAAATGAAATCTGTGACGGCTGGGGAAAATGACCACCAGGTGAGAATGAAAAAGTTTCGGTTGGGAAGAGGAATGCAGCAGCAGCAGCAGCAGCAGCACGACAATAGCTGAAGGCGGCCTTGAATCGTCTCTGCTTTTACCTTTTGTAACATTGATTATCTGCGGAGTATATTTTTAAATTCATTATTTATGTCATTGACTATTTTCATTATTTCTTACCATAACGCTGAATGACCTTATGGGTTCTATTTTTTGGCTGTGCCCCTTAAATTTCGTATTCTATTCCATACCTTGATCTGACTATACATTGTTTGCTTTATGCTTCACCAGCTAATCGTCGTCGTCTCTCTCTCTCCTTGTATTCATTTATACATCCTTTACTCTCAGTTCGCTCGGGGATAATCTTCACCGCATACAAATGCCAATAAACACGCAGATTTTTATTCGTTATAGGAACTGAGGCACCTTGAGCTTCTTGCCACTCCTCTCTCATCTCTCTCTCACTTTTTCTCCTTTCTCTCTTGTTCTTTTGTAAGTTCTTTGCATTCACTTCGCTTTAGCATCTTCGCCTTATAGAAACGCCAATAAACGTCGTTCTTCTATACGTGTAAGGACCGAGTCACCTTGAGCTCCATGTCTCTCGTTCTTTCTCCTTTCTCTCTCATTCTCCTACATCATCTTTACTTTCTCTTTGCCTTACGATAATATACGCTTTATAGAAATGCCAGAAACTCACCGAGATCATCATTCGGTATAAGGAAATTGCAAGTTCAAACGCACCGAATATTTGTCTACTCTTAAAATGCGTCCTTTGGTCGGGAGATCAGAACTCCTTCGTATGATGTAGCTTATTTAGTTACTGTGCTTATATCTCTTTAAGGGTCAGTCTTTGTGTATGTGTGTGGTGAAAAAAAATCTGTTTATTGGATGATATTTGCACATTAATGCCCCTTAATTTGTTAATTAATCTATTCGCTATAAATCATGCATATGGACAGGCTAGGATGTTTTGGGCACGTCGAGAATGGTATAGGCCTACGACTAATATAAGTAAGGGATGGATCACTGTGAAATTGCCAGTTTAAAATACCGCCTTCGAACAGTATAGTGTAGGGATAGGTTTCCTATCCCCATACAAGTATCATCTTAGCTTATTCATACATATACAACATAACCCATGCCGCTATGCTAGGCCAAGCTTCGGCTTACGTTTACATTGAGGGTGACAAATTTCCTTAGGAATTAGCAATAAGCTACGTTTTGGATATTTATATCGATGCAGTTTTTATCTTTCAATCCTAAGGGTGGTTTGAGAAATTTACAGCATTTTTAGTCAATTTTTGGACGAGCATGATGTGTACCATGTTTTTCTCACTAAACTTGAGGGATGTCCTGATTTTTTTTTTTTCCTGTTACTCTGATTTTTTTTTTTTTCCTGCAGAGTAGCAAAGCAAATGCCTTTCGTAAGTGTGTGAAGGTCGATTATGCTTACACCAGTCTTAAAATTTAAGAGGAATTTGTGATTACTTATAAGTCAGGTTAAACATCACCTTATGTTAGGTTAGGTTAGGGTACCTTGAGAAAGCTAGGGTAGTAATTTAGTAGCAGTTTACTTTGCCATATGTTTTTAGAAAAGTGAATTAAGAGTAGAAGTAGGTACTTCTCTTTAGTTTAAAATCATTATAGCGTTAAGGCACATTTTGGTTTTTCCCCTGTAACAATTCTGAGAGCCACAATAGGAAACCTTGAATATGAGTGAAGGGAATTAAGTGATTGCTGCTGAGAGCAATAATGAAATAGCCTAGAACACATAAACATTAACCAGAAAAGTTTTTTTTGTCAGGTTTGTTCACTGTAGAGAAAAGATATTCATCGCAAAAATAGAAAAAGTCTCCTTGAAAGGGTCATCTCATAGACTGGACTTGCAATGTGGTCTCATGGCTGGCCGGCAAGTACTGTATGTGGATTTTTCACCATGCTAGACTTCTAGAAGTTTTCAAGGCTCATTCCCAGCAGTCTTATTTTGAATTTTGAAAATGCTCTCCACCAAGCATGTTTGTTGGCATCACCACTCTCATAGGCCCTATGCTTATTGGAGTGTTGTCTTCAGACAGCTTTGTAAATTTGTCATCGTGTATTACTTTTCTCAGTCGGCTTGGATGGACAGTCAGTTTGAATTTTTTTTCCCTTTCTGCAAGTTGGCCTTGTTTTCGTTTTGACATAAGTACCACATCAACCACTGTACTGTTGAGTTTGAGATTACTCCCTCCTCTTAGCCAGCTACCTAATACCCTGTAAGCAACCACTTTCATCATTTACCATTATGAATTCTTTAATCTTTGAATTCCATAATTTAGTGTTTCTTTTTATATACTGCCAGGCTAAGCTTGAGATCTCTCTTCCATCTTCTGTTTTCCCTGATGTGCAAGCTTCTATCCATAGAGGTTTGTAGTATCCTACATTTTCACACGCTATTGGGATGGATTGAAGTGCTTTCAGTTAACCATCTGTGCAGCATTTTTTAACTGGATAAGGTTGTCCTTTCCATTCTCCAATGCTTACAGTATACTTTTGCTGCTGATTGTTTTATTGATCATCCTTTCGATGCAAGATTTAATTTGTCCATATCTCTTTATTTCCTGTTTTGTTAACTGTGTTTTTTGTTTAAATCATTTGTATTATCTAGCTTCTTCTGAGAATTTGTTGTTTAGGCTCAGTCAGAGAATAGATTGTCCTTGATGTTCATCACTGGGGAGGAATATTCAGCAAAATTTAAATTTTGGGTAGATCTTTTATGTTGTATTTTTGCAGAAACATCATGTGAATGGTTTTATGGGCTGTAGTTAATTAATACATACTGTATGCTGCCCCTTTTGTATTGCTATGAGTGAATATTAATATTCTTGACTTCCTTTCTTTCCATTTCCATTGTGAACAGTAATTCCATTAAGCAACTTGGCACAGTCATGCCAAGAAGTCATTCAGTGTATTAGCATTACTGTATTTAGCTAAATTCTATCATGGCACATCAGTGTTGAAATGTGTATGGGTTCCAGTAGCCAGACTAATACAAGGAAAAATGAAGTCAGGAGTGTAGATAATCCAAGATGATGTACAGTAGAGGTTAGTGGCATCGGTTGGGATGGGCAAAAATACCCAAACTATGTGAATCAAACAGTACATAGTTAATTTCTGTCAACTAAAGTAAATAAATTTACAAGCAAAAAATGTGAATCAACCACCTGTACCATGATTGTCCATAGTAAGACTACACCCAAATACAAATTGTGCTGAAGTAAACTTAAATGCTAAACCTGTGTATATTTGGCAAATTGCATTGGTTAGCCTTCAAAGAATTGCCCTTTTTCTTCCTTTTTGATTGTTTTAAAATGTATCTGTGCCTTAATGTTGGAAATTATAGTTTTCCTTGGTAACAGCATTGACTCCTGTTTGAGTGGACACTCCTGGTCTAAAACAAAAGAAAAAAAGATGCTGGCAAGTTAAACTAATTTAAGGGAAATAACCCACTAGATGGCCTGTAGAGTGTCACTTTTTCTGAAGTTGCTCATATGGTAACATCCCATGTTTGATGGCTAAAGCTGTTCTTTGGGCTTATGGTATAATTCTTGTCAACGGTTTGCCATCAGTGAGTAAAAAATACTGTTTGGAGATTCATGTGCCATTTATTGTATATTAATACTAAGTCCTAAGTTTGCTAACTTGCTCAGACAATAGTGTAGCCTGACACAATATTTAAAAAGTGTCAGGAGTTACATCTCAGATTTAACTAAGTTTTACCATCATGGGCGAGTGTACTATACAAGTAAAGACAAAGTCTTAGAATTTAAACTTAATTGATTGGGGAAAAAACACAGGGATTTGTAATAAAAAGTGTGTACCTCATTAATCCTGTTAATCCTTTGTAATGATTAAAAGATAAGGAAACCTTAGTAAGTGTGTGTGTGTGAGACATCTCAATAAATACAGTTTGAATTTGATTTCAGGTTAGATAGGTTGTTTGTGCTGCTGGAGAATGGAGGCACCGGTGTTACAAGGCAAGCAGCAGCTCAGCAGTTGGGGGAAGTGGTTCGACTCCATCCTCACGAGCTCAATTCTCTCCTCAATCGAGTTAAAGTGTATCTCGGATCAAAATCTT
>JANJGK010000036.1:4118628-4126128 GCA_039081455.1 Macrobrachium rosenbergii | reverse complement strand
GATGCACTAACAAATTTCCGCTAGTTTTACCGCAAAAACTTTGCGAAAGCATGTTGGAAACTGTTCTCGATTGACGTCGCTTTATGTAAACAGCCACACGTGTTTACCCAGCCTCGTACGCATGGTCTCTGACAGAAGTGTGGCCTGCCAGGCCTGCGTGGGTGCGATCAGCTGATGTCATTGTGAGAATTTTACTACGCCATGGATTTGCGCATGCACAGTAGAGGAACTAAAAAATTTATAGAAAAAAGAGGATACCAAACAGAGTGTTTCCAATAATGTAATCCTACATTTTATAAAAAAAAAATGTAAGATACGAGAGAGAAACGTGGGTAGGATCAGCTGATTTCATTGTGGGAAATTTACTATGCCAGGGAATTGCGCATGCGCAGTATAGGGACTGCTTGCCTGGCGTATCGATGCCTAAGTTACACGGTCCAAGGTATGCTTTAGCCTATGGAAACCACCAACTGTACGAAAATAAAAAAAATTTACCCCTACCACACGTACGAAAAATGTCGGTAAATTTTACGTATAATTACGTCAGTCAGACAAGAAGGGGGGTAGGGGGTTATTGCGTAATATGCCGTCAATTGGGCAGGAAAGGGTTAAAGTAATGTCTTGTATATTTTATGATAGTTCAGTAAAATATGCACAAAACTTAGATATACAGGCACTCCCTGGTTATCGGCGATCCAGTTTTATTACGCTTGTCTAGCGACAACGATATTTGGATTTTTGGCACTGATATGCGCCGATCCCCACTTAACAGAGGCGCTGATTCCCAGTTATCGGTTATCAGTGATTTTTGGTTATCATCACGCCGTCAGGAATGGAACCCCCGCCAGTAACCGGGGACTAATTGTATGAAGGTTCACAGAATCTTGACCACTAGAATGAATGTTATTAATTCTTGTAGAATCAGATTAATAAGGCATTACTGTTCTGCCAGTTCAGTTTCTTAAAAGAACTTTCATTGCTTCAAGTAGCCTTTATTCGTTCTTTCATAGTGTCATTGTACTTGACAGTATAGTGCATAAGGAAGCATGATAGTGTCATTAGATTTACTAACTGTTTTTGTTGGGTCCGTAGGATTCCATCATTGATATTGTAAAAGAGAGAATGAGCTCCCAGGAGATAGCATTAAGTTCACGGGAAAGGAACCGAGCACGTAGGAAAGCTAAACTCCTTATCAAACAAATGTCTGTAGATGTGCCAGATTGTGTAAGTAAACAGCCTTATTTTGTTTTGTATTCATAAGTGTCTCATTCTGTATCTTAATGATTAGAGATTAATGTCATATATTAATTAGTTATTGTAGACAAATGTCAGTCTTGCAGCAGAATGAAAATGAAATAGGATCATAGATTTCATTGCTTCCAACATAGTAATTAAAAAATAGAAGTACAGTAGTTTTATATACTGTACTGTATGTTAAATCTTCATGAATTGCTCCTGTTATCCTGGAAACAATTTTGTATGTCACTTGTTCTACTAATATCCTGGAAACAGTTCCATCCTATACTGCTTGAGGTGTCCCATAAGGAATTCCCATAAAGTTCACCTGAAGCTGGTGACTTTCTCAGCATTATATTGTAGCTGTTGTGTTCTATCACTGGCAGTTACAATGTCAGTGTCATTCACCTTGTTCCACTGAGTTTGCATCTTAAAGTTCATAATCATTGTTGCCTATCAAATCCATTTTTATCAGAAGAAGGAAACAATAAGGTTAGGGAGCATTCAGTAATTTTTGAGAGAGAGACTTAGATGTCACATGTTGTAGTTAAAGTGTATTCTATTTTGCTAGTTGTAGTTTAATGTTTCTTATTGTTTAAACTGTATTTGTATGATATTAAAAATGTGCAGTATTCTGTTCCTGCATAAGTAGAGTTTGCTATCTTTCATGAATTCATGTTTATGGAAAGGAGCTTGGAACTAATTCCCCATGTAATAGGCTGGGACGATTACTGTATTTAGTTTCAGAATGGTACTTTTATGAGTAAGAAGTTTTCCACTTACGTACCAGTCACAACCTATTTGGTATTATTAGCCATCAGGCTGTTTACTGATGTTTCATTTTCAGTAAATACAAATTATTTCAGCCAGTCTCAAGAAAGCACTGGTTATAATACTATTGTTTATTCCACAACAGTTACTCTTATTACTAGAGAGGTCTCTCTTAAATGTCTAACTTTATTAACTAAATTGTCCCAAGTTGAATCAGTACTTAAGAACAAATTCTTTGGTTAATTCCTGTGAGTGCTTAGCAGTGGGACTTGGTAGTCTACTAATTCTGCTTTGTAAAAAATATCTGGAATCATCCTTATGCTCTTCATTACGTACCATAATAAATTCTGCTCTTGAAAATTGTCTGTTAGAGTGCATGTTTCTTTTAATTTTTTAAAAAGAGGGATATATTGTATGAATATGTTTGTGCTTTAAAACCATTCTGTTGTAACTTTCTGTTCTTATTGCACTGGCAGAATGCAGATGAGGGCCCAGAGAGGAAACGAGCACGCATGAGCAGCAAAGGACAATCTGATGAAGTGTGTAGTGATGATGAGAGTCAGATGGTCGTTGATGAAGGACCTGCAAGCGAAGAGGTTATTTCACATGCTTTATCCTTGCAGTAGTTCTGTAGTAGCTTATCCATTTTTTAACTGTGAAGAAACAGAATTCTCTCTCTCTCTCTCTCTCTCTCTCTCTCTCTCTCTCTCTCTCTCTCTCTGGCACAAGTGTGAACACGTAAAAAGATGGGAAAAATATATATCATCCATTATATTTCAATAATAGAAAAGAAGATAGTGAAGCAAGAAAGAAGAGTGATAGGAAAACTGCAGTACCCAAAAATACCTCAAAAATGGCTTGTTAGAAGAAATCCAAATGAAATTTAAGGCAGAGGAATTGCACACGGTTCACCTGAAAAATATAGTGAAGGACCAGGTTTGAATTGGGTTGAAAGGTCTTACTAGCCATTGGAATATAAATAGTAATAGTCTAAGATTTCAGTTCCACTGTTTCCCATACTGATGAGATAGTGTACTGTGGCTTTCTCTGTCCCAGTACAGTATTTCATCTAGGTGCTGTTGTGTCTATTCCTCTCTCTCATGTCACAAGCCAAAACCATCGTTAATGTTCGTAATGTTTTAGATGTTGGTTCATTTTCCTGCTTCAGGACACTGCACCTGATGGCAACTTTCTTGTTTTGTAATATTATATTCACATCACACTCCAGCAACATATCTTAGATTTCTCACTACAATTCAACCATGAATCTTGGAATTCTTTAGTCACATCTCCAAATGACCGCCATATTTCTTTTCAATACTTTTATGTCTATGTAATGATTGTAACACTTAGTCTCTTTCAACTAGAATAGTGACAACTGAACGTATAAGCACTTAATAACTGATGTCAAGTAAGTATGTGAGAAAGGTCAACGTTTAAAGAAAAGTTAGCTATAGTTTTATGAAATTTCCTTTTAGACTTAATGTATTTTTCTCTTATGGAGAAATGCTTTTTACATCATCTTTGTCATTTTTTTTTACTGCGTTCTATTGCACCTTTGATGTGTCATATTCTCTCTGTGTTATTGAAAGATCATAACAATATATTAAAAGTCTAGTATGTTTAGTTTATAGCTGGTTATTTATTTTCTCTTTCAATCATATATTTTGTCATTTATCTTTTAACAGATGTGTGAATGGCCTTTAGAAATGTTTTGCAATCTCTTGTCAACGGATTTATTCAGTGTTTCGTGGGAGTCTCGACATGGTGCTGCCACAGCCCTCAGGCAGATTATCAGTATTCACGGTCAGGGAGCTGGAAAAGCCACTTATCATTCAAAGGAGCAGGTAAGATTTGTTTTTATAGCTTTTAAATCTTTTGTACGAATAATTTTTATCTTTGGCCAATGTGGAATACTGTAGTGCTTGAAAATCATTTCTACTTATAACCCCTATACTGTACAGGCAGTCCCCAGTTAATGGGGGGCTCGGTTAACAGCGATCCGGTTTTATGGCGCTTGTCTAGCGACAAAAATCTGTAATTTTCGGCGCCGAAAATCGCCGATTTCCACTTATCGGCGTTGATACATACCTAACAGAGGTGCCAGTAACCAAAAATCGGCGTTTTTCGACGCCGATAACCCCCGAAAAGATGCAGATTTTCGGTTAGCGGCGATTTTCGGTTATCATCACACCCTCAGAAACGGAACCCCGCCAATAACCGGGGACTGCCTGTATCATGTAGGAAAGGGCAAGTTATGTGACAGCATCGTTTGAGGAAAGGTCAGTGATTTCCTGATTTTTTTATGTCAGTGATCACTTCCTAGATTTCCAGTGGATTGGCAGGTTGGGGATTGACCATGGTTCTGTGATGCCTCACTAGTTGACTGTACAAATCTGTCAGATGTCTCTTTTCTTAGACAGTTTGGTCTGTGTTTTGGATCACTAACGACTGGAAACATGTCACTGGCCTCTGTGCCCTCCTTGAGGTTTCCCACTCCATTTTCTTCATACAAAGATGTGCATCCTAACCTACTAAGAGCAAAAAGGGGAACCATTCTAGATGTCAGAGAGCGAGTCCAGCTACCAACCCAGGGGCAACAGGAAGCTTCTTACTCCCTCTGGGTTGGTAGCTGGATTCACTCTCATGATTTCTTGAAAATTCCCATATTTGCTCCTCATGTATTGCCTTTAATGGGCTAGGAGGTACATTCCCTGTAACATGTGAGGGCTCTCTGAGACTGTCTTTGATGCATGGTGTCTTCTTGTCCTTTTACCCCTTGACTGCTCCAGAGTATGAGGTGTCAAGATTTGACTTAAGGTAGAGAATCATTAATATTGACTGTGGAGTTTATATCACGGACTTAAGCTCAGGTTTCCACGGGGCACCCTATCTTGGTCAGGATTAGGGTTCAGGACTCATTGCCCTTTTATCTTTCCAGGCTTTTTTGTTAGTTGGTTCTCTATGCTATCTGTAGAGCAGGCTCCTGGTGTTGCCAAGCGCTCTGGTGGGGTGTTTTCTTATGCTCTCACTCTTAATACCATGGATTTGTCATTTTTACTCATCACACATCTGGTATCAAAGGTCTTTTTAATCACACATCTGGTATCAAAGGTCTTTTTACTTGAAAATCACTGTTTCACACCCCTTGTACCATTTGGTTGTTCATTGTTGGTTTTCTTCCACTTTAGATGCATTGGTTATGGGGCTCTTCAGAGTCCTTCGCAGATGGCTACTTCATCCTCCCTACTAAATTGTGATTCAGGTTATTGTATGATGAATTGGTTTGTGATAACCAGCTTTGCTTTTATATTAAAATAAATTTTGTATAAATTCATTCATTGTAAACTCTAGTACCCACCTCCCTTCCCCACTCTCCTTGATGGAGACTGGCACAGTAGAATGAAGAGAAATGATAAGTACCTCAGAGTGTTGGGGAATTAGCTTAGCATGTATGGTGGAACTGTGTTCTTTTTGAAATTTTTTTGCTTCATTAGCTTAGACGTTTTCCACACAGTTAAATGTTATTTTACAATGAATGGGTTTATGTAAAAAGTTTTCTTTTTTTTTATTAGATGGAGAAGAATCACCAGGCCTGGTTGGAGGACATGGCTGTGAGATTTTTGTGCGTTTTAGCCTTAGATCGCTTTGGAGATTTTGTGTCTGATCAAGTAGTTGCTCCAGTGAGAGAAACTTGTGCTCAAGCTTTGGGTAAGAGATCACTTTTCATTTGAAATAAAATTTCCATCAAAGATGATGTTATGTAGCTTTAAGTCATGTGAGGTTAGAATTAAAACTACGTAACCATGCAAATAAATCCAACGTTAAGAAATTTAGCCTATAGTGCTTTGGTTTAATATATAATGTTAATTCATTATTCACCATTTCTTAAGGACCCAGTTATACAGTGTTTCATTGCCAGTTTTAAATTGCTTTTGCAGCATGGTCATACTATTGGTCTTATCAACCCTTTGCTATTACATCTTGATAGCTGACATGGCTTTTGGGAATACAGGAATTAATTTACAAATGTGAGGTAAGCTCAGGAACAAAATTCTAAACAGTTCCATTTATTTTAAAGACCAATTTCTTACAGGTGGTATTCTAAATCTCTTGAGTGAGTCGGGTGTTTATGACGTCTTATCTGTCTTGGAAACCTTGCTCTCCTCAGCAGAATGGGAAGCTCGTCATGGAGGCCTTCTTGGCCTTAAGTATTTACTAGCCGTAAGAGCAGATATAAGATCCAGTCTTCTTACGCATGCATATCCACACATTTACAAAGGTATGGGCCCTTTTGTGGTTGATTTTTAATGAATTTTTATAGGACCATGTTTTATTAGAAATTGAAAAGCAACAAACAGGATTGCATGGTTTGAGTCAGCTTGCATGTTTATTTCTTTTATTCTGATTAACCCTTAAACGCCTATTGGACGTATCATACGTCGACTAAAATTGTCTGTTGAGTGCCGAGTGGACGTACCGTACGTCGACTACAAAAAATTTCAACCTTCGGTCAACTTTGACTCGACCGAAATGGTCGAAAAACGCAATTGTAAGCTAAAACTCTTACATTCTAGTAATATTCAATCACGTACCTTCATTTTGCAACAAATTGGAAGTCTCTAGCACAATATTTCTATTTATGGTGAATTTTTGAAAAAAACTTTTTTCTTACGCACGGGCGGTAACTCAGCCGAAAATTTCATAAATTCTTTCGTCATTTTGTCGTAATTTTTGCACTGTTCTATATTAGCCGTTACATAAAGTTTTATATATGAAAATGTGCGCAATTTCATGTACAATACAGCAAAATACAATCCATGGTTGTAGCTTTTATCAGTTTGGAAATACTTTCATATAAACCACGATAACTGCCAAAATTTCAACCTTCGGTCAACTTTGACTCGACTGAAATGGTAAAAAAACGCAACTTTAAGCTAAAACTCTTACGATCTAGTAATATTCAATCATTTACCTTCATTTTGCAACCAATTGGAAGTCTCTAGCACAATATTTCGATTTATGGCGAATTTCTGAAAAAAACTTTTTCCTTACGTCCGCGCCAGAAATTCTTTCGTTACGTTGTCGTAATGTTTGCACTGTTTTATATTAGTCGTTACATAAAGTTTTATATATGGAAATGTGCGCAATTTCATGTAGAATACAACAGAAAATAACTCATGGTTGTAGCTTTTATCAGTTTTGAAATATTTTCATATAAATCACGATAAGTTCCAAAATTTCAAGCTTCGGTCAACTTTAACTCGACCGAAATGGTAAAAAAACACAATTATAAGCTAAAACTCTTACATTCTAGTAATATCCAATCATGTACCTTCATTTTGCAACAAACTGGAAGTCTCTAGCACAATATTTCGATTTATGGTGAATTTCTGAAAAAAAAATTTTTTTCCTTACGTCTGCGGGCGGTAACTCGGCCGAACATCTCAGAAATTCTTTCGTCATGTTGTCGTAATGTTTGCATCGTTTTAC